>JAKNSD010000010.1:52608-444888 GCA_023525715.1 Cichorium intybus
GTTCGGCCATAGCTTCCATCTTTGGTGTTATAGCTTCATTCATCTTGTTTTGAAGGTTGCTTGTGGAATAAGAAGGAAAGTGTTGGTATCATGGAGCTTGGCTTTTGGTCAAACTTGGAGGGGTTTGAGGTTTTGACCTAGGGAGTTGACTTCACATTGGATTGGGTCACTAATTTATGCCTATCAATGATTAGGAGGTATGTGTTGGCCGAGTGACGAGGAAGCATCTGTGTGTATTCGTAATTTCGTACGAATAGCGATTCAGGTGAGTTTCTGTTGGGTTTTAGTGCAAACTTTAAACTAAAATCCTAAGTTCACATGCGCCTTATAGGGTCTATGTTTTTCTCATTTAAACCAATATCTAAAGCCAATATTAAAACTACAAAATATGAATTTTATACCTTTGACTTTGGAAGCTAGCACCATAAATGTCGTGTCTCTAATGGCTTACACCCAAGAACTAGACAAGCTAGATGAGCAATAGAGAACAAGGAGAGAACCTTGAAGTTGGTGTGAATAATGGGGTGCCAGGGACCTCTATTTATAGTCTCCAGGTGATAAGCAATAAGGAGTATAACTGCCTTATTTAAGATCCTGCTATGATAAGGCTTTTATCAGATAAAGGGATCTGCTTATTACTGCCATCAACAACCTCATGGGCTGTGAAATCTACAAGGCTCCAAGCCTTGGATTTCGTCCAACCCATTAGGATTTCCACGTTATTCATTGCCTAACTATTGAACAAATACAATTCAGCACCTGCACTATTAATTAATCCAATTAATCCCAAAACTAATTCTAATTAATTTTTGATCAATTATTAATTAAATAATATGATTTCTAATTAATATATTAATAAATAATTATTTCTCTCTCTTAATTAATCATCTGGTCCCTTGCCAGTTATGAGGGCAACCCAAAAAGACTGTGATGCTGTCAAATTAAGTATACTTCTAAATTATAGTTATTGCTTAGACACCTTAATCCAAAAGTCTATAACTATAATTCCATATAGCTTAAATTAGACCAGCAAATTATAGCTTCCAAAAGCCGTTGCCGAACTCTGACCTAGTCAGTCTACGTCCTAAGATAAGTGATCGTATGACCCTTTGTTCTACAAGATATCGTTCAGATCTGAGGCATGGTCCTTAGTCTGATTCTCTGTTTCCCGAATCCTGATTTGTAATGATTTAGGACTCTAAATTGAACACATCAATGTTGTCCTGGCCGGGCCCAGCACAATTAGTCATCACCAAATCACCGAGGGGGCCCATAGATATCGCTTTTCCTGTTAGGGCAAAAGGAACAAATAAACTTCGACTCATATGCATGTGTATTTTACTCGTCAAATTGCGCACAACAATACGTTTTATAACATTGAGTTACCAATGCGTTTACGCATTATCAATGCACAATCGATTTACAAATTTCAACCCATATGTCTAGGTTTTAAGGTCATAAGATGTTATCGTCTCAGAATTACTTAGTGACAATTCCATGAAGTAATTCTCTGAGTACGGGTTGATCCAATACTCAAATCTCCATTTCTGAGTACTCATGAATATTGCAGCAAGGCTATTGCTATATCTAACTCATTAGACAGTCTATAATTCAATTCATGACAGTCTTAGTTCATAACTTAGTTCCAAAAGTATGACCGACTGTGGATGTTTGAATAATCAATTTATTCTGGAAGTAAAACATGCAAATATGAAACACAAAAATATACTATTGACAATTGGTAGTAAACAATGCTTATAAATAATTCTATATTATTTAATCACCAAATTCAATTACATCCTTTTGTATCAAGTTTCAAAGTATCTATCTAATTGCCAAAACTAATATCATCTTTCAGCCCAATGCTCCTTGCATGTTGATGGTGTTTAATATTGTGAAGAGCCTTTGTCAGAGGATCTGCATGATTTTCTTCAGATGATACTCTTTTCACCAGGAGGTGACCTTCTTCTACTCTATGTCTGATATAATGGTACTTTCTGTCGATATGTCTGGACTTTCTATGATCTCGCGGTTCCTTGGTCAAGGCAACCGCTCCTTCATTATCGCAGAACAGTCAGTTCCATCGGCTCCTGAATCGTCGGGACTACTCCAAGGTCACCAATGAAATTCTTTAGCCAAGCGGCTTCCTTAGAGACTTCGCTCGCAGCTATATACTCTGATTCACATGTTGAATCATCCACTGTCTCCTGATTGGAACTTTTCCAAGTAACCGCTCCACCGTTTAAAAGGAATACCCAGCCTGACTGAGACCGGTAGTTGTCTCTGTCTGTCTGAAAGCTGGCATCACTGTATCCACTTACTCTCAATGTATCTTTGCCACCAAGGACTAGGATCAGGTCTTTCGTCCTTCGCAAGTACTTGAGTATGTTCTTGACCGCAGTCTAATGCGCCCTGCCTGGGTTACCCTGATATCGACCGACCATGCTTAATGCAAAGGCCACGTCAGGGCGTGTACATGTCATAGCATACATGATTGACCCCACAGCCGAAGCGTAGGGTACCCGACTCATTTCAACTATTTCCTCATCTGTACTCGGACATTGAGTCTTAGTCAATTTGGTATTGCGTTGCATTGGTAGCTCTCATTTCTTTGAGTTTTCCATACTGAATCTTTTCAGTACCTTGTCCAAGTAAACACTTTGACCTAGTCCAATCAGTCGCTTCTTTCTATCTCTCAATATTCTTATCCCGAGAATATAGGCAACTTCTCCAAGGTCTTTCATGGCGAAACACTTACCGAGCGAAGATTTTACTTCTTGCAGGGTCGGAATGTCGTTTCCCATGAGCAATATGTCATCGACATATAGCACCAGAAAAGTGACTATACTCCCACTAGCTTTGGTATACACACAGGACTCATCTTCACTTCTAGAGAAACCAAACTCATTGACTTTCTCATGGAAGCAGCGATTCCAGCTGCAAGAAGCTTGTTTCAATCCATAGATTGATTTCTCAAGCTTACACACCGTATTAGGAAACTTTGCGTCTTCAAAACCTTCTAGTTGATTCATATAAACATCCTCAGCCAATTTCCCGTTAAGGAAAAATTTCATAATCATGAAATGAAGCTATGGCAAGCATTATTCTAATGGATTTAATCTTGGCTACTAGTGAGAAGGTTTCATCAAAGTCAACCCCAGGGGTTTGAGTGAAACCTTTTGCGACTAGTCGAGCCTTGAAGGTGTGTACCTTTCCATCCATGTCGGTCTTCTTCTTGAAGATCCATTTTCACCCAACTGTCTTTCGACCTGGCACATTGTCAACCAAATTCCAAATTTGGTTGTCATACATGGACTTGATCTCACTGTCCATTACCTCCTTCCACATAGCAGCTTCAGGGCCTACCATTTCTTTCATGTAGTTAGCTGGCTCATCCAGGTTCACCAGTGTTCTATCACTGACGAACATGTCACCGCCTATAGTAATATGGAATCCATAAATCCCAGGTGGTGCGCTAACTCTACCAGAGCGCCTGGGAGGTAATGAACTGATTACCGGTTCAACAGGAACTGATTTGTCTAGTTGAGGGCTAGTGTCATTTTTGGTTGCTTCATTTTCAGGTTCTTGAATTTCTTCAAGATCAATGGTACTCCCACTGTCCTCTTTGAATATGAGATCTCTCTCTCAAAAGATTCCCCTTCGTGCTATAAAGACCACGTCCTCGCTTGGTCTGTAGAACAAATATCAAAAGGACTGTTTTGGGTAACCAATGAAATAACATTTCTCACTTCTGGCTTCGAGCTTGTCATGAGTCTCTCGTCTTACGAAGACTTCACAGCCCCAAACCTTAATATGCGCTAACGAGGGAACTTTCCCTGTCCAAATCTCGTGAGGTGTTTTATCAACCTTTTTAGTAGGGACAAGATTGAGGATGTGGGCGCCTGTCTCTAAGGCATACCCCCAGAAGTGCAAAGGAAGAGAAGCTCGACTCATCATGGAACGAACCATGTCCAACAAGGTTCTGTTGCGCCTCTCAGCCACACCATTTAACTGTGGCGTTCTTGGACTATGAAACTATTCCACATTCCTTAAGATAGTCTAGGAACTCGATTCTAAGATACTCACCGCCTCTATCGGATCTGAACATCTTTATCTTCCTCCCCAATTGATTTTTGACTTCATGCTTAAACTCTTTGAATCTCTCAAAGGTTTTGGACTTATGTTTGATTAAGTAGATGTATCCATATCTAATATAATCATCAGTAAAAGTCACATAAAATCCATTTGCATCCCTTGTGTTAGTCCTGAAGGGCCCGTACACATCGGTGTGTACGAGATCCAGCGGACCTTCACGTCTTTCACAATATCCAGTGAATGGTGATTTAGTCATCTTTCGCAAAATACAAGACTCACATACATCATCTGGCCTTAGGTCAAATGATTCCAACAATCCATCCTTTTAGAGTTGGGCGATTTGTTTCTTGTTAATATGTCCAAGACGACAATGCCACAAGCATGCTTTGTCTATACCGATAGATGAATCAATTTGAAATACACTATTGCCTAAGTAGTCTACACACATCACAGTTTCATACACCATGACAAGGTAAGGCATTAAATAAAAAGACACCATTCTTAAATGCCGAAATAGAACCATTGACATTGTCAAATGAATATCTAATTCCTTGTCTAAACAAAGCGTGAAATGAAATAATGTTTCGAGCCATATCAGGCGAGTAGCAACAATCAATTAAATCTAATTTAATATCATTTCTAAGCATGAGGCCATAAACTCCAATCTTGGTGACAGGTGAGGATCGCCTGTTTCCCATGATCAGGTTCATCCTCCCATGCTCCATCTCCCTACTTTCTCTTAGTCCCTGCAGATCAGAACAAATGTGAAAACCACATCCTGTATCTAGGACCCAAGAATGAGAAGATGATGATTTGTCATGGATAGTGTATATACCTGTAGATGATGGCTTTACTTTCCCATCCTTTATATCCTGCAAGTACTTGGGGCAGCTTCGTTTCTAGTGTCCCTTCTCATTGCAATAGAAGCATTCGACATCTTTGGGGTTTGAGACGGGAGGAATATCAGAACCAGATTCTGCCTTTGAGCCTTCGCTAGATGACCCGGCATGGGACTTTCCTTCCAGTTTTGTTTTAGAGGACCTTTCCTCTTCTTCCCTTTCCCATGCCCAATAGCCATTACGGGAGCATTGCTAGAAGCAGAGGATATAACTTTACCCTTCATATCGGCTTCAACAGTATGTAGCATATTGTGCAACTGTGCGAGAGTTGTCTCACTGTTGTTCAAAAGCCGGCTTCAGCAGTCTGTAGCATATTGTGCAATTGTGCGAGAGTTGTCTCACTGTCGTATGTCATCTTCCTTTGCTGATTTTCAGTCACCACCGTCCATTCGTTGTCTACACGCTCCTTCAGTTTTCCTAGATTGAATGGTTTTTCAGTTCTTCTACTGCTGCCCGGTCGCTGTTTTATGATTATTTCGCACGAATGCCTAGAAGTAGCTTTAAATCTCCAAGCTTGGTCCTTCCTTCGGTGTCTCTTCAAAATCACCGGCTTATTGTTGAGCGTGCCCAGTGCCGCTCCCAGTAATTGTTTTGCAAATATGATTTTGCTAGCATCTCACGTGCCATCTGTAGTTTGCAATTTTGGCTTGCAGTACCATTAAAGATTTTCCAATCGAATGGGATCGGAAGGAAACATATCGGGATGCTTCCATATGTCCTCATCGATGGTATTAATCACATCTAATTTTGCCATTCATGAATGGATCAAGAGTGCTAAAGAAATCATGTTTATTGTTTTCAAAGACCACCTCGTCGTCATCATCTTCTTGATCATCGTCCAACAGGTGGATCGGTACCAAGAGTGAGCGATTGGTTTTATCTGGTGATGGTATAAAGTCACCCATCACCAGATCTTTATTTTTGAAATGTTCAAAATTTTCAAAAATGGCAGGGTCGGGGGTGGTATTGTCATCTACGCCCCCGTCCCCGATAATCATTTCAACTGAGTTGTTTGGTGATGAGTGGGTTCACTCATCACCAGATCGGTATTATCAATATTTTCAAAAACATCAAAAACATCAAAAGCTGTTGAGTCAGGGGGTAGCATTGTCACCTACAACCTCTTCCTCAACAACAATTTCCACCCTCTCAGTGGTCTCTTGACTTTCCCAATGTGCATGTCCTTCCATCACATGTTCAGGTGATGCAGGTTCACACTCATTATCATTGGTATTAAAATCACTTACCTCGGGTTCTGGAGAAAGTGGTGAAGATTCTATATTTTCCTCCAGCTGATCTAAGGAACCTTGCAGTCTTATAAGAGCATCGGCCTGATCCTTCTGCATTTGGTAGGTATTAACCATGAGTTCCAAGAATTGGACCCAAATTGCAGAATTTTCAGGTTGAGATGACTCCTCGGTCCGCCATCCATCATCATCGAATGATTCATTGTTGCAATCATCCTCGTAATAGTTGTCGGCTGGATTTTTATATTACGCATATTGATCCGGGTATATGTAATCGCCCATTACGAGGACGTACACATACCAGAAATCAAAAGACTAGAAATCAAACATTAAAAGAAAAATCCTACTGATCGTCTTATCCTAAGCGCACAACTCCCCGGCAACAGCGCCAAAATTTGACACGCCTTGGTCGTTATGCGGTCAAAAATAACAAAAATAACCTCACGGACTCACTAGTATAGCGGTAGCAATGGTCGATCCACGGGAGTTTGGTGGTCAAGATAGGACGATAGCTTATCAACTGTAGTGTCACGCTACAGCCAGAGGGACTAACTCTACTTTTCCAAAAACTAACTAAAAACACAATTCCAAAGACAATTCCAAAAACTAAATCAAGCATAAACTAAATTAAACCAAATCAATTTCTAACCTAAGATTACTCACTGAAATCATAAGCTAAGTTCAAAGTCCAGAAGTAAACAAACAATCCAATCAAACCAAACAAGCATCCAAACACAATTAATACTAAAAAGTGCAACAAAACCATAAACTAAATGATTACTTCAATTAAAACCAAAACAGAAGATCCAATGTACTGAAATCCGAAATTAAACAAGCCTAGACTAATACTACTGATCTGAACAGTCCAGAAACAATAGACTAAAGGCTAAACTAAACTAAAGAATATTAAACTAAAAGTGAAAACATATAAAATACCAAGAATGGTTGCTGAAATTCCGAATCCTTGAGTCAAAGAAGCCTTAAGTCCACCTTAGGGTTCGTTCTTCGCCTCCAATTTTCGACCTAATGACCTCTATTTATACTTGTAAAATCTGTCGATCCGCAGCGCGCAAGGCATGAGTCCGCAACGCGCGTATCACCTTATCCCCGTTTTTTCGCTTTTGAATCGTCTGATCTTTGACGTGGCGCGACGCGCATGCTCCTTTCCCACGGCGCGCGTATAAATTCGACTGAATTGGCTTTGATCCAAACTTCTTTCATTTCGTCCGCTTTTAGTACCTGTTTTCAACATTTTCTTGCATACAAGTCCTAGCACAAAAAGTGAGAAATACCACTACAACTATGATATAATTTCACCAAGAATAGGACCTAACAACGACTAAAATACTTGATATTACTAGGCATTGTCATATGGCCAGTAGTCCTCATAGAACCTTTGTAATTCAGGGACCATAGTGGCGACCATGATGCAAGCCACTTTGGTAGCATCGTTATAATGTTTCTTGAATGAGGCACATTCCTCAGGAGTAGCAGTTTCTTGATCAATCTCGACGAGCTCCTTTACAAGAACATACTCTTTGTCCTCGAACCTGAGCGCCATCTTGATGTTTCTCATCCAATCGTTATAGTTGGTGCCATCTAATGTCACCTTAGAACAAAGCGAGAGGATCGACGAGAAGTTAGTGTTATTGGTGGAGTGAGGGACGGTGGGAGCAACAGGAGTATCTGAAAAAGACATCTATAAAAGAAGATAGTTTTGATTAGATAGGGAAATCCTCAATATTTAACCCAATGATAAATATTAAGGCTAGGATTCAAATATGTAATTACACAACTTAGAAAAGGGATGCCGTAATCTAATTGTAAATTACATAATGGTAGGTAAATGACGATTTACCAATTTCACTGCAAAAATAATCATATTAAGTGAAATTCCTAGATCTATGAGATTCATTGAACTGTTCAATGGCATGTTAAATCTCGATTATGCCCTTCTGTTTGTGACTGGGATGTCGAGGATCACAAACAAGGTGTGGATAACCATACAAATTACATGGCATCTTTACAGTCGATTATCATCTCAATTAGTGTGCTGGTTAACCACACAAGCTCCATCAACAATGATAATTTGCGAGATGCCCATCACCACTCTTTATGAATCCCTATATGTGTGCCGGTTAACCACACGAGCTCCACTAACGATTCACAAAGTGTAATGTGTGATTTCATGGGTTTGCATACTATTCACTTTTCCTAAAGTAACTAGATTGGGTTTTGTTAAATGTTCTAGTACTTTGTCTAATAGCATTATACTTTTAATGAGATTAGGTTTTTCCCATAAAATCCGTTCTGCTAACAAGACTCCACTAGTCAAGGAAGCGGTGGGTGAGAGTGGACACCCATTCAACCATCATTTTATAGACAGTTTCCTTATACCCCCTTATAGAGTAGTTTCGTGAATGAGGCATACTAGTGATTTGACTGACTTAAACTTATATAATATATTAATCTTATAATAATATATATAAGATGTATTTTAAACAATTTAAAAAAACTTTGATTTAATTTGTGTCTTTTAATTAACTGTTAATTAAATTAATTAAATCAACCAAGGATCACAAAAATTAATCCAATTAATTTTAATCCTAATACTTTGCCCACTAGGTGTTTTTGAAAACAAGGCCAAAAGGTTTTCAATTATTAATTAATCACATTTACCAAAAATAGAAAAACCCTAAAAAGAAGGCCATCAATTTTCGCAGAACACAGGGTGGAGGCCAGGGTTTCAGAAACCCTAGCACAAAATCGACAAGCATGTGGGCAAGGGTTTATTTTCGATAAACCCTATGTCTAAATCGCAGATACAACAATTCGATAGAAAAACAGCATGGCTCTGATACCACTGTTGAGATTTACTGCAAACTTTAAACTAAAATCCTAAGTTCACATGCACCTTATAGGGTCTATGTTTTTCTCATTTAAACCTATATCTAAGGCCAATATTAAAATTACAAAAGATGAATTTTATACCTTTGACCTTTAGAAGCTAGCACCACAAATGTCGTGCCTCTAATGGCTCACACCCAAGAACTAGACAAGCTAGATGAGCAAGAGAGAACAAGGAGAGAACCTTGAAGTAAGCGTGAATAATGGGGTGCCAGGGACCTTTATTTATAGTCTCCAGATGATAAGCAATAAGGAGTATAACTGCCTTATTTAAGATCATGATATGATAAGGCTTTTATCAGATAAAGGGATCTGCTTATTACTGCCATAAACAACCTCATGGGCTGAGAAATCCACAAGGCTCCAAGCCTTGGATTTCATCCAACCCATTAGGGTTTCCAGGTTATTCATTGCCCAACTATTGAACAAATACAATTCAGCCCTTACACTATTAATTAATCCAATTAATCCCAAAATTAATTCTAATTAATTTCTGATCAATTATTAATTAAATAATATGATTTATAATTAATATATTAACTTCATAATATATTAATAAAGAATTATTTCTCTCTCTTAATTTATCATCTAGTCCTTTGCCAGTTATGAGGGCAACCCAAAAGGACTGTGCTGCTGTCAAATTAAGTATACTTCTAAAGTATAGTTATTGCTTAGACACCATAATCCAACAGTTTCCTCACTAACTATATGTGATGTTGCATGCATAGGTAAACTAAGACTCATTATGGTAAGTTTGTGTGCTTAAGATTGTATGGTCCTACGTATGGGATGCTAAGTTATATGATTCATTATTATGACTGTTGTGCCTTATGTCAGTAGAGGTTGGACCGTGCCTAATGCTCGATTGGTTATGATTGGTTCTCGGTAGGGTTGGACTCAGCATGATGCCTGCTAGGGTCGGACTAGCCCAGTGCTCGTTGAGGAGAATGTGTACTGATGTGTTTTGTTATGTGTTGGAATGCATGATATTTGAGGAACTCACTAAGCCTTGTGCTTATTGTTTCAATTTAAATGTTTTTAGGTACATCAGGTGAAAAAGGAAATACGACGTGACCACATCGCATCAGCTTTATTGTTTTAGACTTCCGTTGTTTGGTAATGTGTTTTTGGATATGATATTTTGGATTTTTGAAATACAATGTTTATTTACTTGAATGAAGATTTTTGGTGGATTGAATACAGTTTTAAAACTAATACTTTGATTTTTAAAATGAAAATTTTGGCCTAAAAATTTTGGACGTTACACAATTATAGCAATTGCATCATTATGAGAAACAACTTTCATCACTATAATTGGATAGATTTTTAAAAGTTTAATGTTATATATTAAAAAATTGAAAATAGAAGGCTATCATTGGTAGATATTTGTTTAATATCAATTCCTTAGTTAGAAAAAAATGGAAGTACTTGTGCTATCTACATAGGATGCTATTATACATAAATATATGAAAGTACTTGTGTATTTCCTGCATTCAACGGTTTAATCTACGTAGTTATTATTTTTCTTTTTTGAGTAAAATGTCGTTACAAGGTTGTAACACCCTGTTTTCCGGAACATTCATTTTTGGCAAAATAAGTATTTTTAACGAATAATAATAATAATAATAATAATAATAATAATAATAATAATAATAATAATAATAATAATAATTCTATAAATTGAAATATATGTTTGGGAAGGGGTTAAATGACATTATTCGAAACTTGTTATGTTGGATATTAAGTTTTGGGGTCAAAAATAATTAAGCTAAATAACTCTAGGGACTAGATTTGCCAATTAGGCATAATTAACATGAAATCTATTTCAAATTGCTACTGTGTGACCGTGAGTTCATTGGATTCGGTCGAGTTACTGCTGTGATCGAGAACCTTGCAACCCTAAATTTCTCTAGTCTTATCCTCCTTTCTTCTCGTTCCCTCTCTCATATTCTCTCTCTCTCGGTTCTCCCTCGTTTCCTCCTTCTCGGGATGTTGCTGCTGCTGCTGCTGAGTTTTGGTGGGCAAGACTAGATGAGGGTGTGTGTTTGTGATCGTGAAAGAGGGAGCAAATACTAAGAAATCGAGTGGGTTAGTGTTGGAGGTATCAGGTTGTATAACCAGGTATGTTGCTTGTTCTTTTGGTTGTTCCGATCGTGAGTTGAGGATGCGTGAGATCGAGAGAGTGAAGGCGGGAAGGAAAAGGAGGGATGACAGCAGGGCATCTCGTGAGTCAAGGTCTGGTTAACCATAGGTATGTCTCGCTTCTTTTCTCCTCGTTCCACAGCCTTAGACTCGCACCCACCACCACAGTACCCACCGTGGGTGTATGTGTGTGTGTGTGCAGGTGTGTACGGGAGTATTTATGATGTAAGTGCATGTCATCTTTCTGACTTTTGGATGCTCTAATGGCTTAATCTCCATGTCCTTTTTTGATACCTTGTGTTCTACACTTCTTGTCAAGCTCATATTCATGTTTTGCATGTTTTGTTGGGTTTTGTTTGTTTTTGTGTTAGGTATGGTTCCAATGGTCTTATCCCACTCCTAGATTGATGTGGTTGAAATGTTTTGGACTTAATTCAGACCCTAGGTGTCTCAATCCTCGTCTTAATGGGTTTAAGAGTTGAAATCCTAAACCCTAATGTCATTCTTTTGAGTTTTGGATTTTAACTGTTTTGGCCGTGTTCTTAGAAAATTCATATAAAATCGTGTATTTGGCCATTTGGGGTGAATTGTATCTTTCTGGAAAGGCCTAAGTGCCTAGTTTCTACATTCAGAAGGCCATTGTGTGATTCGTGTGCTAGCTTAGGTGAAAGTTGCAATCTTCACCAGCTGGTCCAGGACTGTCGTGTGTAGTGAATTCTGTTTTTAAAAATTCATAGTTAAATGTACACAAATGGTTTAGTTTACCCTTGATTTTTTTTGGATTTTATTTCTAATCTCTCCTTGGTTTAATATTGCAAATCTTGTCATGGGTCCAAAATTCAGCTTTGCTGTCAAGTCTTCTTTTGTGGTTTTTGGTCTTGGTTGTGGGTTTAGAGTTTGTAACGGGTGTCGGGACCTTCACAAACTTATTAAAGATAATTAATAACCTCAATGATGTATTTATAAGGTAAAGGGAGGATATAGTGGGACACGGTACATGTGGGGTATCGGGAAAAAAATATATACTTATATAATTATAAGTAATAAATATAAACGTCGATCCGTTCTAAGCAGTACCGTGTGGAATGTAGGTCTGGGGAAGAAGAAAAGTTCTTGAGTATCATGTGCTTGTGTGTACGACCTACTTCTACCTACCAGGTGAGTTTCTCACCACATTATATTGATGTCATTCATTCCCTACTGGGTTGTGTTGTGAATATGAGTTTGATATTTTATCTGTGTTTCATGATATATGTGATATGTGTGGATAGTGCTATACTGTGTATTGTTCTGAATACTGTAGTGATACTATTGCTGGGTGCATTATGTAGTATTACAATTGCTGGGTGCATTATGTGATTATACTACTGTTGGGTGCATTATGTAGTATTACCGTTGCTGGGTGCATTATATGATCATACCATTGCTGGATGCATTATGTGGGTGGTCATGCCACTGCTGGGTGCATTATGTGGCGATACCACTGCTGGGTGCGTTATGTGGTAACCTGTGTTGGTTAGCAAGTCATGCTTGATTGATATATTATGTATGTGTTGAAATTCACTAAGCTGTGTGCTTACCCTTTCCCCCCTTAAAACTACTGTTGCAGGTTATTTAGATGTGGGTGATGGCAAGACGTGACGTGTATACACTGTGCTGCTTCATTTGGAACTTATAATTTAAGTTGATGTTTTCGCTGATATTTGATGACTGTTAACTCGTGTCAATTATGGATGCTTATACTAGATTTACAAATTGTTGGGTGTTTTATGAAAATTAAATAAAGTGGTTTTCTTTAAATTAAAGTGATTAAAAAATATTAAATTTACCCTAATTTTTGGGATGTTACAAGTTGGTATCAGAGCACGGCTTGAGTGAATCAGACTCACTTGGTGGTATTTGATCTCAAGTTTGAGGCTTAAAAGTTTTCTTTAAAAAAATATTTTTACAAGAAATTAAAAGTTGTTTTTCGAGTAAGGGGTTAAATGAACGTTGTAGTGGAGATGCAGTGTGTACCGCCAGTCGAAGCCAATGGGGAAAAGGTTTAAGTGCTTAGCCTTTGTTGATGTTTTCTGTAATATATGATGTATGTATGCTAGATTGCCTGCTAGAAACCATATATTGATGTATAGTTACTTGTTGCTTGCTAATGTGGATGAATGCTAGTGTTGATAGGGTGTTTAGGGAAAGCCATTAAGATATATGCAGTAGGAACTGCCTAGCCTTAGAATACTTGATTTGGCCTTATTGCATGTTCCTTGTTTGGTTGTTGCCTTAGGGTAGGATCTGCTATTTGAAAGTCTATTTAAATTTTATACTGTATACGACTGCACATTTAGGAGGCGACTCGTCATCATTGGAGAAAGTTCCGTCTTAGTTAGAGTAGCAGGATTGGAGTGGGAATCCTAATATTATAGGAATGTGTAGGAATATGCTTGGTAGAGGCATATGTGTTTCAATTGTCGGTGAGAAGCGAGTTGGGGACTTCAGGACGGGTCTCGAAACAAACCTGGATAGGTGGGGAAGGTAGTAGTAGAGCTCCTACTATCGAAAGCACATGATCCATGTTTGAGTCGAGAATTGGTCAAGAGGAATCCAATGAGCTGAGAGTGTAAAGAATTAGCATATTAGATATGAGTGTTAACGAAATGTGCTAGTCTTTGACCATTCTATTGTTGAATGGTGATCTTTGGGTTCAGTGGAAACAACTAGGGTGCTGGTTTGGGTACACATATTTTCTAAAACGAAAATAATAATAATAAATCAAAGTAACAGACTTGGACTTTAGTCCAAGTGGGGGAAGAATACAAAATTAAGGGAACAACATGAATATTGTTTAGAATCAATGAAATTATTAAAATTATAGTAACACGTCAATATATTTAAATATAATGTTGTATTCACAAAATCTTTCCCTACTAGAGTATGACATTGTGAGAAAATTTAATTAGATTCAAATCCTTCCATGGGGTAATATGTAAGGTTTTGCACAAACTTTGAACTAGAAATCCTAAGTTCACATGCAACCTAATGAATGATCTATGTTTTTCTATCTTATGAACATATAACAAAATCCTAAAGCCAACATTTATTTATAAAGATCAAAATAAGAATTTCCAACATTTTTGATCTTGTTCTAGAAGCTAGCAGCAAAGATATCCTGCCTCAAATGAAAGTCACACCCAAAGCAAGCAGGAGAGAATCCAGCAGAGTTCCAGAGTGTAAAGGGAGGCACAGGTTTTAGGGTGCCAGAGGGTTCCTTTTATAGCCTCCTAAGGTTACAGCTGAAACCCTAGAGGAGCCTCCAAAGTGGGCAAGCCTATTGACCACTTGGACCAGATCCCCTAAACCCTAATTAGGGTTTTCGCCAACCTGGAGTATCCTCCACAGTTAGCGCCACTTTTGGCCCCTGGCAACTGGCTTGCCAGTTATTCAACTATTGAATAAATACAAACCAGTCCCTGCACTTTTAATTATTTAATTTAATCACTGAATTAAATCCAATTAATTCCAGATTGATTCCTAATTAATTATTATAGTTTCTAATTAATATATTAACACTTAAATATATTAATCAACTATTTATTTATTTCTATTGATTTATTAAATAAATAATAAATCAACCTTTCTCTCTATTTAACTCTACTCTAATCCTCCAGCTATGAGGGTAACCCAAATGGACTTTGCTTCAATTAATAAGATAAATACGATTATAAGTCATGGCTTAGACACCAAATCCAACAGTCTCCCACTTGGATAAGTCTATGACTTTAATTGTCCATTTACCTTCTGATTAATATCAGTTTCATAGAAACTGTTCCTGAACTCTGACCCAGTCAGTTTTGTCCAAAGATAAGTGATAAGATGATCCTTTGTTTCTCGATTTCCGATTCGCTTATGACTTTAAGACTGCTAATTGAACACATCAATTCAGTCCAGGTTGGCAAACACTTTCAGTCAACTTCAAAATCATCGAGAGGCCTACAGATATCTATTTCCCATCGGGTCAGGGGACGGATAAGTTTCGACTTATATGTCTGTATCTTTTACCAGTCAGAATACTCACAACAATGGGTTTTATAACACCGAGTTACCGGTGCGTTTTCACATTATCAATGAGCAACCGCCTTGCAAATTACAGATCATATCTCTCCACTTAAAGATCAAAGGATATTATCGTCTTAACATTGCTCGTGATGTGATCCATGAAGCAATCCGTTAAGCGCGAGTTTATCCAATACTCAAATCTCTATTTTCTAAGTACTCATGAACGTTGTAGCAGTCTTACTGCAATGTCTAACTCCTTAGACAATCTACAACCGATTCATGACAGTCTTCGTTCATACTTACTCCCTAACAGTATGATCGACTGTGGAAATTTAAATAATCTAGTTACTCAGGAAGTTTAAACATGCAAATATTGAAACACAATAATAAACAATTAACAAAGGTAGTAACAATATGACTCAGGAAGATTAAACATGCAAATATCGAACGATTCCAACACTCCATCCTTTTGGAGTTGGGCGATGTGTTTCTTATTAATATGACCAAGACGACAGTGCCATAGACACGCCTTTTCTACACCACTTGAAGAATCAATAGTTAATACATCGTTACCACAATTGTCAACATACACAATAGATTCATACACTCCATCACAAGGCAAAGCATTAAATATAAAAACATCATTTTTTGAAAACTGAAATTGAACCATTCAATTTATTAAACTCATAATAAAAGCCTTGTTTGAACAATACATGAAAATAAATTATGTTCTTTGCCATATCAGGGGAATAGCAACAATTATGTAAATCTAAGCTAACTCCACTACTAAGCACTAGTCTATAGACACCGATCTTGGTAACATGTGACGTTCGCCTATTTCCCATGACCAGGTTCAATCTACAATGCTCCAGCTCCCTACTTTCCTTTAGGCCCTGCAAATCAGAACAGATATGAAAACACATCCTGTATCAAGGACCCAAGAATAGGAAGAATATGAGTTATTAGATAAAGAGTAAGTACCTGCTTGTGATGGCTTCACTTTGCCATCTTTGATATCTTGCAAGTACCTGGGGCAGCTTCTCTTCCAGTGACCCTTTTCTTTACAGTAAAACCAGTCGGCTTCCTTGGGATTCGTGACGTGCGGAATGCTGGAAGACTTGGCTCTCGGGGCACTACTAGATGACCCGACATGAACCTTCTCCCTCCGGTTTTGCTTCGGAGGACCCTTCCGTTTCTTTCCCTTGCCAGAGCCAATAGCCAGGACACGTGGGTTGATAGGGAGCAGACCTATTCCCTTCATCCCGTCTTCAGCAGTACGAAGCATGCGGTGTAATTCAGCTAGAGTTGCCTGATTGTTGTTAAAATGATATGCCAGTGTGAACTGGTCATAAGAACTGGGCAAGGAGTTTAGCACTATGTCAACAGCTAAATCTTCATGAACAGGCATTTCCAGCTTCCTAAGCCTCTCCACATAACCGTGCATCCTTTGCACATGAGTGCAGATGGACTCTCCATCTTTAGGCTTGCCGTTAGTGAAAGCTTTTACAACCTCACGCCTTTCGATGGGCTCTTGCTTGCGGAACTTTTCCGAGAGCTCTTTGTGCATCTCGTAAGGCCAATAGTCCTCATAGATTCGTTACAGCTCAGGGTTCATGTTGGCGATCATGATGCAAGCCACTTTTTTTGCATCATCTGAGTGTTTTTGGTACGAGGCGATTTCCTCGGGAGTAGCGGTATTTGGGTCAACCTCAACAAGCTGGGTTTCTAGAACATACTCTTTGTGTTCAAACCTAAGAGCCATTTTGATGTTGCGGATCCAGTCATTGTAGTTAGTTCCGTCCAACGTCACTTTGGAGCACAATGACAGAATCGAGGTGACATTACCGGTGTTCGAGTGGGGGCGGTTTGGTCATAAGACATCTGAATAAGAAGAATGTAGTTTTAATTAGACATTAATAAATAATTCTTATATTCACCCAAGAATAAATATAAGGCTTGGATCCTACAATAACAATCTACAATATCGAAGAGGGATGCCGTAATCTTTATTGTAAATTTTATAAGGTAGGCGAATGACGATTCAGCCAATTCCACCGCGGAAACATAATCTAATTATAATGGAATTCCTAGTTTCTTTTGAGATTTATTGAACTGTTCAATAGCATGTTTCAATCTCGGGAATGCCCCACTGTTTGTGACTGGGATACCGAGGATCATAAACCAGGTGTGAATAACCATGCAAATTAGCTTGGTACTCTCGAAGTCAATTACCATCTCTAATTGACATGCCGGTTAATCACACACGCTCCGTCAATAATGGCAAAATCGAGAAACCCATTATGACTCTTTGCGGACCCTAGTTGGCGTGCCGGTAAACCACACACGCTCCACCAACGTTCCACAAAGTGCAATGTGCAAATCAATTTACATTTTGACCTAAAGTAACTAGATTGGGTTTTTGTTCAAAGTTATAGTACTTTCAATTATAGCATTATACTTTTAAGAGGCTTAGCGGTTCTATCAAATCCGTTCGGCTAACGACACTCGACTGACAAGGAGAGCGGTGGGTGAGAGTGGACACCCATTAGACTACCATTTTATAGGCAGTCGCCTTATACCCTCTTTATAGGACAGTTTTGTGAATGAGACCTACTAACGATAAGACTAACCAATTTTATCTTATATATAAATATTAACTTTTAATCATAAATGTATAAGATATATTTTAATCTTATTAAAATATTTTAGATTTAATTAATTACTAATTTTCGTAAATTATAATTAATCTCGAAAATTTAATATTAAATCTCAAGGTGATTTAATTCATCTTTTAATTAACAATTAATTAAATTAATTAAATCTAAGATGGATAACACAAATTAATCAAATTAATTTACCTATCTTAAACCCTTAGTGGATCGAAAATTGTAAGCATGGGTTTAAGGGTTCCGGTTATTTTGTAAATCCAATTACCAAAAATAACAACATACTAACCAAAGCAAGCAAAAGGGGGGGACCAAAGGGGTTGGCGGCTAGGGTTAGGAAACCCTAGCCTTGAAATCGATCAAAGCCTCATCCAAGGGGTATTTTTTTGCAAAAACACCCATGGCACAAACAGTTATAGCAATTCATATCGAAAAACAACCATAGCTCTGATACTACTGTAAGGTTTTGCACAAACTTTGAACTAGAAACCCTAAGTTCACATGCAACCTAATGAAGGATCTATGTTTTTCTATCTTACGAACATATAACAAAATCCTAAGGCTAACATTTATTTCTAAAGATCAAAATAAGAATTTCCAACCTTTTTGATCTTGTTCTTGAAGCTAACAGCAAAGAGATCCTGCCTCAAATGAAAGTCACACCCAAAGAAAGGAAGAGAGAATCCAGCAGAGTTCCAGAGAGTAAAGAGAGGCGCAGGTTTTAGGGTGCCAGAGGGTTCCTTTTATAGCCTCCTAGGGTTACAGCTGAAACCCTAGAGGAGCCTCCAAAGTGGGCAAGCATGTTGACCACTTGGACCAGATCCCCTAAACTTTAATTAGGGTTTTCGCGAAGCTGGAGTATCCTCCACAGTTGGCGCCACTTTTGGCCCCTGGCAACTGGCTTGCTAGTTATTCAACTATTGAATAAATACAAACCAGCCCCTGCACTTTTAATTAATTAATTTAATCACTGAATTAAATACAATTAATTCCAGATTGATTCCTAATTAATTATTATAGTTTGTAATTAATATATTAACACTTAAATATATTAATAAACTATTTATTTATTTCTATTGATTTATTAAACAATTAATAAATCAACCTTTCTCTCTATTTAACTCTACTCTAATCCTCCAGCTATGAGGGCAACCCAAATGGACGTTGCTTCAATTAACAAGATAAATACAATTATAAGTCATGGCTTAGACACCAAATCCAACATAATATTGGTATGAATTCAATCAGAAAGTTGAAGCCATGATAGATCACCTGCTAAGTCTTCAAAATTCTCTTCACTCATAAGCTCGAATAAATCAGGGTTAATACTACTCATAGCAGGATCAGATGACATAGATTGCTGCTGTGTATGAGTTCCTGATGAAGCTTCCTCCATTTTCTGAATCCTTCTTTTCTTATATGTAGCCTTATGAGCAACTCGTCTCAGCTTCTTTGTGGTGTCTGTTAAACCCGAGTATGAACCTTCGATTATTGCATCTTTCTCTTTTTCAAGATTGGGTATTATATCTCTCGACAATTTTGTTGCTTCATTAAACTTATTACCAACTTCCTGTGGCACAAATAATTTCAGTAATTACAACCTTATGATATAAAGGAATTAAAAACAAAAATGTAATTCTTTACCTGAGTACGATCAATAAGAGTTTGCAGGCTCTTAATGTGTTATTGAGGCCAACGTTTGATACCTAACTCCCTGCAACATTTCTTCAACTTTGTTGTTCCAACATTGAGTTCCTTTGCAGCTTGTTTAATAGGTTTGTTAAAATGCTCGGCTATTATACTTAATACATGTCTGGAACTGCTTCCACTGTCAACTACTGTGTTTTTTGAAATCGAAGGTTCAAATCCAGTTGTACTATTATTATTCTGGATCATTTGAACCTGATCCTGATTTTCTAACCTAAAGGAAAACATTGATTCAGTAAAATTAGTATCTTCTGTCAATAGCAATTGTTGGTTTTCAGCCATGAAACCAGGATTCTGGAATCTCTCTAGATTCCTTTGAATCATCTGAATATGATCCTGGTATTGAAAACCACCCCCAAACTCGAGATTAATTTCAATATTGTCATGATGAGTTGTCTGAATTTGATCATCATTTTGTATGTCAGTCATGAATCCTTGATTCATGGGGATAATCTCGCTGCTTGTTGAGTGCACGTCCATGAATAGGTTGTAATCAGTTAAACCATCCATAAATGGATCTACAAATAACATAAGTTAGATGATAAAATAAAATGGAATACTCATAAAAACATCATTCAAAAGAATTTCACCTGGAAGCAGGTATGGAGTTTGCTCAAGTGCAAAATCTAAAGATGAATGCACTGGATCTTCCGAATTAATGTTCATCTGGGGAATAACTTCCAGCTCACTTTGGAATTACTTTATTGATAGTATATCTGGAAGTCTGTACCATAATTTAGAACCTATCAAAACATTAGAAAGATAAACTAAAAATAGATAACAAATGTCTAGAATATTAAAGTCACCGAACTCCAGTAAGGACGCTTGATTTGAAGTACCCTCTCCTCGCGAGAAACCAGGTCCAGAGTTCGATAGATTGCTCATTGAAGATCTGTTTTCATTAATTCACCTTTAAATATGAGTTCGTTTACGAATAACTAGTGGTAGAAGAGGATGAGACTGAAAAGATTGTAGATATGGATGATACTACATACCCGTTTATATAGTATCTTGCAGCTGGAACTGAAAGGACAACCCACATTTTTATTACCAAAATTCAAAACATCTACAATAGGTGTGATCTTTTCACTATCCTAAGTGACATTTTTTTCAAAATTCGCTGCTTGACTCCGGTGAGAATGAGATAATGAAAAGACTTTTTGAAATAAAAATGTATATCTCCTGATAACGGATATAATTCAAATAATTTTCAGTACTTATTTAAAAATGAACTTATAAGACCCAAGGTGAATTTTGATGAAATAAAACATTTGGATATGTTAAAAATATGGACTTATTGAGTCAATAAGTATTTAAAACAAAAGTTGAATTGAGACAAACGTGCAGCGAAATATGACGATTTCAGATAACTACAAAACATTCGTAATATGTTGATTTTTCAAAGAATTTGTAATGTAATTACAAACATTAAAACATAATTTTGTCTCGAGAACTTGCATGTAATTCACCAAATGACAAATTTTATTTCCAAGATAATGACGTTTGAGTAGCAAGTGACATAAAGTACAGTTTGGACTTTAGGGGACGGGGTAGCTCGGATGCTTACCCCAAAGGCTGAGTTTGCCTTAGTTGGCTGTTGCCAAATATAGCATCGTTATGCCGTTTCACAAGTTGTCATATGAAAAAAGGCGTGGGAACCCTACCTTTTGGGGAAGGAAAGGAGAATTGTAGATTTAAGAGTCGTAGGTAAGATTGTCGCGTTTTGATCTTGAGGTGTTACAGTGGAATTTCGGGGACGAAATTCTTGTAAGTGGGGGAGAGTTGTAACACCCTGTTTTCCGGAACATTTGTTTTTGGCAAAATAAGTATTTTTAGCGAATAATAATAATAATAATAATAATAATAATTATTCTTCTATAAATTGAAATATATGTTTGGGAAGGGGTTAAATGACATTATTCGAAACTTGTTATGTTGGATATTAAGTTTTGGGGTCAAAAATAATAAAGCTAAATAACTCTAGGGACTAGACTTGCCAATTAGGCTTAATTAACATGAAATCTAATTCAAATTGCTACTGTGCGACCGTGAGTTCATTGGATTCGGTCGAGTCACTGCTGTGATCGAGAACCTTGCAACCCTAAATTTCTCTAGTCTTATCCTCCTTTCTTCTCGTTCCCTCTCTCATATTCTCTCTCTCGGTTCTCCCTCGTTTCCTCCTTCTCAGGATGTTGCTACTACTGCTGCATTTTGGTGGAAAGACTAGATGATGGTGTGTGTTTGTGATCATGAAAGAGGGAGCAAATACTAAGAAATCGAGTGGGTTAGTGTTGGAGGTATCAGGTTGTATAACCAGGTATGTTGCTTGTTCTTTTGGTTGTTCCGATCGTGAGTTGAGGATGAGTGAGATCGAGAGAGTAAAGGCGGGAAGGAGAAGGAGGGATGACAGCAGGGGATCTCGTGAGTCAAGGTCTGGTTAACCATAGGTATGTCTTGCTTCTTTTCTCCTCGTTCCACAGCCTTAGACTCGCACCCACCACCACAATACCCACCGCGGGTGTATGTGTGTGTGCAGGTGTGTACGGGAGTATTTATGATGTAAGCGCATGTCATCTTTCTGACTTTTGGATGCTCTAATGGCTTAATCTCCATGTCCTTGTTTGATACCTTGTGTTCTACACTTCTTGTCAAGCTCATATTCATGTTTTGCATGTTCTGTTGGGTTTTGTTTGAGTATGTGTTAGGTATGGTTCCATTGGTCGTATCCCACTCCTAGATTGATGTGGTTGAAATGTTTTGGACTTAATTCAGACCCTAGGCGTCTCAATCCTCGTCTTAATGGGTTTAGGAGTTGAAATCCTAAACCCTAATGTCATTCTTTTGAGTTTTGGATTTTAATTGTTTTCGCCCTGTTCTTAGAAAATTCATATAAAATCGTGTATTTGGCTATTTGGGGTGAATTGTACCTTTTTGGAAAGGCCTAAGTGTCTAGTTTCTACATTCAGAAGGCCATTATCTGATTTGTGTGCTAGCTTAGGTGAAAGTTGCAATCTTCACCAGCTGGTCCAGGACTGTCGTGTGTAGTGAATTCTGTTTTTAAAAGTTCATAGTTAAAAGTACACAAATGGTTTAGTTTACCCTTGATTTTTATTGGATTTTATTTCTAATCTCTCCTTGGTTTAATATTGCAAATCTTGTCATGGGTCCAAAATTCAGATTTGGTGTCAAGTCTTCTTTTGTGGTTTTTGGTCTTGGTTGTGGGTTTAAAGTTGGTAACGGGTGTCGGGACCTTCACAAACTTATTAAAGATAATTAATAACATCAATGATGTATTTATAAGGTAAATGGAGGATATAGTGGGACACGGTACATGTGGGGTATCGGGAATATATATATATATATATATATATATATATATATATATATATATATATATATATATATATATATATATATATATATATATATATATATATACTTATATAATTATAAGTAATAAATATAAACGTCGATCCGTTCTAAGCAGTACCGTGTGGAATGTAGGTCTGGGGAAGAAGAAGAGTTCTTGAGTATCATGTGCTTGTGTGTACGACCTACTTCTACCTACCAGGTGAGTTTCTCACCACATTATATTGATGTCATTCATTCCCTACTGGGTTGTGTTGTGAATATGAGTTTGATATTTTATCTGTGTTTCATGATATATGTGATATGTGTGGATAGTGCTATACTGTGTGTATTGTTCTGAATACTGTAGTGATACTATTGCTGGTGCATTATGTAGTATTACCATTGCTGGGTGCATTATGTGATTATACTACTGCTGGGTGCATTATGTAGTATTACTGTTGTTGGGTGCATTATATGATCATACCATTGCTGGATGCATTATGTGGGTGGTCATGCCACTGCTGGGTGCATTATGTGGCGATACCACTGCTGGGTGCGTTATGTGGTAACCTGTGTTGGTTAGCAAGTCATGCTTGATTGATATATTATGTATGTGTTGAAATTCACTAAGCTGTGTGCTTACCCTTTCCCCCCCTAAAACTACTGTTTCAGGTTCTTTAGATGTGGGTAATGGCAAGACGTGACGTATATACACTGTGCTGCTTCATTTGGAACTTATAATTTAAGTTGATGTTTCCGCTGATATTTGATGACTGTTAACTCGTGTCAATTATGGATGCTTATACTAGATTTACAAATTGTTGGGTGTTTTATGAAAATTAAATAAAGTGGTTTTCTTTAAATTAAAGTGATTAAAAAATATTAAATTTACCCTAATTTTTGGGATGTTACAAGTTGGTATCAGAGCACGGCTTGAGTGAATCAGACTCACTTGGTGGGTTTTGATCTCAAGTTTGAGGCTTAAAAGTTTTCATTAAAAAAATATTTTTACAAGAAATTAAAAGTTGTTTTTCGAGTAATGGGTTAAATGAACGTTGTAGTGGAGATGCAGTGTGTACCGCCAGCCGACGCTAGTGGGGAAAAGGTTTAAGTGCTTAGCCTTTGCTGATGTTTTTTGTAATATATGATGTATGTATGCTAGATTGCCTGCTAGAAACCATATATTGATGTATAGTTACTTGTTGCTTGCTAATGTGGATGAATGCTAGTGTTGATAGGGTGTTTAGGGAAAGCCATTATGATATATGCAATAATAACTGCCTAGCCTTAGAATACTTGATTTGGCCTTATTGCATGTTCCTTGTTTGGTTGTTGCCTTAGGGTAGGATATGCTATTCGAAAGTCTATTTAAATTTTATACTGTATACGACTGCACATTCACAAGGCAACTCGTCATCATTGGAGAAAGTTTTGTTTTAGTTAGAGTAGCAGGATTGGAGTGGGAATCCTAATATTATAGGAATGTGTATGAAGGGTTTCTATGCAATCAATGAACAAATAGATTCCTATGGTTCACATGCAACCCTAATATGATCTATGTTTTCTTCTATGAAGATAATAAACTAAACCTAAAGGCAACAATTATTTCTAAAGATCAAAATTGAGAAAACCAACCTTTTGATCTTATGATCCTTGAAGCTAGCAGCAAAAGAATCCTGCCTCAAATGCAAGTCACACCCAAGCAATGGAGAAATCAGTCCAGCAGAGTATCACAAAGAGAGAGGTGGCGTGAATAATGAGGTGCCAGGGGGTTCCTTTTATAGCCTCCTAGGGTTACACATGAAACCCTAATGAGCCTCCAACTGGACAAGGCTTTTGACCATTTGGACCAGGCTTACCAAAACCATAATTAGGGTTTCGTCAAACCCTGGAGGAGCCTCCAGGGTGGCGCCATTTTGGTCCCTGGTTTTTACCTGGCCAGTTATTCAACTATTGAATAAATGTCAACCAGTCCCTGCACCTTTTATTAATTTATTTAATCACTAAATTAAATCCAATTAATTCTAGATTAAATCTCAATTAATATAGTTTCTAATTAATATATTAACACTTAAATATATTAACAAACCATATATTTATTTTCTATTGATTTATTAAACAATTAATAAATCAACCATTCTCTCTACTGAACTATACATCTATCCTCCAGCTATGAGAGCAACCCAAATGGACTTAGCTTCTATTAACAAGATAAATACAATTATAAGTCATGGCTTAGACACCTAATCCAACAGTCTCCCACTTGGATAAGTCTATGACTTTAATTGTCTGTTTACCTTCCGATTAATTTCAGTTTCCTAGAAACTGTCCTGAACTCTGACCTAGTCAGTTCTGTCCAATGATAAGTGATCAAATGATCCTCCGTCCAACAAGATATTCTCAGACTCTAGACATGGATAAAATCAATCTAGGTCTGATACTCTGTTTCTCGATTTCTGATTTGCATATGACTTTTGAGACTACTAATTGAACACATCAATTTAGTCCCGGTTGGCCAACACTTTCAGTCAACTTCAAATCATCGAGAGGCCTACAGATATCTGTTTCCCATCGGGTCAGGAGACGGATAAGCTTTGACTTATATGTCCATACCTTTTGCTAGTTAGAATACTCACAACAATGCATTTTATAACACCGCGTTACCGGCGTGTTTTCGCATTATCAATAAGTACCTGTCTCGCAAATTACAGATCATATCTCTCCACTCAAAGATCAAAAGATATTATCGTCTTAACATTGCTCGTGATGTAATCCATGAAGCAATCTGTTAAGCGCGGGTTTATCCAATACTCAAATCTCTATTTTCTAAGTACTCATGAACGTTGTAGCAGTCTTACTGCAATGTCTAACTCCTTAGACAATCTACAACCGATTCATGACAGCCTTGTTCACACTTACTCCCTAACAGTGTGATCGACTGTGGAAATTTAAATAATCAAATTATTTAGGAAGTTAAACATGCAAATATAGAAACACATTAATAAACAATTGACAAAGGTAGTAACAATACTCATTTATAAATCTCAATTATAAAATCACCAAGTCAATTACATTTATACTTTTTACAAGTTTCAAATCTATCTAATTACTAAAACTGATATCATCCTTCAGTCCAATGCTCCGAGCATGCTGATTATGCTTGATCCTGCTTAGAGCCTTAGTCAAAGGATCAGCAGGATTGTCTTCTGATGACACTCTCTTAACCAGTAAGTGACCTTCTCCTACTTGATGTCGAATATAGTGGTACTTTCTTTCGATATGCCTGGACTTTCCATGGTCTCGCGGTTATTTTGTCAAAGCAACCGCTCCCTCATTATCACAGAAAAGTTCCATCGGCTCCTGAATGCTCGGGACAACTCCAAGGTCACCGATAAAGTTCTTCAGCTAAGCCGCCTCTTTAGACGCTTCACTCGCTGTAATGTACTCTGATTCGCACATTGAATCAGCCACCGTTTCTTGCTTGGAACTTTTCCAAGTGACCGCTCCACCGTTCAAAAGAAATACCCAGCCCGACTGGGACCGTCCACTGTCCCTATTTATCTGGAAGTTGGCATCTGTATATCCACTCACTTTCAAGTCATCACTGCCACCAAGGACTAATACCATATTCTTTTTCCTTCGCAGATACTTGAGTATGTTCTTTACCGCTATCCAGTGTGCCTTTCTAGGATTACCCTGGTACCGACTGACCATGCTCAATGCAAAGGATACGTCGGGGCGAGTACATGTCATAGCGTACATGATCGAACCTACTACCGAAGTATAGGGTACCCGACTCATCTCAGCTATTTCCTCATTGGTACTCGGGCTTTGAGTCTTACTCAATTTGGCATTACTCTGGATTGGCAGTTCTCCCTTTTTGGAATTTTCCATGTTAAATATCTTTAACACCTTTTCCAAATATGTACACTAGCTTAAACCTATTAATTTTCTCTTTCTATCTCTAAGTATTCTTATCCCAAGAATATAGGCAGCTTCTCCTAGGTCTTTCATGGCGAAACACTTCCCGATCCAAGACTTGACATCTTGCAGGGTCGGAATGTCGTTTCCCATGAGCAGTATGTCATCAACATACAGCACCAGAAAAGTGATTATACTCCCACTAGCCATGACATATACACAGGACTCATCTTCACTCCTGGAGAAACCAAACTCTTTGACTTTCTCATGGAAGCAGAGATTCCAGCTGCGAGATGCTTGCTTCAACCCGTAGATTGATCTTTCAAGCTTACATACTTTATCAGGGTGCTTGGTGTCTACAAAACCTTCTGGCTGACTCACGTAAACATCCTCAGTCAGTTTCCCATTAAGGAAAGCGGTTTTGACATCCATCTGCCAAATTTCATAATCATGAAATGCAGCTATGGCAAGCATTATCCTGATTGACTTAATCTTGGCTACTGGTGAGAAGGTTTCGTCATAGTCAACCCCCGGGGTTTGAGTGAATCCCTTCGCAACCAGCCGAGCTTTGTAAGTATGTACTTTACCATCCATGTCGGTCTTCTTCTTGAAGATCCACTTGCACCCGACTGTCTTTCAACCCGGCACATTGTCAACCAAGTTCCAAACTTGATTGTCATACATGGACTTAATCTCGCTATCCATTGCCTCTTTCCACTTAGCAGACTCGGGGCCTGCCACTGCTTCGCGGTAGTTAGCCGGCTCATCCAAATTAGTCAATGTACGATCACTGACCAATGTGTCACCGTCCGAAGTAATATGGAAACCATAAAACTCGAGCGGCATGCTAACTCTACCCGAACGCCTAAGGGGCAAGGAGATGTCGGTGGGTCCAACAGGAACTTCTTCCTCATGTTGGTTGCTAGTTTCTTCTAAGGCTGTTTCATCGGGCGTCTCCTGAATTTCTTCGAGATCGATCGTACTCCTACTGTCCTCTTTGGATATGAGTTCTCTCTCTCGAAAGAACCCCCCTCTTGCTACAAAGACCACGTCCTCGCTCGGTCTGTAGAACAAGTATCCAAAAGACTGTTTCGGGTATCCGATGAAGAAACACCTTTCACTTCTTTCTGCGAGCTTGTCTGAAGTCTCCCGTCTCACGAAAGCTTCACAACCCCAGACTTTGATATGTCCCAATGAGGGAACTTTCCCCGTCCACATCTCGTGCAGTGTTTTCGCAACCTTTTTGGTTGGGACAAGATTTAGGATATGGGTGGCAGTCTCTAAGGCATACCCCCAGAAATGGATCGGAACTGAAGCTCGACTCATCATGGAACGAACCATGTCCAACAAGGTTCGGTTTTGCCTTTCAGCAACATCGTTCAACTGAGGTGTTCTTGGAGGCGACAACTGTGAAACAATTCCACATTCCTTGAGGTAATCGAGAAACTCGATACTAAGATACTCACCGCCTCTGTCGGATCTAAGCATCTTTATCTTTCTGCCCAATTGATTTTCTGCTTCGCTCTTGAACTCTTTGAACTTTTCAAAGGTATCTGACTTATTATTGATTAAGTAGATATACCCATATCTACTAAAATCGTCAGTAAAGGTCACATAGAACCGCGTGCCATCTTTTGTGGTTGTTCTGAAGGGACCACACACATCTGTGTGTATGATGTCTAACAGACCTTCACCTCTTTCAAAGGAACCTTTGAATGGTGTTTTTGTCATCTTGCCAAGCAAGCAAGACTCGCATACATCATCCGACCCGAGGTCGAATGATTCCAACACTCCATCCTTTTGGAGTTGGGCGATGCGTTTCTTGTTAATATGGCCAAGGCGACAATGCCACAGACACGCTTTTTCTATACCGCTCGAAGCATCAATAGCTAAAACATTTTTACCATAATTATCAACACACATAATAGATTCATACACTCCATCACAAGGAATAACATTAAATATGAAAACATTATCTTTGAAAACAGAAATTGAACCATTCAATTTATTAAATTCGTAATAAAAGCCTTGTTTGAACAATGCATGAAAAGAAATTATGTTCTTTTCCATATCAGGCGCATAGCAACAATTATGTAAATCTAATCTAACTTCGTCTTCAGTAGTACGAAGCATGCGGTGTAACTCAACTAGGGTTGCCTAGTTGTTGTTCAAATGATACGCCAGTGTGAACTGGTCATAAGAACTGGGCAAGGAGTTTAGCACTATGTCAACAGCTAAATCCTCATGAACAGGCATTTCCAGCTTCCTAAGCCTTTCCACATAACCATGCTTCCTTTGCACGTGAGTGCAGATGGACTCTCCATCTTTAGGCTTGCCGTTAGTGAAGGCTTTTACATCCTCACGCCTTTCGATGCGCTCTTGCTTGCAGAACTTTTCCGTGAGCTCTTTGTGCATCTCTTAAGGCCAATAGTCCTCGTAGATACGCTGCAGTTCAGGGTTCATGGTGGCGATCATGATGCAGGCCACTTTGGTCGCATCATCAGAGTGTTTGGTGTAGGCGGGGACTTCCTCGGGAGTAGCGGTATCTGGGTCAACCTCAACTAGCTCGGTTTCCAGAACATACTCTTTGTGTTCAAACCTAAGAGCCATTTTGATGTTACGGATCCAGTCATTGTAGTTAGTGCCGTCCAACGTCACTTTTGAGCACAATGACAGAATCGAGGTGACATTACCGGGATTCGAGTGGGGAACGGATTGGTCAGAAGACATCTGAACAAGAAGAAGGTAGTTTTAATTAGATATTTATAAAATAATCCTTATATTCACCCAAGAATAAATATAAGGCTAGGACCCTACAATAACAATCTACAATATCGAAAAGGGATGCCGTAATCTTTATTGTAAATTTTATAAGGTAGGCGAATGACGATTCAGCCAATTCCACCGCGGAAAATAATCTTATTAAAATGGAATTCCTAGTTTCATTGAGATTTACCGAACTGTTCGATAGCATGTTTTAATCTCGGGAATGCCCCGCTGTTTGTGACTGGGATACCGAGGATCACAAACCGGGTCTGAATAACCATGCAAATTCGCTCGGTACTCTCGAAGTCAATTGTCATCTCTAATTAACGTGCCGGTTAACCACACACGCTCCGTTAATAATGACAAAATCGAGAAACCCATTGCGACTCTTTGCGGACCCCAGTTGGCGTGCCGGTAAACCACACACGCTCCACCAACGTTCCACAAAGTGCAATGTGCAATTTCATGGATTAGCACCAATTCACATTTTTGAACCTAAAGTAACTAGATTAGGATTTGTTTAGGGTTCTAGTACTTTCAATTATAGCATTATACTTTTAAGAGGCTTTAGCGGTTCTATCAAACCTATTCGGCTAACGACACTTGACTGACCAGGAGAGTTGTGGGTAAGAGTAGATTCCCATTAGACTGCCATTTTATAGGCAGTCGCCTTATACCCTCTTTATAGGACAGTTTTGTGAATGAGGCCTACTAGCGGTAAGACTAACCAATTTTTCTTATATATAAATATTAACTTTTAATCATAAATATATAAGATATATTTTAATCTTACTAAAATATTTTAGAATTAATTAATTTTCTAATTATCGCAAATTTTAACCAATTTTTCAAAAATTTTAAATTAATTCTTTAAACCGATTTAATTGATCTTTTAATTAACAATTAATTAAACTAATTAAATCTAAGATAGATTTTATGAAATTAATCAAATTAATTTATCTATCTTGGTCCCTAAGTGATCGAAATTTACTAGCCAAGCAAAAGGAGTTCAAGTTATTTAATTAATCTAATTACCAAAAATAACAACATACGTTTATGGCAAGCAAATCAAGCAATCAAGGGGGGACCATGGGGCATGGCGGCTAGGGTTAGGAAACCCTAGCCAAACCGTTGACAATCAAGCCTCTCAAGGAAGAGTTTTTGCAAAACACCTCAAGGCAAGAATTAAGCATGCAGTTTATATCAATTCAAAAGAAAACAAGCCTATGCTCTGATACCACTGAAGGGTTTCTATGCAATCAATGAACAAATAGATTCCTATAACCCTAATATGATCTATGTTTTCTTCTATGAAGATAATAAACTAACCCTAAAGGCAACAATTATTTCTAAAGATCAAAACTGAGAAAACCAACCTTTTGATCTTATGATCCTTGAAGCTAGCAGCAAAAGAATCCTGCCTCAAATGCAAGTCACACCCAAGCATTGGAGAAATCAGTCCAGCAGAGTATCACAGAGAGAGAGGTGGCATGAATAATGAGGTGCCAGGGGGTTCCTTTTATAGCCTCCTAGGGTTACACCTGAAACCCTAAGGAGCCTCCAACTGGACAAGGCTTTTGACCATTTGAACAAGGCTTACCAAAACCCTAATTAGGGTTTTGCCAAACCCTAGAGGAGCCTCCAGGGTGGTGCCATTTTGGTCCCTGGTTTTTACCTGGTTAGTTATTCAACTATTGAATAAATGCCAACCAGTCCCTGCACCTTTTATTAATTTATTTAATCACCAAATTAAATCCAATTAATTCTAGATTAAATCTCAATTAATATAGTTTCTAATTAATATATTAACACTTAAATATATTAATAAACCATATATTTATTTTCTATTGATTTATTAAACAATTAATAAATCAACCATTCTCTCTACTGAACTATACATCTATCCTCCAGCTATGAGGGCAACCCAAATGGACTTAGCTTCTATTAACAAGATAAATACAATTATAAGTCATGGCTTAGACACCTAATCCAACAGTGTAGGCATATGCTTGGTAGAGGCATATGTGTCTGAATTCTCGGTGAGAAGCGAGTTGGGGACTTCAGGACGGGTCTCGAAACAAACCTAGATAAGTGTGGAAGGTAGTAGTAGAGCTCCTACTACCGAAAGCACAGGATCCATGTTTGAGTCGAGAATTGGTCAAGAGGAATCCAATGAGCTGAGAGTGTAAAGAATTAGCATATTAGATGTGAGTGTTAATGAAATGTGCTAGTCTTTGACCATTCTATTGTTGAATGGTGATCTTTGGGTTCAGTGGAAACAACTAGGGTGCTGGTTTGGGTACACATATTTTCTAAAACGAAAATAATAATAATAAATCAAAGTAACAGACTTGGACTTTAGTCCAAGTGGGGGAGGAATACAAAATTAAGGGAACAACATGAATATTGTTTAGAATCAATGAAATTATTAAAATTATAGTAACACATCAATATATTTAAATATAATGTTGTATTCACAAAATCTTTCCCTACTAGAGTATGACATTGTGAGAAAATTTAATTAGATTCAAATCCTTCCATGGGGTAATATTGGTATGAATTCAATCAGAAAGATGAAGCCATGATAGATCACCTGCTAAGTCTTCAAAATTCTCTTCACTCATAAGCTTGAATAAATCAGGGTTAATACTACTCATAGCAGGATCAGATGGCATAAATTGCTGTTGTGTATGAGTTCCTGATGAAGCTTCCTCCATTTTCTGAATCCTTCTTTTCTTATATGTAGCCTTATGAGCAGCTTGTCTCAGCTTCTTTGTGGTGTCTGTTAAACCCGAGTATGAACCTTCGATTATTAATTCTTTCTCTTTTGCTAGATTGGGTATTATATCTCTCGACAATTTTGTTGCTTCAGTAAACTTATTACCAAATTCATGCGGCACAAATAACTTCAGTAATTACAACCTTATGATATAAAGGAATTAAAAACAAAAATGTAATTCTTTACCTGAGTACGATCAATAAGAGTTTGCAGACTCTTAATCTGTCGTTGAGGCCAACGTTTGATACCTAACTCCCTGCAACGTTTCTTCAACTTTGTTGTTCCAACATTGAGTTCCTTTGCAGCTTGTTTAATAGGTTTGTTAAAATGCTCGGCTATTATACTTAATACATGTCTGGAACTACTTCCACATTGATTCAGTAAAATTAGTATCTTCTGTCAATAGCAATTGTTGGTTTTCAGCCATGAAACCAGGATTCTGGAATCTCTCTAGATTCCTTTGAATCATATGAATGTGATCCTGGTATTGAAAACCGCCCCGAAACTCGAGATTCATTTCAATATTGTCATGATGAGTTGTCTGAATTTGATCATCATTTTGTATGTCAGCCATGAATCCTTGATTCATGGGGATAATCTCGCTGCTTGTTGAGTGCACGTCCATGAATAGGTTGTAATAAGTTAAACCATCCATAAATGGGTCTACAAATAACATATGTCAGATGATAAAATAAAATGGAATACTGATAAAAACATCGTTCAAAAGAATTTCACCTGGAAGCGGGTATGGAGTTTGCTCAAGTGCAAAATCTAAAGATGAATGCACTGGATCTTCCGAATTAATGTTCATCTGGAGAAAAACTTCCAGCTCACTTTGGAATTACTCCATTGATAGTATATCTGAAAGTCTGTACCATAATTTAGAACCAATCAAAACATTAGAAAGATAAACGAAAAATAGATAACAAATGTCTAGAATATTAAAGTCACCGAACTCAGTAAGGATGCTTGATTTGAAGTACCCTTTCCTCGCGAGAAACCAGGTCCAGAGTTCGATAGATTGCTCTTGAAGATCTGTTTTCCATGACTCACCTTTAAATATGAGTTTGTTTACGAATAACTAGTGGTAGAAGAGGATGAGACTGAAAAGATTGTAGATATGGATGATACTACATACCCGTTTATATAGTATCTTGCAGCTGGAACTGAAAGGACAACTCACGTTTTTATTACCGAAATTCAAAACATCTACAGTAGGTGTGATCTTTTCATTACCCTAAGTGACATTCACTACCAGAAAAACAGCTTTTGATGACTGACGAACAATGACATACATTTTTTTATGACTGACAAAAGAGCGTGTCATAAAAATTACTTCATATTATATAAAATTTTAAAGATTTATGACTGACATAAATGTCCGTCATAAATTAACGTCATTGATTATCAAAATTCATACACTAATAAAAATGTAAGTCATATTTGTCCGTCGTAAAATGAAAATTAAAAAAAGTCGGAGTAATCTTTTTAGTTTTGTGTGTCATCTTGAAAAAAAGGCGCCTTATTTCCCGCTGTGTTTTTTTCATTCAGCTTTAAAAATACCGCCTTTCCTTTTCAAAACGATTTAGGATTTTCTTTCCTTTAGAGCCGACATCTACCTTAACCTTCATGGATTCAACAAGTTATTTTATTGGAACCTCAAATTAAGATCATTCTTCAAGTAATCGATGTGTTCATTTAGTTCAATCTTCACCATATCTGTGGTGGTACGTTGCTTCATCTTCTTGACTTAACGGTTGCAGACGAAAAGGGCCAGGGGAGTTGGTTCGAGTTGGTGACGAATGGGGGCAAGAGAGGAGCACACGAAACGGCGTCGGTAGCAACAATTCAGTTCACCGACAGCCACATTTCCCTACATGAATCGGTCGGCGTTCTCCGTTGCTCGACCTTCCACCAAACAATGTTCAAAGACCAATACCGGGTATGTTCCTAACTTGTCTGTTTACTCCTTGGGTTCTTGGTTTGGTTAATCATGCCTATCAATGTGATACGGTTTTTAGTTTTGATTTCATTAGGCGGCTATGGCAGCAAGTTTTTGGCATGTATTCCCCTGGCACTTCAAATCAACAGGTACGTCTTTCTTGTTCAAGTATTTTCTTCTCAAACCTCTACATGTACGTATTTTCTTGTTCAAGTTTTTGATTTCTTGATTTCCTCAAATTTCTCTCTTTTAAAGTATTTTCTTCTCAAACCTCTACAGGAACGTCTTTCTTGTTCAAGTTTAACTCAGTTTATTTCCATATGGATTATTAGTGGGTTTTTTCTTCTCAAACCTCTACAACTATCTCTTGATTTCCCCAAGGTACGAACTTGTTCTAGTTCTTTTCTAATGCAAAAATCACGAAATTTTCTTGTTCTTTTCTAATCCAGAAATCGGGTGTATTACATGTAAGTTGTACGTTTGTGAACTTGTGATGAACTGAAATCAGTTTTCTAAAAGTCATTCATCTATTTTGTCTTACATGTAAGTTGTATATAGATGAAATTTCAATCGATTTCAATGGTTTTTTAAAACAAAATGTTGTAGGACTTTTAAATACTTGTTTTGGATAATGGTTTATTTTGATTCGGTTATTTTATTTATATAATGAATTATTCAATCCTTGATTGCTTAGTCAAAGTGTTAGATACTAGTTGTTGTTGCACGTTTTGAAAATAGATTTTTTATTCAATCCTTGATTGCTTAGTCAGTGTATTCTTGTGATGAATATTTGAACTGTACTTGTCGTGAACAACAGATATGGTCTCACTAAGAGAGTTGGGTGGAAGTGGATGATTGTAAAGATTGTAGCCGCCTTGGTTCAAGATATGGTCTCACTTAGTGAGTTGGGTGGAAGTGGACGATATTACCCCTGATACTTATTCTGGGCGGAGTTGGCTAAAGTTTTTTCATAGTATAAATGTAATACATTTATTTAGTATTGAATTGAGTATTTGTATTTGAGACGTATCTTTGAAATGGATTACCTTTTTTGTGTATGATATTTAATTTGTATTACAAGACATAAAATATGTGATTTATTTTGGATATTACTAAACTTATAAAAAATATATATTTTATAGAATCCAAATCAAGAATTTAAAAAAAAAAGGTCAAAAATTTATGACCTACAAATGGTTTGTCGTAAATGTTTGTCATAAACTTATGTTATAATTGTCTGTCATAATTGTATGTCGTAAATTTATGATAGACAAATGTCTGTTATCTTTCATTTATGACTGGGCTTTCAATGACAAACATTTGTCTGTCATCTATACCCTTTAATGACTGACATTGTAAGTCATTAAAGACATTTTTTCTAGTAGTGATTTTTTACAAAAGTCGCTGCTTGACTCCGGTGAGAACAAGATAATTAAAAGACTTTTTGAAATAAAAATGTATATCTCCTGATAACGGAGATAATTCAAATAATTTTCAGTACTTATTTAAAAATGAACTTATAAGACCCAAGGTGAATTTTGATGAAATAAAACATTTGGATATGTTAAAAATATGTATTTATTGAGTCAATAAGTATTTAAAAGAAAAGTTGAATTGAGACAAACGTGCGGCGAAATATGACGATTTCAGATAAATACAAAACATTCGTAATATGTTGATTTTTCAAAGAATTTGTAATGTAATTACAAACATTAAAACATAATTTTGTCTCGAGAACTTGCAAGTAATTCACCAAATGACAAATTTTATTTCCAAGATAATGACGTTTGAGTAGCAAGTGACATAAAGTACAGTTTGGACTTTAGGGGACGGGGTAGCTCGGATGCTTACCCCAAAGGCTGAGTTCGCCTTAGTTGGCTGTTGCCAAATATAGCATCGTTATGCCGTTTCACGAGTTGTCATATGAAAAAAGGCATGGGAACCCTACCTTTTGGGGAAGGAAAGGAGAATTGTATATTTAAGAGTCGTAGGTAAGATTGTCGCGTTTTGATCTTGAGGTGTTACAGTGGAATTTCGGGGACGAAATTCTTGTAAGTGGGGGAGAGTTGTAACACCCCGTTTTCCAGAACATTTGTTTTTGGCAAAATAAGTATTTTTAGCGAATAATAATAATAATAATAATAATAATAATAACAATAATAATAATTCTATAAATTGAAATATATGTTGGAAAGGGGTTAAATGACATTATTCAAAACTTGTTATGTTGGATATTAAGTTTTGGGGTCAAAAATAATTAAGCTAAATAACTTTAGGGACTAGACTTGCCAATTAGGCATAATTTACATGAAATCTAATTCAAATTGCTACTGTCCGACCGTGAGTTCATTGGATTCGGTCGAGTTACTGCTGTGATCGAGAACCTTGCAACCTAAATTTCTCTAGTCTTATCCTCCTTTCTTCTCGTTCCCTCTCTCATATTCTCTCTCTCGGTTCCCCCTCGTTTCCTCCTTCTCGGGATGTTGCTGTTGCTGCTGCTGCTGCGTTTTGGTGGGCAAGACTAGATGACGGTGTGTGTTTGTGATCGTGAAAGAGGGAGCAAATACTAAGAAATCGAGTGGGTTAGTGTTGGAGGTATCATGTTGTATAACCAGGTATGTTGCTTGTTCTTTTGGTTGTTCCGATCGTGAGTTGAGGATGAGTGAGATCGAGAGAGTGAAGGCGGGAAGGAGAAGGAGAGATGACAGCAGGGGATCTCGTGAGGCAAGGTCTGGTTAACCATAGGTATGTCTTGCTTCTTTTCTCCTCGTTCCACAGCCTTAGACTCGCACCCACTATTGTACCAGGATAAATAAACCAAAGTGTATATGAGAAAAGATTAGGAAAAACTCTTATTATAACTTGAGAAAATAACTCAAAACTCTAGTTACAATCGTTTCCTTATGCTCAATATCCTAAACTCGATATCTAACAACCTTATATACTAACCGGATACAAATGATGATAACTATAAACTAATGACTTTGAATTACAGATAATACCTACTCGTATTCTCTAGATAAGAGTTATGTTATCACCTCATCGTGTAAGACTAACTTCAAAGCCACATAAATCGGAAATTATCAACATTTACCCCCTTAATTTCCGAATGGAAATTTGGAGGTCTTCTACACCAAGAAGCTTTCTCATTTCTCCGAATTTGATCTTGGCTAAAGCTTTTGTTAGTATATCTGCACGTTGCTCTTTCCTGCTTACATGTTCCACAACAATTTCTTTTTCTTCAATTCGTTCACGAATTTAATGAAAACGAGACTTTATGTGTTTACTTCGCCCGTGGAATACTGGATTTTTGACCAATGCAATTGCAGATGTATTGTCAATTCTAATCGTTACTGCTTGTATTCTTGAACCGGTTAGCTCTTCAAGTAAGTCTCGTAACCAAATTGCTTGACAACTTGCTGCACTTGCCGCCATGTACTCAGCCTCGCATGATGACAATGCCATCGTTTCCTGTTTTTGAGAACACCATGTTATTGGTGATCTCCCTAGATAAAATATATGCACGGTTATGCTTCTTCCATCATCTTGGTCAATGTTGTGACTACTGTCACTGTATCCCAATAATCCTACAGTCTCTTTTCGTGCATACCTTATTCCAAATCCCAGAGTTCGTTTTACATACCTTAGGATTTGCTTTATGGCCAACATGTGTGATTTCTTCGGTGATTGCATGTAGCGACTTGTGATGTCCACCGCATAAGAGAGATCGGGTCTTGTTTGCAATAAATACCTTAGCTTTCCTACCAGACTCCTGTATTCTGTTGCATCGGTATCTTCTTCTTCTTCGTTCTTTGCAAATTTCACATTTGAGTCCATTGGGATCAACGTGGATTTACAATCGATCATTCCCGCATCTTTTAACACTTTTTTCGCGTAGCCTTCTTGAGTAATGAGAATTTCATCCTTGAGTTGGTACACTTCAATACCTAAATAGTATCTAAGTGTTCGCAAGTCGGTCATATCGAAGTTAGTGGCCATTGCTTTCTTAAATTTTGATATAATGGTTATACTTGACCCCGTGACAACCAAGTCATCGACATAGACCCCGACAAGGATTATTTCAGCTTCAATGTTCCTCCTGTATACGGCCTGCTCCTGTACACATCTATGAAACTTCATGCTTTTCAAAATTCCATCCAGTTTTTGGTTCCAAGTTCTTGGTGCTTGTCGTAGCCCATACAAGGCCTTTACGAGCTTGTATACATAGTTTTCTTTGCCTTCCTTCACAAAGCCTTCCGGTTGATAAACAAACACATCTTCTTGGAGCTCGCCATGTAAGAAGGCTGATTTTACATCGAGATGGTGTAATTCCCAGCCCTTTGATGCAGCGAGTGCTATGAGGATTTGTACGGTTTCGATCCGGGCTACTGGTGCGAACACTTCTTCAAAGTCTATGCCGGGCTGTTGTAAATATCCTTTGGCCACGAGCCTCGCTTTATACTTGTTCACCGTTCCGTTTGCATCTCTTTTAACCTTGAATACCCATTTCAAACCAATGATGGTTGAGTTGGTCGGATGCTGAACTAATCTCCACGTACCATTATTTTCAATGGAGTTAATCTCTTCTTCCATCGCACGTACCCACTTTGGATTATCTTTTGCTTCTAGAAAGTTTGTTGGTTCTTCATCACTGAACGTAAGCAACAGACCTGCATGTAAATTCATCTCGAAGTCATCGAATCTACGTGGTGCCTGGACAGCCCGACTTGATCTGCATAGGGGTTGTTGTTCAGCATTGGTACTTTGGTGAGATGTTTGAGTCGTCTCTGGTTCGGCATTTTCGATGGTTTCTCTACCGTTCCCATCGGAGTTTGAGTCTTCGTGCACGGATCATTCATCATCGTTGCTACTAGCCATAGCCACCGGACCATTACCAGTGTCGACTTGAGTCGACCAGTGGACCCAGAACATGCCCGGCTTCAATGTAGATTCCGGTTCCACTTGCCAGCCCCAGCTCGCATTTTCGTCAAAGACTACGTCTCTCGACACAACAATCCTCCGGGTTGAGGGATCGTACAAGCGAAAAGCTTTTGACCCCGGTTCCGATCCGAAATAGATTGTTTTTCTGGAGCGATCATCGAGTTTCTTCTGATGGGGACCCACTGTTTTCGCATAAGCGACACACCTAAATACACGCATGTGTTCAATATTGGGTTTTTGATGATAATATGCTTCATACGGTGTCATTTCTTTCAAAGCCCTTGTTGGAATTCTGTTGATTATGTGAATTGCATGCATGACCGGTTCGGCCCACAAGTAATTTGGAACCGATTTAGCTTTTAGCATACTCCGTGTCATCTCAAGGAGTGTGCGGTTTTGCCTCTCAACAACGCCGTTTTGTTGAGGCGTGTATGGTGCTGTAAGGTGTCTTGTCATTCCATGATCATCACAAAGCTTATCGAATTCTCGTGAAGTGAACTCGCCACCACGATCAGTTCGAAAAACCTTTATGACATTTCCGGTTTCTTTCTCCACCTTTCTTTTGAATCTTTTGAAACAGTCTATCGCACTGTACTTTTCCTTCATAAGAAAACACCACATAAAACGTGAGTGGTCGCCTATTAGGACAAAGATGTACCTGTTTCCGACAATCGTTGGTGGCGAAATCGGTCCATAAAGATCCCCATGGATGAGTTCTAATGTATTCTTGGCTCGATACATTGAAGTTTTAGGAAACGGGCTCCGTGTCTGTTTACCAACCAAGCAGGCTTCACACAATTGACTGCTTCTAGAAATCATTGGTAAACCTTTTACTATTTCTTTCTTGCTCATCATCGTAATAGTATCAAAGTTTGCATGCCCAAGCCTAGCATGCCATGACCACCCCGCCTCAGACAATCTACTATGCAAACATATGGGTTTTCCAACTGAAATCTTGGTTTTATATAACCAATTTAATGACCTTTTCACTTTAAACAGAAGAGAGTTATGACTATCAAGCAAATACAAACAGTTTCCTTTCATAAACACCTCACATCCACTCTCGGTTGCTTGCCCCAAGCTAATTATATTAGTTTTTAAACTAGGAATATAATAGACATCGGTTAAAAGCTTTTGTTTACCTTCTTCAACCTCAAGTAGTATGGATCCTCTCCCATGAATTTCAACGAACGAGTCGTCCCCAAACTTCACTCTTCCATCGACTCTTTTGTTGATTTCAGTAAAATATGAAAGTTCGCCTGTCATGTGATTGCTAGCTCTGTTATCAAGGTACCAAACATCTTTTTCTCCACCTTTTGCTTCGTACTTCTTTGGTATAACGTTTTCTTCATGTAAAAGTATCGATTCGAAGAGGAGTGCATGCATAAACAAGAGTGGATCTTGCTCATCAACTTCAGCCACGTGTGCCTCATCTTGTTTAGCCTTTCGATCCGGACATTGCGACGCAAAATGTCCAAACTTGTCGCATCTGTAACGCTGAACCTTTGAGCGATCTTTCTGTTTGTTTTTACCCTTTTCTGAGTCGTTCTTGGTCGAGGGTGACCCACGGTTCTGACCAGAATTGTTGTGACGACCCCCACGACCACGACTTGATCCACGACCACGGCCACCTCTTCCAGATTCATTACCACGATTAGACGATTCAGTTTTGTGAAACATAAGCTTGCCTTGATCGCTTGTAGGTTCATCTTTGCGTATTCGCTCTTCATAGGCTTTTAATCGCCCCACAACATCTTCAAAGCCGACCATTTTAAGATCGAGTATTTGCTCGATTGATGCGACTATATGAATAAACTTTCTGGGTAAACCAGTGAGAAATCTCTTGACAAGTTTGCTTTCATCCATTGTTTCTCCGAGAGACGAGGATTTTGAAGCGATACCGGACAATTGGCTTGCGAACTCGTCTATTGAACTCGTGTCTTTCATCTTAAGATTCTCAAACTCAGTCATCAAAGTTTGCAGTCGAGCTTCCCTCACTCTGTCTGCCCCAGATGTCGAGTCTTAATTGCTTCCCAGATTTCTTTTGCCGTGTTCATCGTGCCGACTTGCAAGATCATGTCTTCCGGGATTGCTTGGAAAAGAACTGCTATTGCGATATTATTCTTCTTTGGGTCCGATACACCCGGATCAATAACATCCCAAACTTGATGTACACTGAGAACGACTTTCATGCGTATCGCCCAAACCGTATAATTTACCGCTGTCAACATCGGGACTTGAAACGAGAAGGACGACCCTTCTTTCGTGCCTCCAGTCGAGCCCCCTGCGTCCCCAGGGCCGGTATCTCCATCTACCATCCCTTACGGGGTTGTTCTTCACCAGAATAGCAAAGCTATGATACCAAATATTGTACCGGGATAAATAAACGAAAGTGTATATGAGAAAAGATTAGGAAAAACTCTTATTATAACTTGAGAAAATAACTCAAAACTCTAGTTACAATCGTTTCCTTATGCTCGATATCCTAAACTCGATATCTAACAACCTTATATACTAACCGGATACAAATGATGATAACTATAAACTAATGACTTTGAATTACAGATAATACATACTCGTATTCTCTAGATAAGAGTTATCTTATCACCTCATCATGTAAGACTAACTTCAAAGCCACATAAATCAGAAATTATCAACACCCACCACCACAGTACCCACCGTGGGTGCATGTGTGTGTGTGTGTGTGCAGGTGTGTACGGGAGTATTTATGATGTAAGTGCATGTCATCTTTCTGACTTTTGGATGCTCTAATGGCTTAAACTCCATGTCCTTGTTTGATACCTTGTGTTCTACACTTCTTGTCAAGCTCATATTCATGTTTTGCATGTTTTGTTGGGTTTTGTTTGTGTTTGTGTTAGGTATGGTTCCAATGGTCTTATCCCACTCCTAGATTGATGTGGTTGAACTGTTTTTGACTTAATTCAGACCCTAGGTGTCTCAATCCTCATCTTAATGGGTTTAGGAGTTGAAATCCTAAACCCTAATGTCATTCTTTTGAGTTTTGGATTTTAACAGTTTTGGCCGTGTTCTTAGAAAATTCATATAAAATCGTGTATTTGGCCATTTGGGGTGAATTGTACCTTTCTGGAAGGGCCTAAGTGTCTAGTTTCTACATTCAGAAGGCAATGGTCTGATTCTTGTGCTAGCTTAGGTGAAAGTTGCAATCTTCACCGGCTGGTCCAGGACTGTCCTGTGCAGTGAATTCTGTTTTTAAAAATTCATAGTTAAATTTACACAAATGGTTTGGGGGCAAGATCAGTGGGAAAAGTTCATTCTAGTGTCTAGTTTCTTCTTACCAAAAATCAGATTCTAACGCTCTATTATTGTTGTGATTTGGTTACATTTTTTGAGAGGTGGTCCAATGGGTGGACTGATCTAATCAGTCAAGTTTGAGAATTTTTCTTTTGTTATTGCAAAGTGATTTTGACCCGAGGTCAGGCCCTATGACCTTGTCCTTGGGTTTCGATTACCCTTGATTTTTATTGGATTTTATTTCTAATCTCTCCTTGGTTTAATATTGCAAATCTTGTCATGGGTCCAAAATTCAGCTTTGCTGTCAAATCTTCTTTTGTGGTTTTTGGTCTTGGTTGTGGGTTTAGAGTTGGTAACGGGTGTCAGGACCTTCACAAACTTATTAAAGATAATTAATAACCTCAATGATGTATTTATAAGGTAAAGGGAGGATATAGTGGGACACGGTACATGTCGGGTATCGGGAATATATATATATATATATATATATATATATATATATATATATATATATATATATATATATATATATATATATATATACATATATATATATATATATATATATATATATATATATATATATATATATATATATATATATATATATAAATATATATATATATATATATATATATATATATATATATATATATATATATATATATATATATATATATATATACTTATACTTATATAATTATAAGTAATAAATATAAACGTCGATCCGTTCTAAGACGTACCGTGTGGAACGTAGGTCTGGGGAAGAAGAAGAGTTCTTGAGTATCATGTGCTTGTGTGTGCGACCTACTTCTACCTATCAGGTGAGTTTCTCATTACATTATATTGATGTCATTCATTCCCTGCTGGGTTGTGCTGTGAATATGATTTTGATATTTTATTTGTGTTTCGTGATATATGTGATATGAGTGGATAGTGCTATACTGTGTGCATTGTTCTGAATACTGTAGTGATACTATTTCTGGGTGCATTATGTAGTATTACCATTGCTGGGTGCATTATATGATTATACTACTGCTGGGTGCATTATGTAGTATTACCGTTGCTGGGTGCATTATGTGATCATACCATTGCTGGGTGCATTATGTGGGTGGTCATGCCACTGCTGGGTGCATTATGTGGCGATACCACTGCTGGGAGCGTTATGTGGTAACCTGTGTTGGTTAGCAAGGCATGCTTGATTGATATATTATGTATGTGTTGAAATTCACTAAGCTGTGTGCTTACCCTTTCCCCCTTAAAACTACTGTTTCAGGTTCTTTAGATGTGGGTGATGGCATGGCGTGACATGTATACACTGTCTTTGGAAGTTATAATTTGAGTTAATGTTTCTGCTGATATTTGATTACTGTTAACTCGTGTCAATTATGGATGCTTATACTAGATTTATAAATTGTTGGGTGTTTTATGAAAATTAAATAAAGTGCTTTTCTTTTAATTAAAGTGATTAAAATTTTTTAAATTTGTCCTAATTTTTTGGGATGTTACAGAGGTCCTTGCATTTCGATACACAATAAGCTATACTGGTCATGAAGGGTTATACTCAAACTCAAGGGATTGATTCTGAGGAAACCTTCTCATCGGTAACTAAAATCAAGTCTATTAGGATATTGCTTGCTATAACTGTATTTTATGTTTATGATATATGACAAATGGATGTTACGATATTGCTTGCCATAGCTGTATTTTATGTTTATGAGATATGACAAATGGATGTTAAAACAGTTTTCTTAAAGGAAAACTTACAGCGGATGTGCATATGACACAACTAGAGGGTTTTCTGTAACACCCAATCTTTCATACACCTTAATTGGTGTAATAATCTATAAAACACTGTGAATAAAATTTCCGTTCTTTCAAAAACTTTTCTTTTAAACATTAAGACATTATTTAAAGCTTTTGGTCCGAAATAAAACATTTCTATTTAGAAATAATTGAACAACTCTGGGGTTACAAACTCAGATCAAAACAACCATAGTAAAGCCTTAAAACCTCTCAATGTTATGTCCCGTATCAAACTAACATTTCTACCGAAAATTCGACATGACATCTGGGCTATATGGATAAATCCATACTGACTCAACTCAATAAAACAACCCAAAATTTATACGAGACATAAAATAACTTTATGATACAACTACAAGGGTATTTTAAGCCATAATCATAAAATCTCTCGATTACATTTTAGTAATTATACCGACTTGAGATAATTCTATCTTCTGAACATCTTTTCTATATATAATCCTCACATCAGCTTCTATGTCTTTTTCTTCTATCATCTACTAACAAGCATGCTGTTCCTGAGTACATAGCATTTTAAAACAACAAATACGTGAGACAATAAGCCTCATGAGTAACATGGGTTTTAGACCCAACAAGTTTACATTGCAAGCAACCTACACTAAGCGAGCTAGAAGCTAAAGTGAATATTTTTTAGCATCTTTTTCTTTGCTTTGACCGTGAGTTTGTTTGCTCTTCCTAATGAATTTGAATATCAAAAACTATTTTAAAACAAAGAAAACCTTCCTTTCTTTTGACCTACAAACTCCATTTTATTTTCAAAGCATGAAAAGACATATCATTCCTTCATTATAAAAACTTAGAATCATTACTTATCATCCAAAAAAAAGTTCGTTGCTATAACATAAAAGCATAAATCATTCTCGACAAACAAATCCAATCAAACTTCACAATTCATAAATCAACATCTATTATATAGTGGCGCCCCCGTACAACTTTCCCTTCCCGGAATAGAACGATCCATCCGTAAGGGCGTGCTGGCGTAAGTCTATCCATCCCTTCATGGAAAAGAACACATCTATCCATAAGGATGTACTCAAGACAACTACTACATGATGGGAGGTACCATCCTAGTATTGTCTTTTGATCTCCCCTTCTTGCGGGTGAGATCCTAGTCCGTACATCTTTCTCTAACACATTCTTTCCTTACTTCACATTCATCACTAGCTAAACACATAGTAACCATTCAATCCTCATATCAAGCATCATACAACTGATAGGATTTAGGCAAAACAAATAAACTCACAACTCTTAAGTTCACATGTAACCTAAATGATCTATGTTTTCTCAATTGAACATATAACTATGAACATCAAAGGAAACCCTATAGCTAAACTCAAATTACAAAAGGGTTTTAGGATTACATATTTTATTATCATTATAGCAAACCGCACCATGAACCGTATTCTCTACTAGTGAATATAGCTTACACTAACTAGAATTAGAGTCTAGTAAACCATTGCAACCACAAACACGTGGATCCTCATTATTAATTCATTTTTAATTGGCTGTAGTATAGTACCAGAAATTTTATTAGACTCTATTTAATAGTACCAGAAATTTAATAGTACCAGAAATTTGAACGTGGCTTACACTACCTAGAAGAGTCTAGTTTTTTTTTTTTTTTTTTAGAACGGCAAATCTATCCTACTCCTATTCCTAAACTACTCCTTGTTATGTTACTAGAAGAGTCTAGTAAACCATTGCAACCACAAACACTTGGATCCCTCATTAATAAATGATTTTTAATTGACTGTAGTTGTTTATTCCTATAATCAATAATATGAATCCATACCCAGCATCTTTCTACCGAACTATTTGATAGTCTACGACGAACATGTGGATCCGTCATTATTGGATCTATTAATTTTAATGACCGTTCCAATTAGTTGTTTAATATCATATCTAATAAGAAAAAGAGCCTTATAAATAATCATAAACGTGTTGCATTTCCTACTAAAGGCTTCTTGGAGAACTTTTGGTAGCGGGACAATGGACAAAGGTATGTTTCCAATATTAACTTGAAATAACCAATATTAACTTAAATTATTTCATATTTTTCAAAATATAAATCAAACAAAATGGTTATCAATTTGATTCGTGAACAGGGCCGCAACAATACCCATACCCTTCTCACGTGAATACATCCAGCTTTCTTTCTGTGAAGCTGTCCGGTAAAACCAACTATGGTCGGTGGCAGGAACAGATGAAGTGCCTTGTGGAGAGCCACGACATGCTCGGTTTTATCGATGGCACATTTAGAACCCCCAGGTGGCAGCGTGATAATGGCAACTTTAGGGAATGGAAAAGATCGGACACGCTTGTGAAAGGATGGATATTTGGTTCACTATGTGAAGATGTGATGGATACAGTTATCGGCCTCCACACAGCTAATGACATATGGAGGAACCTAAAGTGGAAATACAGTGCTGTTCCAACCAGCACCACCACCACCACCACTGGCACAAAAGGTATTAATTGTTCATTTTCTTTTCTTTCTTTCAAATTTTCCAATGAGCTGTTATATTCTATTATCGGAATAGATCAAGCAGAGTACTTGACACTGTATAGAGCTACTCTTAACGGCGACTGGGAGAAAGCCCAAGAGATTTTCGATAAAGACAAGGATGCGTTGACGGCTAAACTCAATGACGACAACGATACCCCACTCCATGTTGCAATTGGTACATGTAAAAATATCAAGTTTGTTGAGAATCTCCTGAAGGAGATAACTCCAGAGACACTTCCAAACCTGGTTACTGTTAGAAAGTCGAACCCACTCCACTACGCTGCATTTGTTGGCAACACCATGGCTGCAGAGATGTTGGTGAACAAAAACCCAAAATTGTTATTCATTGCCGACAAGGGGAAATGCTTCCCTATCAATAGAGCTATTTTAAGTTCTCACACAGAGACTTTCCGATATTTGCTAAAGGCTACAACAGATAATATTAAGCTCTCCGAACATGAAGGATATCAAAGTCCCTTTAAGGGCAATCAGAGTGCTACGCTTCTCACAAGTGCAATCAATGCTGGTCTTTGGGGTGAGTGATTGAAATTCCTATACATGAACACAACCATCTTTTGCTTATATAATTAATCAAGCGATAAGTGAATTTAGATTATTCCCCATATGCGTCTTTTTATATTAGTTTAGTTTTGTAAAACCCATTTGCAGATGATACATATGAGTTGATTAAGAAGTACCCGGAAATGGCTACACAAATGAAAGACAAATCAATTCCATTGAAGTCTATCGCAGGAAAGCTGGACGCATATTTGAGTGGAAAAGGACACAACGATTATCAAAGATTTATTTCTCCTCGTATGTTTTTTCACTTGCTCTTAAATAACATTTGTGGTGGTGTAGACAACTTGACTAGAGGTTTTTTCAAGAATGCGGTGTTTTCCAATTTCCTTGGTAAAAGTGGGCTAATTCAATTCTTTTTTAAAAAAACAGTTCTTTGACCCCACCAAAGGAACCAAATTAACGTTTGAAATATTTTTCATAGAATTCCCTCCAAAATATCAAAAAACACAAGTAAACATATATAAATATATTAAAATCTATGTGCATTCGGTATAAATTTAGTATTTATTCGATATATTTAGTATATTATAATAAGATTCTGTTAATTTTTATTTGATATATTTATTATAGTTTTGACATATAGTCTTATTTTTTCATATATTATTAAATTTATATATAAATTTCAACAAGTTATATCATTATAAATACAAGACTGATATTTTTAAATTGATGTCATTAATAATGTTCGTCAAACTGCACCTTATAACATGATTTAGACGACAAAATCAACTACACCTTTGATGGTTTACATTTTCGTTAAGCCAATTGTTATTTAGGTCATAATTATCGTGAAAGTTGGTAATAGTGACCTGACCAAAAATCTGAATTTAGTGAGGTTTTTGTTTTCTAAACCACAAGTAAACATAAATATATAAAAATCTACATGCATTCGGTAAAATTTAAGTATTTAAGTTCATTAAACATAACCACACTATACAATATTGTTCGCGGTTTTTAAAAACTCTCAAATCAAGTTAAGGTCAATTTACGATTTTGACATAAACCGCATCATAATGTAGCGCGAACATCGCTAAATTACCAATATTAAATATTATTAAAATTATTTAAATAACAAATACATACTTAAATCACATCACAATGATTCCTGTTGTAATATCTGAAAAATATTAGGGACTTCAAGTGGAAAGCGATAGTAATCGATTACATATACTTGATCATTTATATATCATTTTGTCATCACAATGATTAATAAAAGAATTAAGTTTGGTATATGAAGTTTATCACATCGGAAGCTGATACGATCTAGACTAGAATATTTAACAATTTATTCATATACCTTTAAGAGTTCAATGAAAGCTGACCTTTTAATTTTGATATCTGTATTTACTTTTCAGTTGCTTTCAAAGACGATGTTTTTCTAATTGGATTTAAAAAATTTATATTTATTTTATTTATATATTTATAATAACATTTAATTTCATTATTGATTAAAAAATATTAAATAAGATTTATTTAATGATATAGATCGTTACCAATTTTCTATAAAACATTATCCATGTTCATAAGTTTATATATAAGGTATACTAAAGGTAAAATATAAAATTGGTAAATAAGGAATAAACAATAAAATATATCTAAATTGTAGGTTTGATATTTAAATTGTAGATGGGTCTTCTGTTAGGAAATAGATCTTGATCTATAATATATTGTCTCAGGAATAATAACGAGAATATGTATGCGTAAATATAAACGCACAAGTAATGACACACAGATTACGTGGTTTGGTCTGAGGTGACCTACGTCCACGGACAGGAGAGAGTATTCTTTATTCAAGAGTTAAATACAAGTGTTACAGAGAATACCTAGACTGATAATTTCGGCCTCCTCCAACTTATGACTTTTGACTCATCTAACCCTAGTGACCATCCCTTATATTTGTAGGCTTTATAAATAGATGAAACCCTAGCTATCGCGGCCGTCGCGACGCAAAGACGGCCGGGCGCGGTGCGACTAAACCCTAGACAGAATTTCAATTCATTATTTAACAATCTCCACCTTGAATTGCAAATTCACCATAGCTCCATCTCGCTCCAGAAACCAAAATCCTTCCTCTCGTTTTCTGCTAGCTTGCCCCGTAAGGACTTACCTCCTGCGAACATCAATCAAGTTCAATCATAGCTCAAACTTCCCCTTAGGTAATGACTTCGTCAACATATATGTTGGATTTACCTTGGTATCGATCTTCAAGATTGAGAACTTGTCTTCTGCAAGTATGTCACGAATGAAATTCAACAGGATATCAATATGCTTTGTCCTTTCATGTTAACCAGATTCTTTGCTAGACGCAAAGCACATCCACTATCACAGTTCAAGACAGGTTTCTCCACCTTCAACCCTAGACACTCCACCAAACCTAACCTCATGATAGTTGATTCCTTCTTTCTGAGAAAATCCCTTCGCCATCAACCGTGCCTTAAACCTTGCGGGTTCAACTCCATGAATTCCTTCTTTTTCCTAAAGACCCATTTCCATCCAACCGGTTTTGCTCCTTTCGGTAATGGAACAAGATTAAATGTTTTATTCTACTCAAGAGATTGCATTTCTTCATTCATTGATATCAACTAGGTTGATTCTTCTTTACTTGTCACCGCCTCTTTGAAAGACCGAGGCTCATTGGTACCAATGTTTTCACCAACAACTAATACATATGCAACAGATGCAATATCACCATTAGTGACACATGTAACATACATAGCTGGTTTATTCGTGTTCCTTTTCTCTATTCTCATAGCTATAGGTTCATCCTCATCATTCTGTCCATCATCCTCAGCTTCACTAGACTGATCCTTATTGGGTTGTTCATGAGTTTCATCATGTCTATGCAGATCATCACCATCATGTTGTTCTTCATTTATCATAATTCTATGTGTAATTTACGTGATAAACTCCACCTTCTAGTTAGCACCCTGATCTTTCGTTGCATGACTTATATCACCTCCTTTTTAGTTCACTATAGCAGACTCATCATAGGTCACATATTTTCTATTAATAAATTTTGGAGTTCTTCATTCTTCTATACACCACAGAAGATAACATTTCACTCCACGTGCATACCCTAGAAATATGCACTTCATTGCCCTCACCTCAAGTTTACCATCATTAACATGAGCGTAAGCAGGACAACCAAATATACTTAAACCAAAATAATCAGATGGGTTTCCTGACCATACGTCTTAATGAGTCTTAAAGTCGATTGTCGTTGATGTTGATTTATTTACGAGATAGCAAAGCATATAACTGCATGCTTTCTAGCACGCACCAACAATGTTTGGTTCATTTGTTCCGCCACTCCGTTCTGTTGTGGTGTGTTTCGTATAGTGTGGTGCCTCACGTTACCTTCTGTCTTGCAGAAGTTGTCAAACGGGGTATTGCAAAACTCCATCCCATTGTCAGTTTTGAGTGTCTTGACAGATTTTTTAGTCTGTTTTTCAATCATCATCTTCCACTCCTTGAACTTCCCAAACACTTCATCGTTAGTCTTCAAAAAATATATCCAAACCTAACGTCGTGATAGTCGATTCCTTCTTTCTGAGAAAATCCCTTCACCACCGACCGTTCCTTGAACCTTACGGGTTCAACTCTTGAAATTCCTTTTTTTTCTTAAAGACCCATTTGCATCCAACCGGTTTGCTCCTTTCTGAAATGTAACAAGATTTCCGGTTTTATTCTACTCAAGAGATTGCATTTCTTCATTCGTTGATATTAACCAGCTTGATTCTTGTTTACTTGTCACTGCCTCTTTAAAAGACAAATTTGAGTAAACGTACTCCATGATTTCCTTGTTTGTGTGTTTACCCGAACTAAACTTCACCCTACATTTCTTATCTTTGACACAAGCTTCATAAAATTGAGTTTTCCTGTTAGCTCACCACCAAACACCCCCTTGTTTACTGATTGACATACCCTTTTCACTCATATGCCCCAACATTCTATGCCCCAATTTTGTCTTATCATTACTACTTTTTAAGACTTGAGTAACCGCCACTATTCCGCTAACCGAATTTCCTTCTCGATAGTAACTCCATTCTGCACCTTTCATTTCATAACTATTAGAGAGCCCTTGGTGCCTTCACCCAGTCATCTTCACCAGAATATGAATATTCAACAGATTCTTTGTTAAACTAATAAGAGAAATTAGGTTCTTTCGAAGATCTAGAACATTCCAGCAATCGAGTTTTCAGACCATATCATCGTGTATCCTAATCTATACCGTACCCCTTCCTTTGAAATGAGCAACCCAATCATTACCCAACTTCAAAGTTCCTTTCAAGTCTTGAAAAGATTCAAACCAGTCACGAGTAAAACTCATATGATAAGATGCCCCCGTATCCAAGGCTGATGTATCAATAGAACTAGATGTACAAACAGTTAACACATCACCTATGTCCTCTTCATCAGAACTATCCTGAACAATAGCCGCACTACCATTGTTGCTATTTTCTCCCTTCCCTCTTTCAACAATGGACAATTTCTCTAGAAGTGATGCTTCTTCTTGCAGTTAAAATTTTGAATTTTGTAGGAACTTTCGATTTTGAACGTAACTTACTCCGGTTTCCACCATCTTTCCTATCCAATGTTCTTCCTCTGCCAACAAACAGATCTGAACCGATTATTCTCCTCATTCCCAGAAACTCTACTTTTGAGCTCCTTAGACAATAGAGAATCCTTCACATCATTCACAGTAATTATTGTTATTCCATACAACATAGTATCAACAAAATTCTTATGTGAATTGGGCAGTAATCATAACAAAATAAGGGCTTGATCCTCATCATCAATCTTTACTCCTACTCCTTGAAGATCTAGAATAATATGACTGAAAGAATCAATATGGTCTTTTACTTGAGTACCTTCTGTCATCCGGAAAGTGTACAACAGTTGCTTCTGATACAACCTAGTTGTCAAAGAAAGGTTCTGATATGTATCATAGAGGTTCTTCCAAATACTGGCAGCAGTGGGTTGATCAACAACTTCCCGCAACACCTCATCCGTCAAGCTCAAAAAAATAACACTATGCACTTTCCCCTCGATCTTCTTCTTCATTGAATCTGTCTTGTCCTTTGCATATTCTCCATCCACTACAACTGCGCATCCTTGTTGAATCATAAGAGCCTTCATCTTCACCTTCCACAAAGTGAAATCATTCAAGCCATTGAATTTCTCCAAATCAAACTTTTGATATAACATCTTTAATCAACCAATCCTTATAGTCTTTGATAATCGTGTGTAAACCCGAATCTGTTTACTGCTCACGAAGGCGTGACACGTTCTTCACAAGATGCGACTCGTTCTTCAAATGTCGCGACGCGTTCTTCCACTGCAACGATGCGGTCAACTGTAAACCCTAAGTGTACATCGTAAACACGAGAGTTTTCACCGTCTCCAATCAACGAGAACTACAACCAGATCTAAAAAACGCAGATCTGAAATAGCAAATAACAACAGATCTATAACCACAGATCTAACACTGCATATCTGACACCGCAGCTCTGATACCACTTGTTAGGAAATAGAACTTGATCTATAACCTATTGTCCCAGGAATAATAACGAAAATATGTATTCGGAAATATAAACGCACAACTAATGACACACAGATTTATGTGGTTCGGTCCAAGGTGACCTACATCCACAGGCAGGAGAGATATTCAGGAGCTAAATACAGGTGTTACAGAGCGTACCTAGAAAGAGAATTTCGGCCTTCTCTAACTTATGACTTTTGACTCATCTAACCCTATAGTGACCAACCTTTATATTTATAGGCTTTACTAATAGACGAAACCCTAGCCATCGCGGGGCGAAGACGGCCGGGCGAGGCGCGACTAAACCCTAAGATAGAATTCCAAATCATTATTTAACATCTTATATGAAAATATTATAGCTTCGATTGTAAAAGACTTGAGATGGGTCACTGACCCATTTTTACAAAAGAAATAAAAGTAGCCCTACTTTTGCAAATGAAAAGGAAAATAATCCGATTCTTGCGAAAAGCTCTAGGCAATCGGTGTTGTACATGGATCCTGTTCTATTTAAACCTGATCCAACCAGTTCTGTGCATAATGATAACCCATGCCAACCTTAGCAAAACTGCTCCAACATTTAAATTTATGTTGTTTTAGCATAACGATGTGTTTTATGTATAACCACGTGGATTTACCTTGATTTCTTGAGTGTTTTATTACTAATGTCAATTTTATCATGATCTAATTGATAATATTATTTTAAAGATGTGCCTGTAGAGCTTGGAGACTTATACAAACGACCTGTGATTCAGGATGAGAACCAAGAGACAGATGAGGCAAAGTCTGTTGGCATGATTCAGGATATTGAGAACCAAGAGACAGATGAGGCCAAGTCTGTTGCCATGATTCAGGATATTGAGAACCAAGAGACAGATGAGACCAAGTCTGTTGCCATGCACAGAAGGAGCTGGTTCCACCCTGGTTTGTCACAAATGACTCACACAAAAAATATAATCAACTACCCATTTCAAGTTTTGGATAATTTATTGTTAATAAGCTCTATGCAAAGAACTACAATATTGATTGATGTAAATTGTTTAACAGTACACCACCTAGGCGAATAGGCGATTGGTGTGCTCTCTAAAGACCTTGTACACACAAGTGTATTTGTAGCCCCTCGACCATTTTAATTTGAAGCATATCCCAAATAAATGTTTGACTATTATAGTTGTACCTTAAACACTTTCTAGCCTGATTGTTTGTACGTTGATTTGCTTAGTGAAATATGATATGATTGTATTTGTTAATTTTATTTAATTAAGTCTTATTTCTTTTGCAGTCATCCAGCGGATTTATGTCGGATTTTGGAAAGTTGCCATGCAATATGGTAAACAAATTTTTTATTGTTCTTTTAGATGCATCAATTCTTTGTGTGTTACTGAAACGACATTAGTTTTTCCTTTCCATGATGCAATAATGAAATGTAAAAGACAACATTTCATCGGTAGTTTTTTTGTATATACGGGTTGTCTATTGTTGCTATCACGACCTACAGATGGTAGTGATTTTGAGTCATAACATCTACCTATCATCATGTTGTCATTAAGGATATTTTAATCACTTTTATACTCGCTTTATTAAATTTGTGCACACATAAATACTGTAGTTTGCATAAGAATTTGGAACTAATCAAGTACAGGAGTTATACAAGTGTTAGAATCTTGATTCTGCTACATTAAAATTTTGATCTTGAATTCTGTCAAATTAACCACAGTGCCACACATCCAGCAACTCAAGGAAGATAAAGTCACACATATTAAAGTTTTAGTGCTACTGAAGTGTATATGCGAAGAAGTTGGTAAGATAGACGAAATTTCTGTAATTCGTGAACATTACCTCGAAGCAATTACTCTGGCAGTGGAACACGATAATCCGGAAGCAGTAGAAGAGATCATTCGTTTTTTTCCACAAGCAATTTCGTCCAGGAACAATGATTATTCCCTGATTCAATTGGCAATAATTAACCGCTGTGAAAGGGTTTATAAGTTTTTGGTACACAATGTGACAACAGACATGCATGTACATAAAGTGCGGCATGACGAATATGGAAATAATCTTTTGCACTTAGCTGGACACTTGGCTCCTATACACAAACTCAATTTAGTGTCTGGCGCAGCTCTACAAATGCAAAGGGAGTTGCAATGGTTTGAGGTGAACAAGCTTTTCTTACACTATTAACATCGTAGTTAACATTTACTTGCATTAACATCGGTTCTAATTGTTACAGGAGGTGAAAAAGTTTGCGTGCCCATGGCACCAGAAATCAATAAACAATAAACAAGAGAAACCAATTACGGTGTTTAGAAGAGAACATAAAAAATTGAGAAAAGAAGGCGAAGAGTGGATGAAAAAGACTGCAGATTCGTACACAATTACAGCTGCACTCATCATTACAATCGTTTTTGCAGCGGCCATCACTGTACCAGGTGGAAATGATGGCAACACTGGAAAAGCAATGTATGCCACAAAACCCAGTTTTATCATATTTGCAGTCTCTGATGCAATATCTTTGTTCACATCCACCACTTCTTTACTCTTGTTCCTATCGATTCTCACAGCACGCTATGCAGAGGAGGATTTTTTGTACAAGTTACCTAAAAGATTATTAATCGGCCTTGCCATGTTATTTTTGTCCGTAACGTCAATGATGGTAGCTTTTAGTGCGACGCTGTATCTTATGTTTGGACAGGAGAAGGCATGGATTTTGATACCGATAGCTACATTAACATGTTTGCCAATTGCTTCCTTCGTGACATTACAGTTACCATTGCTTGTCGATCTCATGTCCTCAACATATGGCCATGGGATCTTTGTTAAGCAGAGTGACCGTGGGATCAAAGAAATCATGAAAATGATGGTGCATTCCGAGAATATTGTTTTGTAATTTTATAACGCATGCATAGACTATTAGTGTAATCCAGAGTTTTCCAACACATTTTTAGTTGTTTTTCTCAGTATTAGGAAGTCTTGGTAAGCCAAACCCTGTTTTCAAGTTAGATAGTTGAGTTTGTTTCCTTCTTTTTAGGTATTTTTTAGTTTAATTAAATTGATTGGAAAAGTGTACACTTTAATTGATCTCTCCTTTTCGGTGTCTTATAAGAATAAAAGTACAGGCTTTGCCCCATCTTTGTATGTCATTGTTTAATTTCCATTGTTAACCTCCTGAATATAGTTCATATCAGAGCAATTTGGTGCATGCCCAAATATCAACCTTGTGCGACAGGATGGGTGACAAGAATTATCATAATGAGAAGGATGGGTAAATTATACTCCATTAACCGATGCTCCGGAAATAACTATGCTGCTTGGGCTATAAAAATGAGGGTGTTCATGCAAGCTCAAGGTGTTTGGGAAGCCGTCGAACCCAAAACATAGACAGTTGTCGATGAGAAGAAATATAAGATGGCTTTGGCAGCCATCTACCAAGGCATACCAGAAGATCTGCTATTGTCGTTGGCGGAGAAGCAAACCAAAGAAGCATGGGATGCTTTAAAGACAAGGTTCATGGGGGCGGATAGAGTGAAGACAGCAAGAATCGAAACATTGAAGGCGGAGTTTGAGGCTTTGAGCATGAATGATTCGGAGGCTGTAGATGAATTCACTGTGAAGCTGAGCAACATCGTTAGTACCATTCGTACCTTGGTAGTACCATCCAAATTTCTTCCGCTTGCCTCAATATTTGAACAATTTGGTGATTTGGATAAGATGTCGGTTGAAGAGGTGATATGAAGGTTAAAGGCTCATGAAAAATGGATGTGGGGACATGGTGAAATCAAAGAGAGGAAGCTTCTCTTGATGTACACAAAGGAAACCATCGTGGGTCTGGTACTTCACGAGGACGAGGTAGGGATCCCAGAAGAGGAGGAAGTTATGTCAGTCGTGGTGGTCGTGGCAGAGGTGGCACTCACAAACAGAAAGATGGATATCGTAGTTCGTCCGGTAGTTAAGACAAGAGTAAATTGCAATGTTACAATTGTCAAGACTAAGGACATTGCGCAGCTGAATGTGAAAACCTAAGGCGTGAGAGAAATCAAAAGAATAATTTTATTCAAGAACACAATGACAACGAACCGACACTCCTACTCATATGATTTGATTCAAGTGAGGATATTGGTGAAGTCTTCTTAAATGAAGAAAAAATGCACCTACGCTTGCAAATGAATGGTGATGAAGCAAATCAGTCAAGCATGTGGTACCTTGATACAGGAGCTAGCAACCCCATGACAGGTGACAAGTACAAATTCCATGATCTAAACAAAATGATTCAAGGATATGTGAAGTTTGGAAATGGGTCTAAAGTCTGAATTTAATGAAGAGGGTCGATCGTCTTTCGGTGCAAGAATGGTAAGGAACGCATGCTTCAAGAGGTTTACTACATACTGGACTTGTGTAGTAACATAATTAGTATGGGTTAGTTAGTAGAGAGTGGAGATCAGATTCAGATACACGGTGATTTCCTATGGGTTCGTGATGTAGCTGGGAAACTACAAATGAAGGTTAGAAGGTCTCCAAACCGACTATACAAAATCGAACTCAAATAAATCGGGTCAAGATGTTTACTTGTAGATATCACTGAACTAGCATAGCTTTGGCGCGTGAGAATGGGTAATATAAATTTTTATGCACTAAAATACATATCTGATATGAAATTAGTTGAAGGAATTCCAAATATAGACATCCCCTCACAGCCCTGTGAAGAGTGTCTAGTAGGGAAGCGGATTAGAAATCCCTACCCTTTGCATACAAATTTCAGAGCAAAGAAGGTACTAGAACTCGTACATGGTGATTATGCGGACCGATTTGGCCTTCTACACCCGTCGGGAACATATATTTCATGTTACTCCATGTTACTCGTTGATGATTACACCAGGTTATGTAGGTCTACCTAATGAAAACGAAAGATGAAGATTTCCAAGTGTTTAAGAACTTCAGTTCAAAGGTGGAAAATGAAACATGAGAAAAATGAATATTTTTATAACAGATCATGGTGGTGAATTATTGTCAAATGAATTCACCACATACTACAATAAGACTAGCCTAAAACATCATTACACTGCACCATACTCTCCATAACAGAATGGCGTTGTGGAGAGACGAAGAGGGATCCAAACAGGAAGATATTGAAGTAAAAAAACACCAAAGCTCTTAAAGATACAACACCAAAGCTCTAAGTCACTTGTATATGTTTTAATAGAATAAACACCATGAGTGTACCATATATGTTGTGGAGAGAAGCTGTAAGTCACTTGTATATGTTTTAATAGAATAAACACCAAAGCTCTTAAAGATACAACACCATATGAGTTGTGGACTAGTAGAAAGCCACATGTAGGACATCTTAGGGTATTTTGGGTGCGTTGCACACATGATGATAGAAAAGAATCATCTGAAGAAACTAGATGACAGAAGTAAAAGGGTTGTTCATCTTGGAATTGAGAAGGTACGAAAGCATATAGGGTGTTGGATCCATATACATGTTCAATCTTTGTAAGCAAGTTGCGTGTGTTTTAAAGAAAAGATATATGGCTATGGGAGGAGGCAAGAAAGATCAAAGATAGTATCCAATCTGTATGAAGAAACCGACTAACTATTTTTTATTAAAGATAGTGAAGAACCATCCACATTTGCAGAAGCAAGAAAACACGTTGAATGGGTCAAGTGTATGAAGTCAGAGCTCGAATCCATCGAAAGAAACAAAACATGGAGTTTAGTGAAACTTCCAAAAGATCGAAAACCAATTGGTTTAAGTGGGTTTCAAGGTGAAGAGGGATCCAAACAGGAAGATATTGAAGTAAAAAGCTAGAATAGTTGCAAAAGGGTATGTCTAGAAACCCGGGATCGATAACGATGAAGTCTTCGCACCGGTGACTAGGATCGAAACGGTACATGTTATACTAGCTCTTGCAGGTTCTAATGGACGACACGTGCACCATCTCGACGTGGTACATGTTACACCATCATTGTTGAAATAGATAGAAAAATGAAAGCTTCTTCCTCCAAGTCGTATTCTTAGTTTGACATGGTATCAGAGGATACGTCATCATTCCGAAGAGCATAACAAGATCATAGAGTTCTCGCATGAATGGCTGACAACTCGAACACTTATCACGTCATTGTTTAGAACTTCCAAGACGCACCGTTCCCCTCCAGAGTCATTCTTGATGACACAAACTACCCCTTGTGGTCCCAATTAATGGATATGCGAATCGAAGCAAGGAACAAATCCGGGTTCCTTACAGGTAAAACTCTGAAACCACCAACTGATGAAAAACAAATCAAAGCCTGGCTGATCGACAATAACCGAGTGAAAAGTTGGGTTATTCACTCGATGAACCCACCCTTGATCTGTAGCTTCATCTGTCTCCAAACAACAGCGGGGGATATGGGAAGCTGTCGCCAAGACCTTTTATGACGGAATAGACGAAACCCAATTGTTTGAATTGAACCGAAAGTCGTTCAGCACTCGCCAGAACGGACGATCCCTACCGAGTTACTACAATGAGTTGGTTAGCATATTCCAAGAAATTGATACCTACCTGACAACACAGGAAAATACCGTCGCCCAAACTGTCTCCCTGAACAAAACACTATCGCGCCTTCGTGTTTATATAATCTTGGCAAGACTGGATCCCGAGTTTAACCCGGCCTGGAGCAAAATTTTGAGGAAAGATATAATGCCCTGAATCCAGAGTAAAAGCTTTTGCTTTAAAAACTGGTCAAATACATAAAACGATTTATAAAATCGAAACCATCTAATTTAAACTTCATATTTAAAACATATAAAATTTTATTTATCAAAACATTTACAAACATTATTCAGTGGAAGACTTGAATGCGAAAACCTCAGATGTGATACAGTCGCGCCATGCTCCAAGCTCAAGCCAGCAAATACCTGAAGAACAGGTAGGGTGAAAGAGTAAGCACAAAACTTAGTGAGTTCCCCAAAATATCACATAGAACACAACATTACAATCAACCCAACGGAGATCCACCGTCCTTCGACCCTCGGGATGCCCCGATCCGTCGGCAGTCATCGGCCCGCAAGCCTGCAGTCATCGGCCCTTGAGCCGGTAGTCATCGGCCCTCAAACTGGCAGTCATTGACTTTCGTCGGCAAACACGTAAGGCACACATAAACATATTACTACACACAGTAATTAAAGCTACCTACACATGTAACATCACCCATAGTATAGTGAGAAGACTCCACACGAGTGTCCTCAGATCCCGACAATATGAACTTCCTAACAAGGATAAACTCCAATTAGAACTTCCTAAACCCTAAACATGATAAACCTCTAAGACCGATATCACAAACCCTCAAGTTTGACCAAAAGTCAAATTGGTCAAAAAGTCATTGGTCAAAGGTCAAAGTCAAAGTCAACGGTCAACAGCCAGTTAGCGCTGCTATCTTCCCTAGATAGCGTCGCTAACTATGAACAGTCCCAAAAATCTATTAAGCTCTTAATCCATTAAGCCATAAAAATCCATAAAATCCCACTTAAACACCTTCCCACATAATCCATAACTATGAACACCTTCCAAGATCCTTCCAAACAGTCCCTGGATCCATAAAAATCCTAACTTTACCATCCAAACATGACCATGCATGCATAAGGTCAAGATTTTGGTCTACAATGGTCAAAACTCAACAAGACAACCAAAAAGAGTTTGGCTTACTCTCTAAACCAACTTAATGGCTCCAAATCGGGACTTAAAGGCATAAAGCTCTGAACTTTATCATTCACAACCATGGACAACATCAAAAAGGGACCATTACTCCATTTCAATCCATAAAATCCCACTTAAATCACAAGCAAAACCTTAAAATGCATAAAGATGAGAACTTTACTCACAATGGTCCAGAAAATACAAATCTTTGAATATTCAACCAAGAGGAGCAACTTTTAACATCACCAAACCTTCTAACACCATCCAGGCTTCAAAAATAAAACATTAGTACCATTTATGACTATTCATTCCGATGTATGGGGTCCTGCTTGGATCGCCACTCCTAACGGTGCACAATATTTTGTAACATTTAGTGATGAATGCACTCGGATGATTTTGTATATCTCTTCTCAAAAATAAAGGTGAGGTATATTATGCATTCAAAGAATTGCACCACACTATTAGATCTGTATATACAAAAGGAAATCCAAGTACTAGAATCCGATAATGGTGGTGAATACATCGAAAACGAGATGAAACAATTCTGTAGGGATAATTCAATCCGACATTAAACATCTTGTGCCGAAACACCCCAACAAAACTGGGTAGCTGAAAGACGAAACTGGCAGATACTTGAATAGAACCACATCCCGTGTAATAGACTTCAAAACCCCACTACAAAAGCTACATGAACTTGTAAACATACTGGTAAACTACAGCCTTGAACCAAGAATTTTTGGATGCACCGCATATGTTCACCAAAAGATAGGTAAACTGAACCAAGAGAAATCAGATGTGTTTTCTTAGGGTACGCTGATCAAAGGAAATTCTATAGACGTTACGACCCATCCAAGAATAAGATGTATGTGACCCGTTATGGAGTGTTTCATGAGACGGTGCAATACTTTGGAATTGGGTGTCTGACTTGCCTGATCTCGGGAGCGAGACAATCAGCAGGAACGAAGCAAACATCGGCTCCCTCGACTATGAAAATCAAGAAACCCCGGACGGTGTTAATTATGATACCGAGATAAATGAAGAAGATCCTCGAGATAGTACAACCACTGTCGGAACCGACCCTGTCACCATCGATAACATGGAAGTAGCTAGTATAACTAATATATCTAACGTTCCAGAGACCACATCTAGTTCTGTTTTGCAGGAAATAGAAGGCATATCTAAACCACGAAATCCAGCAAGAAGTAACTGAGGATTCCCAAAAAACAATACCAACCGGACCTGAATGCAAAAACAAAATATCCCATGAGTAATTACGTATCACATCACGACCTAGCAAGTCCCTATGCACTACTGGTTGACAAATTATCCACCATCTACATACTAAATGACGTACAAGATGTTGTGAGAGATGAGAAGTGGAAGAAAGCAATGAACGAAGAAATGGAGGCATTGCAAAAGAACCGAACTTGGGAGCTAGTGAACCTTCCTCTCAAGAAGAAAACTTTGGATGTAAGTGGATATACACGGTTAAGCTTGATTTTGAAGGATATACACAAAAGTATGGGATTAATTACGGGGACAAGTTTGCACCCGTAGCTAAAATCAATACAATCTGCATCCTAATCTACATTGCAGCAAACTAAGATTGGCCCTTAAAACAATTTGATGTAAAAAATGTTTTCTTAAATGGATATTTGGAAGAAGAAGTGTACATGGATCCATCACTAGGTATTAAGTGTAGCGGAAAGGTATGTAGATTAAAGAAAGCGTTGTATGGGTTAAAACAATTTCCCCGTGCATGGTTTGGTCGATTCTCAAGTTTCATGAAAAGAATTGGATATTGTAAAGTAATGTGGATCAGTGTTTGTAAAAAATAATGTAAAAGTTACCGCCCTTATTGTTTATGTCGATGATGTGGTGGTCACCGGAAATGATCCAGAAGAAATGGCAAATATTCAAACTATACGTTCTACTGAATTTAAACTAAAAGATCTTGGGCACCTAAAATACTTCTTGGGTATTGAGGTAGCTAGATCAAAATTTGGAAACCTAATGTGTCAACGGAAGTACGTACTGGACTTATTGACTGAAACGGGTATGCTTGATTGTCAGTTCGTTGAAACTCTAATCGAAACAAACCACATGTTATCAATACTCCCGAATCAAATCCCCACGAATAAAGAAAAATATCAAAGGCTAGTTGGAAAACTCATATACCTATATCACACTAGACCAGACATAGCCTATGGTATGAGTGTAGTTAGTCGTTTCATGCACGTACCAAGTGAAGACCATATGTATACAATATATCAAATATTGAAATACCTTAAGGCCTCACCAGTAAAAGGTTTGTTTTTTGGAAAATGTCAAGATCACCAAGTCATTGGGTACACAGATGCTGATTGGACTGGAGATCGAATAAATGGAAAGTCCACTTCAAGGTATTTTACAATTTTTTGGAGGAAATCTTGTCACATGGATAAGTAAAAAAAAATTTCTCAAGGTCGAGTGACGAGGTTAACTTTCGAGGAATGTTGCATGGCTGATAGTATTAGTGTTGGGATAGTGTGGAGCCTAATCCGAACCGAAGAAAGACCCAAGGATCAAAGAGAAATAGTTTTCTGAAGCAACTAGAGAAAACAAAGGCGAGACGAAGCCAGTGCTATTAAGGTGTGCATCTCAGACAAGTCTCCAGACCTTCATTTGAGTGGGAGTCCTTTCATTCCGGTGAAAACAATCATGGCATATCAAAAATAAGAAGGGGAAATAAGAAGGGGGTGACCCTTCAGAAGGTTGAACCGAAGGCATGAAGATCAGCAAGACTAAGGCAGCCTTGCCTTGTCCGGATCCAAAGCTACGTCCAAGTGCCTGAACCGATGGTACCTAATTATTTGGACCGGGGAAGGTTAAACCTCCTCCGGATTAAAAGGTACGTCCTCAACATGGACATGAAAGAAGATATCCAAGATTGACAGCAGTAGTCAGTTGGTGATAGAATAGTGACCAAGAGATAACTTTATCCGGACCGAAGGGCAATATCCGAGGATGACTCTCGGCAGTGTCTCATGAGGATCAAACTTCATGGTGACAGCAATAGCTCACAATTTGGTCACAGAAACGAACGCATCAGCGTTATGAATAGATGAATCCGTAGAACCCTCTATCCGAAGTCAATTCCGAAAGAAGAAGTTTCTTCTTGAAGGTTGAATTGACCATTGTACGAAGTGGAGTTCGACAAAAGGTGCAGCAGCATAAGTCGGACAATTACAGATCGAAGGGAAGATCTCAATCGAAGACCAATGGGGTCCCTCAACTGAAGGCGAGGCCTTTGTTGATACCAGTTGGTAAATGTCACTATCGTGGTTAGAAGAATATTGGGAACACGCGAAGGACGGTATCTTGTGTTTGGGGCAGCATGGGAAGCATGGTGGTGTCACTTTATCAGCCTATAAAGTGACAAGGTGTAGGGCTAGTTTTGTCCTTTTACTCCTTCCCGCCCAAGACTTCTGTGTTCAGTCTTCCATATCCTGCTATTTATACATCCCTTTGGCTACTCAATGTAATATGTTTAGAGTATTAAAAAACTAGCAGTCATAGTTTTCTCTCTTGTAAATCATTGAAGTTTATCAATGAAATTTCTCTCGTTTCTCACAGTGGATGTAGCCTAGCTGGGTGAACCACTTCATTTCCTTGTCTTTTCTCATTCCCAACCTTAGCATTACTCGCTTGTCTAGATAGTTGTATGAAAGTCTGTCGAAGTACTTGGCCGTGTTCGTTGGTGTGCCTCCTTTTCGCTACGACGGTACCCAACAAACTGGTATCAGAGCTTCATGGTTGAAGTCGGGAGGTCCAAGATCGACAAACATAAGTTTAGAACTTTGACTCTTGGAGTATGCATACGTAAGGTTGACCTTGTCAGATCTGTTGTACCTGTCCATGGTTCGTTCAACCTGCAGAAGAAACAGTGGCGACGGAAGAACCAAGTTGAATAGAGAACGCATCGAGAGGCAGGCATGGCATCACCTGTAATATGGAGAGATAATTGCCGTTACAGTGACCCGTACTCTAATTTCCAGCTGTTGGAAATAGTGGCCAAGGTCATTAACTTGTGGTGATAGTTCTAATAAATAGCAGAGTCCTTTTAGGTTGCCCTCATGACCTAGAAAAACAAACAGAGTCAGAAAATTAAAAGGAATGATTAGTTTATTAATTTAATGAGAAATAAATTAATTAGAAATTGAATTAGTAAATTAATTTGGAATTAATGTATAGTAATTAATTAGCGGACTGGATTGTAATTGATTTAAGGTTTAATCAATAGAAAAAAGTCAGGGGTGCAGCCGCCAAAAGGCTCCTTAAGTTTGAAACCCTAGGAGCCCTCTAGTATGAATAGAGGCTTAGGGGTAAAACCCTAAGCATCCCTCTTGGCCTCCTCTGAGCTGCCAACTCGTTACCTCTCCCCTTCCTCTGGGTTTTGACGATTTCCTTAATCCTTCAAGGGTTCTGGATCTTGTTATTCAATCTAGAAGAAGTTATGTCTATTCGTTCTTCTAGAGTTCTTGGGTGTGAATCATTAGAGGATTCTGGTTTGGGTCCATACATCCAAAACTGAGGTATGAATTTCTAATTCATCTTTAGTTGCTGCAATTGCTATGAACTGCATGATCTTGGTTATGAACATGATGATCCATGCTTCTTTTGTTATGAACTTTTTGATTTGATCTTGTTAAATCTTCTTTTGCACAAATTGTTTTGTTATTATGATCGAATCCCAATAGTGGTATCAGATCATCTGTTCATAGGTTGTATGCACTTTCGATCTTATATGATTATATGTTTAGGATTTATGATAGAAACTTAGATGAACTTGCATGCTGTTTTTCGAAAAATCCATAGGGTTATGCTAGACTGATTCCTGAAATTGCATGTTATGAATTTTGCTAGGTTTAGGAGCTCTAGAACACTATTTTCGAAATTTTGAAGGGTTTAGGAGGGTTTTCTTTCCCTTGGCGGCTAGGGTTTCCCAACCCTTGCTTGCCTTGCAAGTTTTCATAGTTGCCTTGTTTCGTTGTTTGCTTTATTGTCTAAACTGTCACTTGTTTAATTTAAGTAAGATTCAAATTAATTATTAAATGGTTTAATTAAATTAATGGATGAATATTAATTTTAAAATGTTTAAAATTCTTATATATATATATATATATATATATATATATATATATATATATATATATATATATATATATATATATATATATATATATATATATATATATATATATATATATATATATATATATATATATATATATATATATATATATATTAGAATTGTATCAATATATATTTATAACTTAAACTAAAGCAAAAAACATTAGTCAAACCATGAGTAGGCTCATCCTAAAAATCGTATATGGGATTTTAAGGAGGGTTTTAATGGTCTCAAATGAGGTTGGTTTTTAAACGACATTCATTGCCTACCACCCTCACTGCCCAACACATTTAGACATGTGGAGTTACCAAAAGGGTTTGATAGGGCAATGTTTCTAAGTTAAAAGTACTAGCTTAAAGTATTAAAACAAAAGTGTCGTTTTAATTAAAAACAAAATGTGAATTTCATGCTACCCATGAGAAACACACGTTCTCTTTATGATCTCTTGGCGGAGATGTGTGGTTAACCGGCACGTCAGTTAAGGTCATAGTTGGGAGGTGATGTGGCACTCACGATTCTCAAGCGTATCTTGAGTCGGGTATCAAGTGGGTTCTACATGGTTAACTCACCATCCGATCCATGATCCACGGTATCCATGTCATGGATTTGAGATGAGCACAACCGAGATTAACATGCCATTGACACTAGTCAATGAATCTCACAGATCTAGGAATTTCATAGTGAATGAAATTGATAAAGAGAAAAGTTGATTCTGACATAGCACCCACAGTGACCCGAATGAGGCCATATGTTTTATTCTCAGCTAAAGGAATATTGGAACATAGTTGCCCAATATGCCTGAAGGATTTGAAGAATTTTCGGGTCAAGGAGTTTGACACCTTAGGTATATCTAAACTACGTAGTATATCAACTTCTCATTCTTTAATCCTTGATACAGGATGTGTTGACTAACATTTGCGCTGTATGCAAGGACGAAGTGAAAGCAAGAAGTTGAAGCATATGAGCTTGATCTGATCATGAGATGCAGAACCGTTGCTGCTGTTACAAGGATCGAAGATTACAGCTCATGCTAATTAGTGGTGTTTAGTTAGATTATTAGATTTTTGCTACTCCCCGGAATTGGCACAAAATATTGTTTCATATATGCATTGTTTAAGGATATTTTGTACCTTTCTTTTGATAATAAAATCGGTGATTTTTCTTTATAAGCATGGTTGTTTAATTTCATAATTTATCCTTACAATGGCGTATGTGAATGTGTTTTTTGTATTAATAGTAGTAATAATATATTATTAAATGTTGATTTATCCAAAAGTGTGTTGGATAAATCATGTTTTTGGTATTGTCAACTTTCCCATTAAACAAGAATTGCATCACCAAGCTCCAAGTGGATATGATCTTAGAATCATTTGACTTAGAGTCAGATGATGTATGCGAATCTTGCTTACTTGGAAAATGAAAAGAATTCCATTCATAGGAAATTGTGAAAGAGGCAAAGGATTTGTTGGAGCTAATCCACATAGACGTTTGTGGATCGCGCAGATCCGCCACAAGGCATGATAAGCGATACTTCATTACGTTTACTGATGATTTCAGTAAATATGGATATGTTTATATGATTAAAAATAAGTTAGAAACTTTGAAGTGTTTAAAGGGTTTCGAAATGAAGCAGAAAATAAACTGGGCTAGAATATCTGAGTATTCTATTCTGCAAACATCCTAGGAACTATGAAATCGTTTCACAATTATCTCCTCCCAAGAACACTGTAGTGCTATAGTATGTCTGAAAGGAGAAATCGAACATTGTTTAAAATGGTTCGATCCATGATGTGTCGAGCTACACTTCGAAATTAGTTTCAAAGGGTTATACCCTAGAAACAAAAACCCGTATCTTAAACCTCGTATCCAACTAAGTAGGTTGCAAAGACATTCTCTGAAATATGAAGTGGGGTTCATCGCTCACTAGCACATATGAAAGTCTGGGGTTGTGAAATCTTTGTTCGTCATCAAGCTCATGACAAGCTTGAACTCGGATCAGAGAAGTGTCATTTCATTGGCTAACCCTACAAGTCCTATGGATACATGTTTTAACAAGCATTCTGTGAAAAAAGTGTTTGTAGCTCAAATGAGAGTCTTTCTTGGGAAAGAGCTCATATCCAAAGAAGCTAGTGGGACTAAGATTGATCTTGAAGAGATTCAAGAGTCAACCAATGAAGAACCTTTAGTTTACACTAGTACTCAACCAGAGGATGAGACTCTTGTTGAGGAAACTAACATATCTCCACCTCTTCGCAAATCCAGAAGAGTTAGTCACTTTCCTGAGTTTTATATTTTTCATATTACTGAGAGCAACGGACTGATTAGTGGTAACACACTAGTTGGCAAGGATGAGTCATCCAACTACATGGAAGCATTGGTGAGCCTAGTTGCTGCCAAATGATAGAGGATATAGAAACACGATATTCAGTCCATGTGTTTAATTTGATGGATCTTACTCAGTGGGGGTAATTGGATCTTCAAAAGAAGAACAACATGGATGGGAATGTACACACATTCAAAGCAAGACTGGTTGAGTAGGGCTATACTCAGACTCAAGAAATTGATTCTGAGAAAGGCACTCTCATTTGCAGTTGAGAAAGAATCTATTGGGATATTGTTTGCCACATATGCACCTTGTGAGACATGGCAAAGTGGATGTTAGAACCGCTTTCCTTAAATGGAAAACCAAAGGGGTTATGCATATGGCACAACCGGAAGGGTTTTGAACATGCCAAATATCCAAATAGATTGTACAAAGCTTGAAAGATTCATCTATGGAATCAAACAAGCACCTCGCAACTAGAATCTTTCCAGTCATATAATGCCAAAAAGTTTTGGATTTTCATGAAGCATAGATAAGTCCTGTTATTATGTCAAAGCTAGTGGGAGTCGAAGCTAGAGGGAGTAGTATTATAGTCTGCCTAATGATGAATGGCAATGACATACTGCTTATAGGAAACGATTTTCCAATGCTTTAAAGGGTAATGACTTGGCTTGGGAAATGTTTCTCTATGGAGATAGATGCAAAACGTCTAAGAAGAGGACTTAGCCAAAGTACATTTTGAGTATGATATTGAGAAATTCAAGATGCATGACTGCAAAAAAGGGTTTCTACCCATGGCATGAAATTGATTGGAGAATCAATGTCCCGGTACTAAAGAAGAATTGGACAAAATGAGTCGAGTCCCATATGCTTCTACTATAGGATCGATCATGTATGTCATGACATGTACTTGACCTTATATCCCGCATGCTTGGAGCATAGTGTGTTGATTTCAGGACAACCATGATAAAAGTCAATGAACAGCAGTAAAGGGCATCCTTAGAGTATCTAAGGAGAACAAGAAATGTGCTCTTGTTTTATGGAGGAAAAGAAAGAAAAGCTAAGAGTAACTGTCATAGTGATGCCAGAGATGACTCTTGCTCAGGATAAGTGTTCCTGTTAAATAGATGAGTGATAAATTGGAAAGGTTCCAAGTCAAAATCAATGCAACTCTGAGTATATAATATCTAGTGACGTTTTAAAGGAGACAACATGGTTGAAGGATTTCGTTGGTAATGTTGGTGTTGTCCTCAACATCAATGAACTCCTTGAAATCTTCTATGAAGGCGAGGGTGCAGTCGCCTTGAATGAGGAACCCGAGGACCATGAGAAGTCATAGCATATAATCAGGGATTGTTGTTGTGTTAAAAAGCCAAGTTGAGACATCATAGTGAATATGACATCATCGGAAGAATATTCGGTTGATCGTTTCACTAAGACTTGGATGTGAACCAAGCATGAAGGTCATACTAGGGTCCAGAAGCATTAAGTTTATGAGCAATATGACTTATGTTTTTTACTTGTTAGTTTGATAATTGAAACATATAACAGTAGATAAATTTTATCTAATTTGGTGATTATCATGTGGAGACTTTTGACAATGAGCTAGAGAGCTACCATTTACACTAATTTATTATTGTGTTTCACTTTAGTATGTTTAGAACCTGCTTCTCGAGTATTAATTTACTCAAACTTCCACAGTCGGCCATACTCTTGGAAGCAATTAGTGATTTATGATTGTCATGGAGTGTTAGTAGATTGTCTATAGTGACTAGACATTGCATGGAGATTGAGACTAACACTTATGAGTACTTGATAGAGATTCAAGTATTTGAACAACACGTACCTAGAGATTACTTCATGGATTAAGTCACAAGTAATCTAGGATGATAATATCTTTTATTCTTCAAGCCTAGATGCATGAGGACTTGCGCTATGATTCTGTTATGCATTGGTCTGCTCAAATGTTATCCATAACAGGTAGTTATAAAGGTTATGTCCATGTATGACATGATGAAAGAGACAGAGACTATGTAGTCAGAGTTTATATGTTCCTTCTGGCATAACAAGCAGAAGCGATATCTGTGGGGCCCTCGATTATTTGATGATGGCATTAAATGTTTGGCCAAACCTAGACTAGATTGTGCGTTCAATCAGTAGTCTGACAGAGTCATCATAAATCTCTATAGGGAAACAAAATTTTGAACTTTTGGGAATTGACCATGTCCCAAATTCATAGGATATCTTGTAGAACAGAGGAATAATTGATCATTTATCTAACGGTCATCTCGTGATCTTGATCAAAGTTCGGTAGCTGCATTAGATGTTACACTCTCTGCTGATAATCTAAAAGTATCAGACCACACGTAGTTGATCACATGTCCAAGTGAGAGACTGTTGGAAATAGTGTCCAATGTCATTAACTTGTGGTGATATTTCTAATAAACATAGCAGAGTCTTTTTGGGTTGCACTCATGACCCAGAAAAACAACAGAATCAGAAAATTAAAAGGGAATGATTAGTTTATTAATTTATTGAGAAATAAATTCATTAGAAACTAAATCAGTAAACTAATTGGTAAATTAATTTGTAATTAATTTATAGTAATTAATTAAGGGACTGGATTGTAATTGATTAACTGTTTAATCAATAGAAACAAGTCTAGGGGGTGCGGCCGCCAAAAGCCTCCTTAAGTTTGAAACCCTAGGAGCCCTCCAATATAAATAGAGGCTTAGGGGAAAAACCCTAAGCATCCCTTTTGGCCTCCTCTGAGCCGTTAATTCCCTCCCTCTCCCTTTCCTCTGGGTTTTAACAATTTCCTTAATCCTTCAAGGGTTCTAGATCTTGTTCTTCAACCTAGAAGAAGTTATGTCTGTTCGTTCTTCTGGTGTTCTTAGTTGTGAATCATTAGAGGGATTCTGGTTTGGGTCCCTGCATCCAAACCGAGGTATGAATTTCTAATTCATCTTTAGTTACGGCAATTGTTATGAACTGTATGATCTTGGTATTGAACATGATGATCCATGCTTGTTCTTTTATGTACTTTTGGATTTGATCTTGTTAAATCTCCTACTGCACAAACTGTTTTGTTATTATGATCGAATCCCAACACCAACTGGGAATAGATAAGAGAGATGGGAACAGGAGTCACAGGCGTCAACGACAGGAAAGAGAGATTGACTACGTCCGGAGAAGCAATGGCAGACTCAGAAAGTGTGGCCAAAGATGATGGTGGCATCCTCATAGTAACAGCTAAGGCTTGAGATGTGGTCTGTAACACCCCCAAACCACGATGGCGGAATCGTCGACGGGTGGAACAAATCACAGTATCACAACCATTGCATACATTGAAACATAAGTAAATAACAATCATCATACATTATAATTGGAGAGTTACATTGTTCAAACGATATTGTTTCAAACCAATTACAGTATGATATCAAAATATTCAAAATAGATATCTTTGCGTCCCATCCCAAAAGATTAGTCGTACCTGACTAATTGTTACCTGAGAATACAACTAATTTTGCAAGTGTCAACATTATGTTGGTGAGTTCATAAGATTTTTGTAATGAGAAACTTAGTGATTTCTTTGAGAAAACTTGTAGTGTATGTACCAAGAAAAACGGTATTTTCTTTAACGTTATTGTAGCTTTAAATCCATAAAACCCTTGTGTCAGTAAAAACCATACTTATCTGTATCTTGATAAAATGTAGTTTTAATTCCATAAAACCTGTATGTATAAGTAAAACTGTTCTTATATTCGTAACTTGATAAATGTAGTTTTAATACTTTAAAACTCATATGTGTAAGTAAAATCGTACTTATAATTGTATCTTACTGAATTGTAGTTTTAATCCAATAAAACCCATAAGTAAAACCATACTTATATTTTGTAATAAGCAACATGTAGTTTTATATTTACATAAAACCCTTTGAAGATATTTTCCCCAAAGCCAGGATATTCGTTGTTGTTCATGTGAGTTATTATAACCTCACTATGACATGATGGCATGGCACGATGTTCTTCAGGCGTCGCAGTGGTAAGACATTTGTCACCCTTGACCCGTCGGTCGTAGTTGTAGATAACAACCATAGGTGGGGATTGTCAGTCCCATATAGATCTATGTACAACTATCTCGTTCATGAATGATTAAAGTTATAATCCAGGACTTAATGTGTACTTCTTTTAGTACTGTGAAGCAATGTCTCGCATAACTACCCAATGTGATGTTTTATCCTAGTTCGTACTGAAATTATTTCCTTTGTATTTGTAATTATCCAAAATATACCCATGATAATTATAACTTAAAATCTTGCTTGTAAATGTATAGAAAACTCATTATATTTGTAATTATCAAAATGTACTCATGATAATTATAGCGTAAAACATCACTTGTAAATGTATTGCAACTCTTTTGTATTTGTAATTATCAAAATATACTCATGATATTTATAGTATGTAATAATTATATATTTACTAGGCGAATGTCCGCGCGTTGCATAGAAAGAAAATTATATAGTTAAAATATAGACAAATAAATGTTATTATCATACTATTTTTAAAAAGTTTATATAAAATGTCTTTATTATTTTTAATTATATGATAATAGATACATGTACCAAATTTTTAGAAGACAAAAAACTGTAAAAATTACAATAAATGAATAGAATTCATGAAATAAAATTAGAAAAATAAATAGTTATCGCAAACTACATGATTTTAATATCATCTACCTGCACTTTGTGCATTGATAAAAGTGACGGATATGCATGTATTTTGCTATAGTTTTGCAAAGACTTTCATTGCTACTCAAATAATTTGAATAATACGTTTTTATTGATAAGAATAGAGACATATTTCAATGGTGTTTACCGTACGATATATAGTCAAAACCGCACATCGCACCAACTGATGGCAGGGATGTCCCTTCAGATAAAAATATTTTTTCTGCAGCCCTCCATCTCCTTTTTCACCTGGCACAATTTAATCATCCTTCCACTGATCAAATCAAGAGCATGCTTTATCGAATGGGTTACAGATACAGACTAAATACCATGTCCCAATTCTCCAAAGGGAACATTTCACCAATCTGGCAATGTCTGATTCATTATTGCATCAAGTGCTTAACTGATAAGACTGGTGGTATAGACCAACTTAGCAAAAGAATGTTAGAGCTTCTGTGGAGGTTATTCTCTGGACATGAAGTTTATTATGCCGAAATTCTCTATGAGGATTTCATCTCATACATTCCGACTTCCCAGAAAGTCCGAAGGAAAATTCACTCAGCTCGTTTCTGGGCTATGTGCATAGAGCAACTATACGGCATATTCAAGCTTCCGATCCCTGATTCCGAAAGTGATCCACTGAAATATCAGCAGCCAAGGCATATACACCAAAGCCTGATCCCATCTTCGGAAGGATCAGAAGGCTACCAGACGCCCACCTGAACCTAGCTGATCCTGCTGCTGAAGTTACCATCCAACACATTCAGAATACCGAGAATGTTCCCCCTACACTCCTCATCCTCTTCCAAATGAATTGGCACCAAAGAAAGGGAAAAATAAGGCAGCTGACTCTCCTCCCGCCAAACAACCTCAGAAGAAGAGGCAAAAGAAAACACGAGAGGTACACATCTTTCTGACTCTATATCCTTCTCTGAATAATCTCTTTCTGAATTCATACGCTTCTGAATATCAATTTTTTTGAAAATCAACTTTTCTAAACTTCCATACCCCCTTTCAGAACTTCAATATCTCTCTAAATCTTTTTCAGAACTTCCCCTCACTTTCTAAATCAAATGAACTTCTGAGTTTATATCCATCAGAACTAATATTTTCGGAATTTCATATGCATGAAAACTTATCTTAAGTATCACACATCACTTTACTATATAAGTCATAATTGAATGCCCTGTTAAACAATTTATTGTTCATCGTTATTGGCATTTGAGAAATCCATATACATATTCAGTATTATTTGGTCAAATTGTTCTAACTTCTGTGTTCTAACAAATTGCGCAACAAAAATCCATGATTTTTGGGAATCCAAAATAAGTTTTTGGTCTGAATTTTCATATCTAAGTGATAAATTGAATTCAGTTTCCATAAGGTATGTGTTACCCTCGGAATTTGTTTCCAATACTTCTAATTCTAAATTTTCGTAACACCTTTCAACCATTTGATTGGTCTCTCAAAGACTCAGAGTCGGAAAAGAATGAGGAAAGACAGAACACTCCCGACTCTGAACATTCCATAGAAAAAGGAAAACCGGTGGAAAAACTCACCCAGTCAAGAAAAAGAAAAGGAGAAAGAAATACTTTACTCCACAACTTCAATTCCAGACCTTACCAAAGCTCCTCCAGGTACAGGTCCTATGGAAGAATGGAAATTTAAACGAGCTGTCAAGCAGCAAGCTGTCCTTGTGGAACGTCTGAAAAATCGTTTTGAAGTTCGTAACGCTGAAATAGAAGTCCTAAGTGGTCTAGGCCCTCCCTCGGACTCAGAGCTTGAAGATGTTAAGAAGGAACGTCTATGCATTGCTGAACTCACCTCTGGGATAAACGACTACCAAGGTTCGCAACTTCCCAAGTTAGTAGACACCCCTGTATATCTCTTTGACACCACCAAGAAGGTCTGGAAAAATATTGCTTGTTCCATCGTTCCCCTCACCTGGGATCGATACAAGGCCCAACAAGTTTAGAAACCAACTCATGCAACAACCAAGACTGCCACTGATCCTCTTGCTAAATCAGGATCAAGGCAGGTCTTCTCCAACACACAATCCAAAACCATCAAAGACTCACTTTTCGGAACCGACCAGGAGGTGGATAAACCCACATTGTCCAAGGTTCACGAAATTGACTTAATTGATACAAACTCATCTTCTTAAAAAGCTGAAACAGATGTTCCTCCTTCCAATCCCCCAGTGATCACTTCAGAATACAAAGCCCTTCATCAGAAGGTCGACTCTCTGATCACCCTGTTTTCTGAACTTAAAGCTTCTCAGAACCAGGAGGCTTTAGTAAAAGAAATTTCAGAACTCAAGAAACGAGTGGAGGGGTTCGAGAAGAAAGACTTTGTATTGGACATAGATGGTGAAGTCCAGGAAGCACTTGCAAAAGGTATCTAGGAAGTTGTGGCCAAGAGAAAAATTGATGCTACCGACATGATGAAGAAGGCTCAAGAAACCTTGGAAGCGGTTTAGAAGGTTGAGGAGAACCTTGCTAGTGTCACTGAAACCATTGATCTCAAAATCAAGTCATTTCTAGAACACCTTCAGCAATATCTTTTGGGTGTGCTTGCTAAGAATGAGTCTCTGAGAAATACCTACTGCCTTCTTTTATAGCTTCTGACCAATACCCTTTAGAAAATAACAAATACTCTTCATGGTCCCATTGAGCAGATAAAGTTAGCCACGAGCATGAATATCGAAACATGTGGCATTCTCAAAGGCGTCACTTCAGAGACCATCTCCACCGAACTTGGAAACATTGCCAAGGAAGTAACAACAAAGCTTAAGGCAATTCTCAACTGCCTGCCTGTGCCCCTTTCAACCTCTGAAGGAGCCCCGGGAGGGGGAAAGGCGGTTCTGGAAGAAAAAGAAGATGATGTTGTGATGTCAGAAGCCCATGATAGTGAGGGCAAGAAGAAAGAAAAAGAAACTACCAATGATGACCAAGAAAAATCAAATGAAGACACCACCCCCAAGCAAACTCTGAAAATTCTCATTCCACCTTCCTCACCAAAATCCATTCTGATCCAAGTCCCTATCCACACAAAAGATGAAAATCTTCTGTACTCTCCCATCAAGGATTCGGATCTTCCTGAACTCAAGGCTGTAAAGGATGAATACTTTGATGCCCGAGCAAATTTATTTGCTGAAAAGTTTAAAGAAGACTCCAATCCGGAAACTACTGATATTGACCCAACAGCAGCTGGTCCTAGTGGTCCAAGCAAACCAGAATTTTCCAAACTTTTTCAGTTCAGACCTTTAACTGATTCATACTTCCGACCAGATAAACCATATGCTCCTCCTCCATCTCCTACACACAACTGGGTTGTCCCTTTGACTCCAAATGGGGACAAGTATGTGTACACTCTGAAGTTTTCAGGCATCCCAGAACTTAACAAAACACTTGCAGTAAGGCTCAAACTTCAGAAGTTTTTGGACAGATACACCCAACCTCATATTGATACTTGGTCTATTGAGCCAATTACTACTGTAACAAGTATGAAAAGGAGAACCTATGATCATTCAAACTTCTTTGAATACCAGTTTGTCAGGAATAATAGTGATGAAAAGAAACTAATAACCGAAGCAGACTTCAGAAGAATGAACCCTTCAAACATTTACTCAATTGTCATGAAGTTGGCTCCAAATGCTGAGAGAAACAAAGAGTGCAGAGAAGCTTTCATTGCTGTCAAGCATTTTCTACACCAACTGATAGAAGAATTCTTCTTTAGTGATGGCGAAATGCACCAGATAGTGAAAAACCATCCCAATGCTCAATATCAAGAAATGGTTGACTTATCCATGCCAGATGCCAGAGCTGAATGGAAGAAAGGAGCTACTGGTGATCCTATGCTCGAAATATTTTACAAAGAAAAATCTTGAAAAGGCACCCTGCTTTTCTTTAGAGCTGAGCACATCAGAAGAACTCCTAGTGCAATGTAAGAAGGTTTTGTCAAAGCTATGAAGAAGACTTCCCATTCAGATTCTGAAGCCAGGAAAGAGTTGCTGCTGAGAATGGAATGGATGTTGGCGGTAAGAAAGTTTTGGTCTTATGCAGCCAGGCAAGCGGTTCTGGAGAAGCCTTAAAGAAGAGAAAGTTCAAACCCCTCGGTTGGTCATCGAAGGGGGAATTGTTAATGTTCAAAACGGGTCGTTAACCAACCCGGCGTTTGTATGGTTTAGAAAGTTTGTGTGAGGGTTTTATGTGTTAGTTTATTTGGTGGTACTTGAACTTGTGATGGAATGTTTGGATATTTGATAGAATGTTTTGTTGAATGATGAAAAACAATATTCCTATTTCTTAAGTGTATGTTCGGAACTGAGCTCCAATTTATCAATGAATATGTTTGATTCTGAATGTCTTTTGTTGTAATGATTTAATGTATATGTCCGAATTATGAAATACCGAAATCCAGTCTTGGATTTCGGAACTCTACAAAGTAAGTTCTTGACATATGAAGGCAATCAAGTTCAGAAGACATCAAGATCAGAAATATGCTCAAGATCAGAAGATTTCCTGATTCGGAAGCCTATGTGTCGAAGTCTCTATATTTCAAAGAAATCAAGATATCGAAATCCACTCAGGTTTTCGGTACAAGCAACTCAAGTGAATTCAGAAGACTATTGTACTCAATCAACATCAATGAAGACTGAAGACTAAAGACTGAAGATAAAGATAAGACAAAAGATAAGAGCATCAATTTATATAGAATGATTAGGCTAGATTTGGCGTGTCTTTTTAGAAGCATGTTCATGTACTGTTTATATTATTTTAATATAGATAAGCCACCCTAGTCTGACATTGTATTATTATATTATTTAGAACCATCTTGTCTGACTGAAGAGAGACGTGTTGTCAGCTCTTCAGTCCATAGGATATTGTCCAGAGGTCTTCCCTTGCACTATAAAAGGGAGACCAAGTCTTCACTTAGTCCTTATGTTTGAGAGCTGATTTGTAACGATTCATCTTTGATATATAAAATCCTCTCATTTCATCAAATCTCTTCTTGTTCATACCTGTTCTTCATTTAGTTGTCTTATTTCTAGTATTTCAATCTTACTGTCTTTACATCTTGTTCTTATTAACTGCTTGTGCACTTATATTATTGTTGAGCTCTTAAGATCCAACTAAGTAAACTATCAAGTTTCCGAACTTGTCCTTATTTCCGCAAACCATTCAAGTCTTCGGACTTCTCCATCAGTTCCGAACTTCATACTTCGAAACTTCCTTTTCATTCCGCAATCTCACATTTTCCGCATTTTACTTAGTTCCGGGTTCCAACAATATCTACAAGGAATGATGATAGAAATGATGTTGGAAGTTTGAGATGATATGAACTTACCAAGATCTTTGTTCAAAACCCTTTGAAAGGCTTGGAAACACTTGAAACTTGTTGGAGATTTTGGAGAGTATGGAAGCAAGTATGTTGAAGATCAAGTGAAGGGTGCCAAGGGCCTCATGACAACGCCTAGTGATATCAAGTATTTTAGGCGTTGTTGAGCCCTGTTCTTGGTAAAATTACATCATATATGCATGGGTATTCTCACTTTTCGTGTCAGGATTTGTCTGGAGAAAAAGAACAGAAACAGGGACTAAAAGTGTACAAAAAGGAAAAAGTATGGAAAGAATGAAAAATCAAGAGAAGACGCACGCGCGCCGCGGGTTTTGGACTTGCGCGACGCGGATGTAAGGCGGTGGAACATATTTAAATGCCGAAGAAACGGGGAACGGATAAGTACGCGCGCCGCGGATTTCACATTTGCGCGGCGCGGTCACGGGAAATTTGCAACTATAAATAGAGGCATTTCCGGCCGAAAACCGGAGCAAAGACTTGGTGTAAACATCGACCTAGAAGCTCTTTGACTCGAGGATTCATTTCAGCAAGCTCATATTTGGTATTTTCATGTTTTAGATTTTATTTCACTTTAGTTAAACATTTGTAATCTTGAGTTGAATCTTTGGGTGTGACAACCATTGATCTCAGGCTTAGGGTTCTGTTTTAGTAGCGCTTAGCTACTGATTTTGATGTTTGGATATTGGTTTTGATAAATGCAATCATTCGGTTAATGTTGATATTGGTTTTTCGGTGTTTTGAATGTTAGTTTGTTATTTGGTTGTTTGATTGTGATTGAACTTGTTTGTGACTTGGTTGGGACTGTTTTTCCTTGCTGAAAACAGTGGCTAACTTGGTTAGGTTAGGCATTAAACTTTGGCTATTAACTGTCTCTTAGAACTGTTAGTTATTAGCTAGTTTGTGTTATGCTCGGTTTGCTAGTTTGGATGCCTTCAATTGCTCCTGATTCAGAGATGCACTTCTGAGTTCAGAAAGTAACTAGGTTATTTGGACATAGCTAAGCTTGGCTTGGGTGTTTGAATATTGCTTTGAGTTAGACAGATAGAAATTAATTCCTCCGACTATAGCCGTGACACTATTAGTTGGTAATCTCTCATCTAGGCTGACCACGTAGCTCCTGTGGATCGACCCTGACTCCACTGTACTAGTGAATGTTAGGTTTTTCTTATTTTTGACCGCATGACGACCTCTGCGTGCACGTCAAATTTTGGCGCCGCTGCCGGGGAGCTGTGAGCTTAGAATAGGTGAGTAGTAGGAATTTGTTTCTTGCTTGTTGAATTTTCAATTTGGTGTAATTTCAATTTTTGGTTTCTGATTCTTGTGGGCGTATTGCACTAGTGCATGCGTACCCGCAGGGGAGAGCAATCATCCCCATTACAGTTTGATTCTGAAATTGAACGTACTGCGCGCAAACTCCGTGCCCGTAGGCGTTTGAGCATCATGAATTATAGTCAAGTCAGCAGTAGTCCGGTTAGTGTTGCCCAGGACCCAGCAGGTGAGGCAACTGGGAGGTTTTCTATCCCTCCACTTTCAGAATTTCAGTTTGGAAGTTCGAGTGCGTCTGGTGGTGCAGTTTCAGCCCCTGCACCCATACCATCATGTACTCCACCATCTATTCCACCATTTTTACCCGCTTCTCAACCACAATCCACCAATCCTTTTACATCTGCTATGACTTGGGGAGAGCCGACCCGAGATGGCACCCCAACTCCTAGACAGCATACACCAACATCACAACCACAACCAACCCTCTTTAAACCTCAACCTACATACCAACCAACACAACCTATACATTTCCAACCACCGCATCAACCGCAATACCAATACCCGGAGACGGAGGAAGTGTACGACGAAGAAGATGAAGGATGGGTGCCACCGGCACCGCAACCACAATGGAACCGAGGTCGAGGACCTCCCAGGCGAGCACCACCATATCAACCAGGTCAGCGGGAGTACAATGATCATCTTTACGGTAACCCCGCTCACCCCTTACATTTTGCACAACCGAGACGGCAATCGGTTGCATCACATTTCCAACCGCGGGAATATGATGACTCGTCGCCGATCTATATTCCTGATAACATAGATTCGCAGGTAGAGATTAGACCCCAGTTATTAGGAATACTACCAGAATTCAGAGGATATAAGCAGGATGATCCCTATAATCATTTGTATGAATTCTTAGCAATTGCTAATGCTAACAATCCCAGAAACACAAATAGGAATATTTTTAGGCTTAGACTGTTTCCATTCACTCTCAAGGATAAAGCCAAGTATTGGTTTACATCCTTACCATCAAACAGTATCACTACGTGGGATCAACTCAAGGCGAAGTTCCTTCAAGAATTTTACCCAGCGAGCAAAACAACTGAAATCAGAAGAGTTATTCAGGATTTTCAGCAAAAGCCTGGAGAGGCTTTTCATGAAGCTTTTGACAGATTGAAGGAGCTGCTGCGATCTTGTCCACATCATGAGATCCCCAGATGGCAATTGGTCAAATTATTTTTCGAGGGAGTTAGCGAAACACACCAAGCCATGATAAATGCCTCCTCCAGTGGGACATTTATGTGGCAAGATCCAGAAGAAGCTTGGAGATTTTTGGAGCAGTTAAGTAATGGCTCAAAAGCAAACTTCTCCACCAGGAAGCCTACAAGTACGGCGGCAGCAGTAGGGGTTGACGCTGATTGGAAAAAGGAAGTGAAAAAGGAAATCAGTGAATTAAACAGAAAGTTTGATAGACTTATGGCAACATTACAAAATGGACCGCAAAATTCGTCACAAGAAAGTCAAGGAGGATCTAGGATGCAGGAAGCTAATCAAGTTTATGGCCAGGGTCAAGGTCAACACAATAATGGACGACCTTATAGGCCATACAACCAAGGACAACAACAAAATTTCAGGCAGAATAATTATCAGAATCAATCGAATAGTCAGCCTAGAAACCAGCAGCCAGCAAACAATGGAAATAACAACAACAACAGGGGACCCACCAACGCTACCAACAATGTTCCAGGGACCCAAGAAGAGATGATATCAAAGATGTATGATATGGTCACAGCAACACAACAACAATCTCAGGCGAACGCAAAGACCATCGCAAATATGGAAAGACAAATAGGTCAAATGGCTGCAGACCAACAGAAGAGAGATAATGGCAAATTACCTAGTGCTACTGAAGTCAATCCTACTCATAACCAACGTCCTGGGAAGGAGCAAGTCAATACTGTTGAATCAGGATGGCGGAAGGTTACTCTGGAGGATTTGTTCGAGGTAGGGAATGAAGTGAAACCAGAGGAAGAAGGAAAGGCTTTAAAGAGCAAGGAAGGTGAAGAAGGAAGAGTTCCGGTCGAGAATGGCGTTCAACCCAAAATAGATGAAAAGGTCCAAAAGGAAGAGCAAACAACCATTGCAGGGATTAAGCAAAAGAAGAAGAATAAGAAAGAAAAGAAGAAGCAGGAAGCGACTAGATCAACGGGACCCTTAATGAATCAGCCCCTATGGGATGAGCTTAAGGATGCCCCCGAGGACACCAGGATTTTACAAGAAATGTGCAAACAAAATGGGAAGAACAAAGCACCTACGCCAAAAACGGTGAGATTGACTGTGAGGGCTAGCGAGGCTTTATTAGGAACACTACCCAAGAAGGAGAAGGACCCCGGATCACCATTGATCACTACAACCGTAGGGGACGTAGTTATCCGAAACACTTTATTGGATTTGGGAGCAAGTGTTAACATCTTACCAGGATATCTATATGACAAATACAAGAATGAAGAAATCGAGCCAGCTGAGGTTGTACTGCAATTGGCTGATCAATCAACTAAGGTAGCTAGGGGAAAGCTAACCAATGTCATAGTCAAAGTGGGCGACTTTTTCTACCCCGTGGATTTTCTGGTGATGGAATATGAAAGTCCGGATGATGCGCCTGCGCTTATCTTAAGACGGCCATTCCTAGCTACTGCTGGTTCAGTGATCGACTGCAAGACTGGAGACATGGATATTTTCTTCGGGATCAGGAAAAGGAGATTGAATATGTTTGGGAACCCAATTTCGTTACCTTCGGAAGAAAACGGCAAACCAGCAGACAGAAAAACGTTAATGGAGCCAGGAACCAGTAGCAAAGAAAAGATATGGACACGTACGGGGGAAGGTGGAAAGGAAGAAGTTCTAAAGGAGACCAAAAACCACCCGCTGTCCGCCATTGATAAGGAACAACTGCTGGAAATGATAGAGATGATGGAAGCAAGGCATCAGCAATATGAAAGAGAATCCAGAAAACGTGAGGCGAATGTTTTCGAGCTGTTAAAATCTCAACAACAATGGATCAGTGGTGTGAGCGATCGGATGACCCAACTCACATCCCTTATGACGATGATGGCCAATAATTTCATGCCGGAATATCAGCAAATGTCATCAAGAAGCCAAGAAGAAGAAGAAGGGTCAACTTAGAAGCAGAACGTCTGGCTGAAGACGTTAAACTTAGCGCTTGTTGGGAGGCAACCCATCATGTCATAAGTAGGTTTTATAGTTCTTAGGATTAATTTAGAAAATACGTCAATCGTTGCAGGTATTAGTGGTTTGAAGCAAGTGTGGGGTCGTGTGAAAAGGTTTTGAAATTTTCAAGACCGCGCCGCGGGTTTTTGTATTACGCGACGCGGGGTCGGAACTCAACCCGATGCGCAGGGGTTGAATTGGCGACACGCGCGCCGCGGAACAGGGAAATGCGCGCCGCGGGAAACGATCAGACGATTTTCGCCTTTATCCGGTGAGCCGCGGCTCACAACTCAAATCACACGACTCGGAGCTCTGGTGATCAAAAATTTCTCGCATTTTTTCTTGCTTATTGTGTTGCTACTACCAAGGTACACTCTTTTAACTATCTATTAGCTGTTTAAACTAGTTATTAGGTAGTTAATTTTAGGGTTTAGTCCAAAAAAGTTCAAAAACTTAGAATCACTAATGCTAGCCCATAGGGTGTTTGTTTTGCCAAATGGACACCCTAGATGAGCTAATCGGAACCTAGGCTACCTTGTGGTATCATCAAATTGAGATTTAGCAGGTTAAAATGGGGATTTGCTCCCGGGTTTTCAAACAGGCGTACGCCGCGCCGCGCCCTTGCTCTTGGGCCGCGCCGCGGTTCGGTAGGGAAGAAAAAGGACTGATTTTGCAAAAAAAATTTTGTTTGGTGGCTATATTTTTCTTTTGCAGATGATGTTCAGACGAGACCATGCTTTCCTTCAGTTTCCCGCAGAGCTTGACTCTTCGGTGGAGTATACCTCGCGGAGGGACGCCTTGATTCACCGCCGGGTCCTTGAGGCAACTGTTATAGATCGGGACATCCTGAGGGATGCTGGGCTCTGGGAGGCGATTGAGCCATTCTTACATCACACCTGGACCCACGAGGAGGCATCATTCACATGCCGTGGCTGGGACAGGATCATGGCCACGGACGAGGACGTGGTCTACACGGAGCTGCTACTGGAGTTTATCTCCACTGTCCATTTCGCTCCCAGGGCGGGAGATCCGCGCTCCAGGATGGTACGTTTTCGCTTGGGGGGTGTGCACCGGGAGTGCAACCTCCGGGAGTTCGGGAGGCGCACAGGCATCTACACGCCAGCGGACCTCCAGCACCGTTTCTTCACCCGGTTCTTCGGGTCATGCATTCAGGGGGAGCCGGAGCGCCCCCCCAATATGGAGGTTTGGGCGCCGCTGTCCAACGTCAGGTATGAGGCAGGGGCCTCGAGGGAGAGCCACTTGCGTGATCCTCTTCACCGCCTCATGCACCGTATCGTCTCCACCTCCATCATGCATCGGGAGGGGGGCGAGAAGGTGTCGGGCGATGATATGACATTCTTGTGGGTTCTCCTCGACCCGTCCCGATTCCTTCATCTTCCCTTTGCCCTCGCGATTGCCTTCTCCACCCACGCGACCGGCGCCTCCTCCAGCAGCCCTCTAGCCAGGGGGTACTTCATTACCCGCCTGGCCCGCTCATATGGCATTCTCACTGCCCCAGTAGCTGCCTCTCTGACAGCTCTGCCTCCATCGCGCACGCCAGCACGCACTTTGGAGAGGATGTTGCTCATTGAGCAGCAGCGACCAGGGCAGTACATTCGGGCTCCGATCGAGCCTCCTCAGGCACCTCAGCCTGCATACGCCCAGCCCGGTAGGAGACGCCGAAGGCCAGAGCCACCAGCACCAGAGCCTGCACAGCCGCGGCCACAGCAGGATGACGCATCAGCCCTCAGTCGGCTGGAGGCCAGAGTCACGCGGATTGAGGGCCAGCTCACGAGAGTCTTGGACCAGCTCGAGTGGATCGAGGAGGTACTTATCCAGACTGCATCCGTCCAGGGCCATCGTCCTCGACCATTCCCAGCCCGGTCTCACGATCATGAGGCTGGATCCTCCAGACCACCGGGTAGTGATTGATATGTATCTTTTTATTTTCTTTCTTTCTTTTTATTTTTGGGATTTATGTACAAACTTATGATACTCCTATCTGTATATTTCTGTTCATATTTCATTTGTCATGTTTGTTTTTAATTTTTGTTAAGTTGCGCATGATATATCAAATTGAGAGGGAGTTGTCTCAGATAAGTGTGGGGTCACCGTGCCCCCTTCACTTGTCTTGACCACCGGCGTGTCCTACTGTAGCGCTACAACTCCAGCAGATGAATCGAGGATCTTTTTGTATGCATTATACCTGTGATATTGAGCACCAAGCAGTCCATCGTCCAAAAAGGGGTAACTCTTTCTCCCTTGTTTTGAAACTAATTTTGTACAACGGGGACGTTGTACGGTTTTAAGTGTGGGGTGTGTACGGTCGAAAGAGATATTTTTGAAAATTTTTGCAGAACTGATCAATTTTTCAATTTTTAGCAATTTTTTTCAAAATTTTTTTAATGAATTGCAATTTTGAAATGAAGGGTTTGTGACTGTGATAGCATCAGTATTTTTCAAGAAATGCTGTTTAGTAGTGATCATGCTATTAGTTAGTCAAATAGGTTGAGTTTTACGAGTTTAGAAGATTGAGCCGTTTTAGAATTGGAATTTAGGAAGGAAATGTCAATCGGTGGCCTTTGTTGTTCGAGCCGGTAGGTCTAAAATGGGTGGGCCTTATGCACCTTACCACCTAAGATCGTCTGGTCTGGGATGGTATTTCTGAAAGCTCGCTACACGGACAACATCGAAAGTCATGGACGATTCCTTAATGGCCTTTAGAATCTGAACGAGTAAGTACACTCCATTGTGGACAGAAAGTTTGTAGTCAAGGGTTCTCTAGAAAGCCATGAATTCCAAAGAACAACTCAATTATGTTTTCACAAACTATTCCATTCTAACTCGAAGAGCAATAAGCTTTGAAACTAAACACATTCAAAAACTGTTCGAGTCTCTATTACAATTTGTTAAAAACTCTCTTGCTTGGGGACAAGCAAGGCACAAGTGTGGGGTGTTTGACAACGCCTAGTGATATCAAGTATTTTAGGCGTTGTTGAGCCCTGTTCTTGGTAAAATTACATCATATATGCATGGGTATTCTCACTTTTCGTGTCAGGATTTGTCTGGAGAAAAAGAACAGAAACAGGGACTAAAAGTGTACAAAAAGGAAAAAGTATGGAAAGAATGAAAAATCAAGAGAAGACGCACGCGCGCCGCGGGTTTTGGACTTGCGCGACGCGGATGTAAGGCGGTGGAACATATTTAAATGCCGAAGAAACGGGGAACGGATAAGTACGCGCGCCGCGGATTTCACATTTGCGCGGCGCGGTCACGGGAAATTTGCAACTATAAATAGAGGCATTTCCGGCCGAAAACCGGAGCAAAGACTTGGTGTAAACATCGACCTAGAAGCTCTTTGACTCGAGGATTCATTTCAGCAAGCTCATATTTGGTATTTTCATGTTTTAGATTTTATTTCACTTTAGTTAAACATTTGTAATCTTGAGTTGAATCTTTGGGTGTGACAACCATTGATCTCAGGCTTAGGGTTCTGTTTTAGTAGCGCTTAGCTACTGATTTTGATGTTTGGATATTGGTTTTGATAAATGCAATCATTCGGTTAATGTTGATATTGGTTTTTCGGTGTTTTGAATGTTAGTTTGTTATTTGGTTGTTTGATTGTGATTGAACTTGTTTGTGACTTGGTTGGGACTGTTTTTCCTTGCTGAAAACAGTGGCTAACTTGGTTAGGTTAGGCATTAAACTTTGGCTATTAACTGTCTCTTAGAACTGTTAGTTATTAGCTAGTTTGTGTTATGCTCGGTTTGCTAGTTTGGATGCCTTCAATTGCTCCTGATTCAGAGATGCACTTCTGAGTTCAGAAAGTAACTAGGTTATTTGGACATAGCTAAGCTTGGCTTGGGTGTTTGAATATTGCTTTGAGTTAGACAGATAGAAATTAATTCCTCCGACTATAGTCGTGACACTATTAGTTGGTAATCTCTCATCTAGGCTGACCACGTAGCTCCTGTGGATCGACCCTGACTCCACTGTACTAGTGAATGTTAGGTTTTTCTTATTTTTGACCGCATGACGACCTCTGCGTGCACGTCACCTCATGAGGCCGATTTTTATAAGGGAGGGTGGTGAGGAAGGTGATCTTTGCATGGGAAATCACAAGATTCATCAAATCCACTTTGTAGATTTCATATGTACAATTTATATTAACATACAAGATTTGTATCCCATTGAGGTGATGTGAGATAGGCCTAGAGTGGCTTGGTGCTTTTATAAATAATACACAAGTATTATATAAACCTTGGTGTTTTTATAAAAAGCGGTAAAACGTTTTGCGTATTTTTTATAAGTTTTGGGAGATATAATTACTAATAGATATGTTAATCAATATTAATCATAAAAATATTAGTAAACATCTATTTAGATTGATTCCCAATTCGTTAGGCGAAGATATAAGCGTTTAAGCGCGGTATTCTTCCGAATACGCGGTATTTGACATTTTACCAGGCAAATAATCGGGTTATGAAATTAAATACTAGACCATATTACATTTCATAATATGTGTTCTGTTATTTCATATTTAATGTTTAAGGCACCACGTAATACATTTTAATACCCAATTCCTGTGTACGTTTATTGTTCCCAGCGACTAAACTGCTGTAACTTTTACATGCGAACTCCGTTTTCGACGTTCTATTTGTCTACGGATTTTTGAGCACGAACACATCGTGTTATGAATATTATTTATACCAAAATAATATTTGTGTGTTTATCGAATTTCTATGCTACTGTAATTTATTATACGTATTTATAGTGTTTACTCGATAATTGGCAACTAGCGTATGTAGTATTATAATATACAATAATACAATGTAAAGGTTATGAAAATTACATTTTAACATTTTGACCTAACGTACGCTTTGGTTGACTTCAGTTGACTTTTGTTGACCAATTTTGACAGTTGTCACATGGTCACTGTGAAGCCATCTAGAAGAAGATGTCTGCTTCCACAAGAAAACTAAATTAGATTCGTTGTGGAGCCTCAGTTTTCCGAAGTCAAGTTCCACTGACTATCTAGAAGAGGTAACACGAATAACGGGCATCTGACGTCTCAGGTTGGACAAGGTTCTTCTGACACATCAATAGGCCTGGTGCAGACACCTCCGTCACTCTTCCGGAAGCAAAAGTGGGAGAACCCCACTGAAGTGTCGAAAGTCAGCACTCGCGTCAGAAGTCACATCATCGGTCCTTACCAAGGTGACAGTCTTTGACCAAAGTTAACTCCCGAAGCCAAAAGAAGAGGCAGAGTGTAAGCACGGATCCCTAGATCCGAGAAGTTTCAAGGCCAAAGACTTCATATCTGAAGTCAGTCTTGACCGAAGAACCAATCGAAGGGGAAGTATCTTCACAAGAAGACGTGCAGATCTACACTCAGACACCTCGAGCCTTCAGCTGGCTTGTTGGCTGGGTTGACGAAAACCGCAAGGTGGAGAAGGATCCCTTGCACATCTAAGGGTCCTTAGATGAGTCGCAGTTGTCAGAATCAGACAAATGACATTGACTGAATAGAAGTCCATCCTGATAAAGGACAGCTCTACTTAGATGAATTCACTACGCTTCACTAGCCCATACGGTAGGAGAGTCGAAGGCAGTAAGAGCGTCAGAAGTTCTGGTGACATCATGATGTCAGCATTCACTACCATGGAAGGTGATTTATCTGATAAACACTCGTGATATGGTACCCTAGTTGGCAAAGTACAACTGCTAACAAAGGGGAGTATTAGACACCTCATCCGGAGCCATGAGGATGGAGATTCCATACAGTGGAATATGGCTAGAAAGACGAGAGATGCTCAGCTTGACAGAAACGAGACTTGGTTCTCTATCAAGTAAAATCAACAGAAGTGGCACTTTAGAGACGAATATCAACTTGACAGAAACGAGACTTGGTACTCTATCAAGTAAAATCAACAGAAGTGGCACTTTAGAGACGAAGATCTTTCGGGCGTCAGATATTTTCGAAAAGAAGAAGTACAAGATAGGGTGCGAAATATCCTAAACGGTGGGAGTGGAGTTGATTAAGATCCTTTCTCCTCACTGTGACAAAGATGAGCATCCAAGGTTCTTGGTACTTTGACCAACCGGAAGAAGATCCAAGATGGTCATATGCGAAGCCTCGCATCCTTGTATAAAATCAAACCAAACGTCTTCCCACTGCTACACCAGTCGGAGTTTCCAGTTGCTGATGGAAAACATGTGTGCACTGAAGGAATCCTGTATGGATAACGAGGAAGAACATGTGTAACACCCCTTTTCTCAAACCATATTTAAAATACAAATACAGTTTTCAAACATAATTTACAACTCGTGACTATAAAATAGCCACTTAAATTTTTATTTTATATTACAAACTTAAAACTTGAGGGGTATTACAGACTCAATACAGATAACCATAATTTAAACTTACAGTGTACAATAACGGTCCCAACTGCAACTCTCGCTCCCTTCACCTAAGTACATAGCATTTCAAAAACATAGAATACGTGAGACATAAAGTCTCGTGAGTAATATGGGTTTAGACCCAAAACTTTTCTATTCAAAACTTGAAATATCAAAAGTACATTGCTAAAAACTGATTTATTTCATAAATCTCAAAATAACTTTTTCTTCTTTACTTTCAAACTCTAAAAAGACTTTCTTTTATAAAACTAATTTCTTTCTCATTTTCTCGTGACCAACTGAAACTTATGAATTAAGTTAATTAATTCATTCAACTAGCTCCCCTCGCGGGACAGAACAGATCTGCCTACTCGGTTTGCTCATTCTGTCTCCCCTTTGTGACTTGGAACAAATTCAAGCACAAGGGTATGCTAAGCTAGACAACTACTTCGCGACGGGAGGTACCATCCCAGTAGTGTCTTCTGATCCCCCGATTATGTGGGTGATCCTAGTCCGGACAACTGGCTCATACTTCTTTATTTCTTACTTCATTTCATCTCAAATTGGTCAAAGTGGGACACAATTTGTAAACTATTCTTACTCAAACATTTCATGACTCTTTACTAAAAATACTTTCAAAAACTGCTTTCGACATCTTAGTTCCCATAAGGAACTTCTTACAAAAATACTTGCAACACATACTTTAAAAATCTGTTAAAAAATACTAAGCTCTTGTATAGAGCTTCATTTAAAACTATTTTCCAAACTTTAGTATTTATAAACATTGGAAATCATACTTTTCTGAAAATAATATTTTGCTATGCACTATAGAAATCCTCATAAAACTCACCTTGATTCTATTTCGGTTTACTAAGCTTCTCGTACGGCTTTTCCCTTCCCGTGCTCAACAACGTTTGAAGCACCACCTATACAAATCGTATATATAAATACTCAATATAATTAATTCTATAAGACTAAGGTCTCATATATTATAGCTCTAGGTTATAATAAATGTATAACCATTTATAAACTCGTTTTACGGTTTTCTCCGAAATACGCGTATACTGCTACAGTACCCCCGAGGGGTCGTATTTCAGTTCCGACTCTTTTCCATGAAATCTTTGACTATATTAGACTTGTGTTTCAAATTTGGAGTTCATTGGACAAGTCTAGCTCAAATTCTAAAAATCATGGGCATGAATAGTAATTTTAGCCTCTGCCGCTACAGTGACTTTTCCGCAAGGTCGAATTACGAATTTGACCATTCCCGACATGTTCTTATACCATGTTAGGGTTATGTCTAAAATTTCAGGTCAATCGGACATGTCTAGCTATGGTTTCTAGCGTTTGAGTTATTTGAAAATTTTAACATTTTTGGTCCCTGTCTGGCCCCTGACTGAAGGCGCACCGCGCCAGGACCAGGGCGCACCGCGCCTGGGCGCGCCTCGCCTAGAGCCTGGGCGCGCCGCGCCTAGCGCCTGGGCAGGCTCCTGATCAGTCGCGATTTGGCACTGTAGCATGTAGTTTTCACCCATTAAGCACTTATTTCAGTGCTTAATCGTATGGGGTTTGTTCTAGGACTAAAACCCTTGACTAATAACATGTTTTAAGCTATTAAAAACACTTCAATAACTCAATTACAGAAATTAACGTTCTTGGCTAAACTTGAAAATTCTCAATTATAGCATTCTACTTCCATGCTTTTGGGTTAAGTTCTTAACTAATGGCTTATTGGAAGCATTAGCTACTTAACCCACATGAATTTTAACTGCAATTTCCGTTTCTACTCAACCAATTCAAGAACACCCAAGAACTAGGTTAAAACAAGGAAATCTTACCTTCTCTAGCTTTGGAATCACCAATTCCAACCTTCAATTCCTTTGATTTCTTGGCAAACCCTCAAGAACTTCTTCTTCTCTCTAGCTCTCTCTCGTGCTCTCTAGAATTCTCTGGAGAAGTGTTCTTAATCCTTCAATAATAGGTATAATAACTACTAAATAATATATATAACTTATTTATAAATAAACTTTACATTTTGGTCCCTAACTTCTAATTTCTCTTCAAAAATGATCCAAAAGTCACAACTTCACAATTAACTTCCAACTTAACATTTTCCTTGACATTTTGGTCATTTTTATGTCAAATGACCATTTTGCCCTTTTTGGCCATTTTTCACTATTCACGCGTCAAAACTCCAAATTTCACATAAACTTTTATTTCTTATATTATTATTGTACAAATACATATTATTACATATAATAGTCGTACAATATGACAAAAGACGATTTTACCCTTTTTGACTTTTTCGCGGGTTCTTACAACATGAGCCTTGAAATGAGTGTTCTCATTACTGCTCCAAGAAGTTCGGAACACCTCGTTCATCATCCTCTGTTGTACGGTTGATGCTATGTTGTAGGAGGGATCCAACATACAGATTATCAACAAGCTTAGACGTTGTGGTCCAGAATGTTCAAGAGAGAACTCGACATAGCTTAGCTGATTGCATGGGAGTAAATAGTCTAGAACATGAGCTTCAGACTTCTGAAGGATTTTTCAGTCGATGCGTATCCTGAAATGCCCTTGGAGAAGTTCATCAGATAGATGTTAAAGACCACCATTTTCCCCCTTTGAAAGTTCATCACATTCAAAGCAAACGTTGAGGAATGAGTGTCCTCAATGGCCTTTTCTTAAAGAAGGTGGAAATCGAGAGAGAGAAGACAAGAGATCTTGGCAAACAGAAAGATCAGATCACTCTCCAAGTGGGAGATTGTTGGGATAGTGTGGAGCCTAATCCGAAGAGTAGAAAGATTCCAGGATCGATGATGAACAGTTGTCTGAAGAAACCAGAAAACAGAGACGAGACGAAGTCAGTGCTGTTAAGGTGTGCATCTCAGAAAAGTCTCCAGACCTTTCGTTCCGGGGAAAACAACCATAGAAGATCAGAAATAAGAAGGGGGTGACCCTTCAGAAGATCTGCATAAGGTTGAAGCGAAGGCATGAAGATCAGCAGGACTAAGGCAGCCTTGCCTTGTCTGATTCGAAGCTACGTCCAAGTGCCTGAACCGATGGTACCTAATTATTACGAGGAAGGTCAAACCTCCTCCGGATTAGAAGGTACATCCTCAGGATGGACATGAAAGAAGATATCCAAGATTGACAACAGTAGTCAGTTGGTGACAGAATAGTTACCAGACCAAAAGCATTGTGACCAAGAGATAACTTTATCTGGACCGAAGGACAATATCCGAGGATGACTCTCATCAGCGTCTCATGCGGATCATAGTTCATCGTGACAGCAATAGCTCGCGCTATAGTCACAAGAATGAACACATCAGCAGTAGGAGAAGATGAATCCGCAGTACCCTCTATCTGAAATCAACTCCGGAAGAAGAAGTTCCTTCTTGAAGGTTGCGTTGACCCTTTTACGAAGTGGAGTTCGAAAAAAGGTGCAACAGCACAAGTCGTACATTTACAATTTCGAAGGGAAGATGTCAACCGAAGACCAATGGGTTCCTCAACCGAAGGCGATGCCTTTGTTGATCCAAGTTGGTAAATGGCACTATCGTGGTCAGAAGAATCTTGGAAACACGCGAAGAACAATATCTTATGTCAGGGGCAGCATGGGAGGCATGGTGTTGTCACTTTATTAGCCTATAAAGTGACAAGGTGCAGGCATGGTGTTGTCACTTTATTAGCCTATAAAGTGACAAGGTGCAGGACTAGTTTTGTCCTTTTACTCGTTCCCGCCCAAGACTTGCGTGTTCAGTCTTCCATATCCCGCTATTTATACATCTCGTTGGCTACTGAATGTAATATGTTAAGAGTATTAAAAGACTAGTAGTCATATTTTTCTCTCTTGTAAATCATTGAAGTTTATCAATGAAAGTATCTCTCCTTTCTCACAGTGGACGTAGCCCAAGTGGGTGAACCAGTTTATTTCCTTGTGTTTTCTCATTCCCAACCTTAGCATTACTCACTTGTCTAAATAGTTGTATGAAATCTATCGAAGTACTTGGTCGTAATCGTTGGTGTGCCTCCTTTCCGCTGCGACGACACCCAACAATTAGTATGTTTGTCTTTATGTTAATTAACCATAATATCTACATGTACTAGGTTTTTAACATCTAGATTTCATTGATATGTTTATTGATGACTAATCTATTTAAAATTTAATTTTAAATTTTCAGGAAGCTTCTTGTGAAGCAAGCTTCTCGTGGTTCAAAAAAAGGAAACACCAATAAACCAACTACTAAAATAAAATCAACAATCGGCCTAATATATGTGAACGAACAATATGACGGTTGGAAAAAGAGTGTTTAAACATTCTCATAAACAAATTCGATGTCTAAAACAGTAAATTCGCACCGGACCACGAGATACTACAAGCCTAGATAATAACGAGTAATAGAAAATCATATATGAAATTAGAGTAACAGAAGTAACAGAAGTGATTACCTAATCGAAGCTTCAATTTGGGAAATTAGGGCTTCATACTTTAAAGCGCAGTACTGAAGTGAGCGAGGGAGATAATGTTGGTCGTTGATGCGATACCCGCACCAGGAAGGAAGGCCAACGAAATATGAAAGGCAAGGTAAATATGGTGGTGGTGCTTGATGCAGATTGTGAACAAATGAAAGGGAGGCGAGGTCTGTGCATGTAATGAAGATGTGAGGAGGAGCGTCAATGGGAGGGGATGGAGCGATGTCGATGGAACGGTGAGAGGACGTGTTGTACTGCTGGTGGAGCGACGACGGTGGTGATGGCTTGTTGCGTACTGTGTACCCTCTTCACTCTTGGGTCTGATACCGGTGGTTAGGGGTGAGCGTGGTGCGGTTAGGCGCGGTTATTGGCCAAAACCGTACCGCTAACCGCAAATGCGGTTATTAAATTTTTAATAACCAAATGGTGCGGTTAATAGCGCGGTGCGGTTATGCGGTTGCGGTTTTTGTGGTTGCGGTTTCGGTTATTAACCGCATATATTTGGTGCGATTATTTTGTGCGGTTATTATGTACGGTCTCTTTAACCATATGAATTTGGTACTTGTTTTACGATTAAACCAATTAAAGATTAAAATAAACAACCACATCTCTCAAACTTACAAGTTATAACTACATATTAATTAATATAAAAACTATATAATTATTCAATTATGCGGTTAGCGGTGCGGTTATGTTTGCGGTTATTGAATGCGGTGCGGTTGCGGTTATTTCGGTACGGCGTATGTCATATAACCGCACCGCACCGCAATTTTGCGGTTATTTCAAAATTGAAAACCTCACCGTCGGTTATTGTTTCGGTTGTGGTTAATCGGTTTCGGTTTTTGCGGTTTTTTCGGTTTTTTTACCATGCGGTTCGGTTTTTGCTCACCCCTACCGGTGGTAATGTCGTAATGGCGTAATAGCTTTCTGTCCGTTGATATTATGGAACTGGGTTGATTAACTTTAACGTCAACTTCTTGTATTTCATTTTATGTTTTGAATTTTAATATTAGGCAATAATTAAAATTGGATCTTTAAATTGATTAAGTTTAATTAAATAAATATCTGTGTTTTTATTTTATGGTTTCGTAAATTAAAATGATAAATTAAGTTTTAGTTTATTTAATACTAGGAATTTTAATTATATTAATTTAATTACTTTTAATTAAAAAACCATTTTCGGAATGAAGCCCGGTAATTATTTGAATGCAAAACTTTTATTGACCATTATTTTTGTTCATTGGGTTTTCAATAAAATATAGGTTAAAAAAATTATAAACATATAAGGATGCATAAAAATGAAAAGTAACTGGTGACTATTACTTATCACTAATTCTTTAATATAGTGACCACATTTTTTGTCATTAAGCTTCTGACAAAGTAACCATTATTTTTAGTTACTAGTATTTGTAATAACATTTAAAAAAATATTTTTAATTTATTTTACGGCTTAGTGACAGACTGACAGGTTAGTGACGACCATCGTAATATTGGTCACTAAATTTATAACATTACCAAAATTCAGTGACGGTATATGGTGACTAATAATGCTTTTGTACACACGGTTTTAATCAATGATCTATGACTTTTGATGATTTCGATCGAGTCTTTGTTCTTATTTGACAAAGTGATGTTATATAATATTAATTTCTTTAACCAATTTATAGCCATGAAGTTGAGTGATTTCAGGTGTTGAGTCTTTTTTTTTGTTTATAGTAGTTGGTATATGTTCGTCCATTTCAACTTCTTTTCGTATTTACATGCATGATTAGGATGGAACTATCTTAAAAGGCGGCAAGACAGATTATAGTTGAGGTCCATTATACACTAGAGTGAGACGTGTCCTATGTGTTGCTTCTTATAAGGTTTTTGTGGAAGAAATAGCAATGTATTTATGTTGGTTTGTTTATTTCTTCGTTTAAAGCATTCTACTTCGAAACATGAATATTTCAATTAGTAGAAAATAATTCAAATGGTTAAAATGATCATTTTTATCATTCAACACAGTAACTCAAAAACATAACCAAACAACATATCTTTATTTAGATTTATTTAGAATCTCTCAATTATTCAGACTTCTAAGTCATTCAGATCTAAATTATTTAGAGGTTGTGAAACAGCCCCTAGCTACACAAACAAGAGCTTGCGATCAAGATTGGAGGCTACTTAATTTTCTTAGGATTTCCGATTTCTATCCCATCCTATGATTATAAGATTTTACAAAATGTAATTATAGTTGAGAAATAGATCTTAACAATTTTACTTAATAATATAGAATAATATTATTATACGTCAATAAAATTAATAATTAAAAAAAAAATACGAGAGAGGAAGACATGACAATGAATTAACAGTGCCCTGATCGGTGATAAATAGGATGTAGGAGGGGTGAGGGTACGCATGGTTGGTATGTGGGTGTGTGAATTAATGAACGTCCTTCTAGAATACTGCTCTACATAAAATTTGGTGCATGATATATCAAATCAAAGAGTTTATGTAGAAAAGTTTGAACTATTTACCATATCCGTGAAAGAAGCAACGGAGATCCAATACCAAATTAGAAAACGCAGTTTTCATATGCGAGAAGCAACAAAAATTAAAAATAGATTTACTCACTCCACTTGTTATACTCGAAAGGATCTATTTCCAGGGAGAAAAAAAGTCGAACGACGATTGCACAATCTGTCATCGTAGCAAATAAAGCAAGCACCGCATTCTTTATTAAGTGAGTCCCGCAAGCTCGACACTTCTCAATTCAGATGGTGACACACTTGATGAATAGTGAATACGAGAATTCCTTGCTTTTGCTAAAATCTAATCAATCTTGAGGGGCCGCAATTTTTTGGGCCATTAGCCGTTGCATGATCAGTCATGTAGAAGAATGCTTATTAAACACGTTTTGATCCCTCTATAAATGCATCCAAGATAGATACATAATCCACAAATCCTACAAACTTGCTTGCTTTCCTTTGTGAGCACAAACCAAATCTCAAAATGACCATTTCATCATGGTTCTTCTCCTTTAAAATAATCTTTCTGAATTTGCAGTTGTTGTTTCCAACCACATTGTATGCTTGTAATGACTGCAAGTATACCTACATTATTTCCTTTGGCAACTCACTAACGGATACGGGCAACCCAAAAAACATAGACTCTATTCGTAACATACCACCACCACATTATTTTTTCCCACCTTACGGACCTTCTTTCATAAACCCACAGGTCGATCCTCAGATGGCCGCCTCATCGTTGATTTCTTAGGTACCATTTAATTTATTATTTTACAGTAAAAATCTTAAAACTTTTAGTAACCACAAAAATTTGGAGGGATGATATAATGTACATGCTACCCCATCCCTTACTCAGTCATTTAATGTCACGTAGAAATGAAGGTATATAAACGACCAAGTTATTACATCATTTTGTGTTTACATATATGTTATAAAACTGTCTAAATGCATGTACTGGCTCACTATTTCTATTTTTTATTAAATTAGTTGAAATGAAAATCGATTATTAGCTAGGCAAGGGTTGGTATGGTTGATTTTCTAAAATTGAACTAATTTCATATTACTACTGTTAAGGCATTGAAATTATTTTTGTTTGTTTCTATATATAAAGCTGAGCGATTGGGGTTGCCGTTGATACCACCGTATGTTGGCACGAAACAGACTGGAAACAAGACTGAGCTAAGACAAGGAGTGAATTACGCAGTGATCGGTGCATATGCATTAAATTCATCATTTCATGAAGCAAGAGGGGTTTCTAATCCTCTAACAAATGTATCTTTAGGAGATGAACTTATGTGGTTCAAGCGATCATTGCATTCCTTCTGTGCCACTTATTCAGGTAAATGATTAGCCTTTACATTTTTAAGGAGCTATAAGTATCAACAACCTAATTTCATATTTTTTTCATCGTATAATTTATATGAAGATTGCAAACAAATTATCCAACTTGTTTTATTTCTTGTGGGAGAAATGTTAAATAGTGAATTGGGAATTAAAACCCGGATGAATTGTAAAGACGCGCGCCGCGGCCCATTAAGTGCCCGCGTCGCGTGGGCCGTGAACAGCTAGGGTACGGCTAGGGTTTCTTGTAATGCCTATAAATATAAAGGCTGGTCATTAGGGTTTTAGTGAGCCGTCAGGTCGTAAAGTCTGAAGTCAGTAGTCAGAAGAGGCCGATTTACTAGCAATCTAGGTACGCTCTGTAACACCTGTATTTAGCTCTGGAATAAAGAATACTCTCTCCTGCCCGTGGACGTAGGTCATCTTGGACCGAACCACGTAAATCTCTGTGTCGATACTTTGTGTTTATATTTCCGCATTTATATTCTCGTTATTATCCCTGGGCAATAGGCTATAGATTTAGGTCTATTTCCTAACAAGTGGTATCAGAGCTGCGGTTTCAGATCTGTAGTGTTATAGATCTGTGGTTATTTGCGGTTTTAGGTCTGCGTGATTTTAGATCTGGTTGTAGTTTTGGTTGATTGAAGTCGATAGTAGATCTAGGGTTTTACGGCTTTGCCGTGTTGCGCCTGTTGAAATACCGCGTCGCGCTTGTTGAAGGATCACGACTGTTAGACCGTGTCTGTTCAATACCGCGTCGCGCCCTGTTGAAGTCCGCGCCGCGGCGACGACGAGCAGTAAGCAGTTTCGGATTTACTTGTTCATCAAAGACTACAAGAATCGGTTGATTGAAGATGTCATCTCACAAGTTCGATTTGGAGAAGTTCAATGGCTCGAATGATTTCACTTTGTGGAAGGTTAAGATGAAGGCGCTTCTGGTTCAACAAGGATGCGCAGTTGCAGTGGAAGGAGAATATGCAAAGGACACGACAGATGCTGTGAAGAAGGAGATCGAGGGGAAAGCACATAGTGCTATTCTTTTGAGCTTGACTGATGAGGTGTTGAGGGAAGTTGTTGATCAACCCACTGCTGCCGGTATTTGGAAGAAGCTCTGTGATACGTATCAGAACAGTTCTTTGACAAATAGGCTGTATCAGAAGCAACGGTTGTACACTTTCCGGATGGCAGAAGGTACTTAAGTAAAAGACCATCTTGATTCTTTCAACCGGATTATTCTAGATCTTCAAGGAGTGGGAGTAAAGGTTGATGATGAGGATCAAGCCCTTATTTTGTTATGTTCACTGCCGAATTCACATGAGAATTTTGTTGATACTATGTTGTATGGAAGAACAACAATTACTGTGAATGATGTGAAGGATTCTCTGCTGTCCAAGGAACTCAAGCGTAGAGTTTCTGGGAATGAGGAGACATCCGGTTCAGGTCTGTTCGTTGGCAGAGGAAGGACATCGGATAAGAAAGATGGTGGAAATCGGAGTAAGTCACGTTCAAAATCGAAAGTTTCTGCAAAAGTCAAGTGTTATAACTGCAAGGAGAAGGGTCACTTCAAGAGAAATTGTCCATTGCTGAAAGGGGGGAAGGGAGAAAATAGCAACAATGGCAGTGCGGCTATTGTTCAGGATGGTTCTGAAGAAGAAGACATAGGCGATGTGTTGACTGTTTGTACATCTAGTTCTGTTGATGCTTGGGTCTTGGATACTGGGGCATCTTATCATATGACTTTCCATCGTGACTGGTTCGAATCTTTTAGAGACTTGAAAGGAACGGTGAAGTTGGGTGATGATTGGGTTGCTCAGGTCAAAGGAAGCGGTACGGTACAGATTATGATGCACGATGGTATGGTCAGAAAGCTTGATTGCTGGTATGTTCCGGATCTTCGTAAGAACTTAATTTCTCTTACTACTTTAGCAAAGAATGGGTTGAAATACTCTGGTGAGGATGACTGGGTGAAGGTCACCAAGGGCTCTCTAGTAGTTATGAAAGGAAAGGTGCAGAAAAGTGGGGTTCCTGTCTTAGAAGGAAATTCGGTTAGGGGAACAGTGGCGGTTACTCAATCTTTAGAGAGTAGTAATGATAAGACAGAGTTGTGGCATAGAAGGTTGGGACATATGAGTGAGAAGGATATGTCAATTCTGAGTAAACAGGGGTTTTTTGGTGGTGAGCTAACGGGAAAACTCAAGTTTTGTGAAGCTTGTGTCAAAGGCAAGCAACGCAGGGTGAAGTTTAGTTCGGGTAAACACATAAGCAAGGAAATCCTGGAGTACATTCATTCAGATTTGTGGGGTCCCTCTCCGGTCGAGTCTCATAACGGTCATCGATACTTTGTGACTTTCATTGATGACTACTCAAGGAAGGTTTGGATTTATTTTCTGAAGACTAAAGACGAAGTGTTTGGGAAGTTCAAGGAGTGGAAGACGATGATTGAAAAACGGACCGGGAAATCTGTCAAGACACTCAGAACTGACAATGGGCTGGAGTTCTGCAATGCCCCGTTTGACAACTTCTGCAAGGCGGAAGGTATAGTGAGGCATCACACTATACGGCATACACCACAGCAGAACGGAGTGGCGGAACGGATAAACCAAACACTGTTAGCGCGTGCTAGAAGTATGCGCTTATATGCTGATTTATCGAAGAAATTCTGGGCGGAAGCGGTTAATACTGCTTGCTATCTGGTGAACAGATCACCATCAACTGCAATCGACTTTAAGACTCCTCAAGAGGTATGGTCTGGAAAATCCTCTGATTATTCTGGTTTACGTATATTTGGTTGTCCGGCTTATGCTCATGTTAATGATGGTAAACTTGAGGCGAGGGCAATGAAGTGCATATTTCTAGGGTATGCACATGGAGTGAAAGGTTATCGTCTGTGGTGTACAGAAGAAGGAAGAACTCCAAAATTTATTAATAGCAGAGATGTGACCTTTGATGAATCTGCTATGGTGAACCAAAGAGGAGGTGATACAAGTCATGTAGGGAAAGATCAGGGTGCCAACCAGAAGGTGGAGTTTGTCACACAAATTCCAGACAGAATGGTGATAAATGAAGAACAGCATGTCGGTGATGATCAGCATAGACGTGATGAAACTCATGAACAACCCAATGAGGATCAGTCTGGTGATGCTGAGGCCGATGGTGAGAACAATGAGGATGAATCTATAGCAAGGAGAAGAGAGAAAAGGAACACGAAGACTCCAGCTAGATATGATACATGTGTCACTAATGGTGATATTGGTTCTGTTGCATATGCACTAGCTGTTGGTGAAAACATTGGTACTGATGAGCCTCGGTCCTACAAAGAGGCGGTGGCAAGTAAAGAAGGATCAAGCTGGTTGATGGCGATGAATGAATAGATGCAATCTCTTGAGAAGAATGAAACGTGGGATCTTGTTCCATTACCGAAAGGAGTCAAACCGGTTGGATGCAAATGGGTCTTTAAGAAGAAAGAAGGAATTCCAGGGGTTGAACCCGCAAGGTTCAAGGCACGGTTAGTGGCGAAGGGATTTTCTCAAAAGGAAGGGATCGACTATCACGAGGTTTTCTCACCGGTCCTGAAGCACAAGTCAATTCGGGTTCTTTTGGCTATGGTGAGTGCGTTTAATCTGGAGCTTGAGCAGCTCGATGTTAAAACTGCATTTCTTCATGGAAGCTTGGAGGAAAAGATATATATGTCACAGCCTGAGGGTTTTCCGGGTTCTAATAAGGATCATGTGTGTCTGTTGAAGAAGTCTCTTTATGGTTTGAAGCAGTCTCCTAGACAGTGGTATAAGAGATTTGATTTGTTTATGACTTCGCATGGCTACATTCGGAATCAGTTTGATAATTGTGTCTACTTGAAGCAGTTGTCCAATGGGTCCTTTGTTTATCTGTTGCTATATGTTGATGATATGCTCATTGCAGCCAAGGAGATGGCTGAAATTAATAACTTGAAGAAGCTTTTGGCAAGTGAGTTTGAAATGAAGGATTTGGGTGCAGCAAAGAAGATATTGGGGATGGAGATTCAGAGAGACAGGAAAGCGGGGTTGTTATATGTTTCTCAGCAGAAATATATTGAGAAAGTCTTACAGTCTTTCGGTATGGATCAGTCAAAACCAGTTGGAAATCCTTTGGCAGCGCATTTTAAATTAAACAGAAGTACTATACCAACTACGGATGAGGAAAAAGACTATATGAGTAGAGTTCCATACTCAAGTGCAGTTGGAAGCCTTATGTATGCTATGGTCTGTACTAGGCCTGATTTAGCACATGCAGTTAGTGTGGTTAGTAGGTTTATGAGTAATCCTGGGAAAGCTCACTGGGAAGCGGTCAAGTGGATCTTGCGATACTTGAAGGGGACTAAGGATATTTGTCTAGTCTATGGTGGTAATACTCATAGTAACTTGGTGGGATATGCAGACTCAGACTATGGTGGCGACTTGGTGAAAAGGAGATCGCTCACATGTTATATTTTCACTTTGTTTGGATGTGCAGTCAGTTGGAAGTCAACTTTACAATCTACAGTTGCCTTGTCTACAACTGAAGCGGAATACATGTCAATGACTGAAGGTATAAAGGAGTGTATCTGGCTACATGGTTTGGTGGAGAGTCTGGGGTTGAAGGTGGAGAAGCCTGTCTTGAACTGTGATAGTGAAAGCGCTTTGTGTCTAGCGAGGAATCCGGTTTATCATGAAAAGACAAAGCATATTGATATCCGGTTAAATTTCATTCGTGACATAGTTGAAGAAGACAAGTTCTCAATCTTGAAGATCGATACCAAGGTGAATCCGGCAGATATGTTGACGAAGTCGTTACCCAAGGAGAAGTTCGAGCTATGCTTGAACTTGGTTGATGTTCGCAGGAGGTAAGTCCCTACGGGGCAAGCTGGCAGGAGACGAGAGGAAGTTTTTTGGTTTCTAGAGCGAGGTGGAGCTATGTTGAATTCGCAATTCAAGGTGGAGATTGTTAAATAGTGAATTGTGAATTAAAACCCGGATGAATTGTAAACACGCGCGCCGCGGCCCATTAAGTGCCCGCGTCGCGTGGGCCGTGAACAGCTAGGGTACGGCTAGGGTTTCTTGTAATGCCTATAAATATAAAGGCTGGTCATTAGGGTTTTAGTGAGCCGTCAGGTCGTAAAGTCTGAAGTCAGTAGTCAGAAGAGGCCGATTTACTAGCAATCTAGGTACGCTCTGTAACACCTGTATTTAGCTCTGGAATAAAGAATACTCTCTCCTGCCCGTGGACGTAGGTCATCTTGGACCGAACCACGTAAATCTCTGTGTCGATACTTTGTGTTTATATTTCCGCATTTATATTCTCGTTATTATCCCTGGGCAATAGGCTATAGATTTAGGTATATTTCCTAACAATAGGCAATGACTACAATATAGAATTACTTGCCGGTAAATCCATAAAACAAGTCCGGTCATTTGTTCCTCTTGTTATCAGGACAATCATCGCAGTAGTAAAGGTAATATCCATATACAAGACATATTATCAAACAAAGCAGCTTTATGTTAAAAATCTATAACCCGATAATTCACCGTTTAAACTCAAGAAATCACATATATTTCTATTGTAACAAGAACAATATTTAACACAAGATTTATATCAAATATTATATACAAAATTAGAAGAACCCTAATTCCAACTTTAATCGTACTCGTTCTACTCCTTTTCCTCTTCCTTGGCTTTTCAAAATACCAAGGACAAAAAAGAATAATATAAGAAAAATGTTATGGAAATGCACGAAATAATATAAAACACAAAGTGTTGCTGAGGCTTGTATTTATACGGTGTCCTTAAATTTCACTAATACAAAACGGTGAATTGGTTACACATAGTTGGAATTGAACAGCCACACATTAGAATATTTATGTGGCTAAAGATACAAAAATAAAATTCACGTTATTAGTTAGCCACATATGAACTTTGATCGTGTGACCATTTGGAAATGTATTACCACACCTTCGAACATTCATGTGGCTAAAGGTCACTGCTATTTTTGGCTAATTATTTAGCAACATGAATTTGGAACGCATGACAAATGAAGAGTAAGTTGAAAGCATTAGTCATGATATACGTATAAATCGTGACAAATATATGTCACACGCTTGAACACTGTGACCAAATGCCATATATGGTCACATGAAGCAATTTTTTATGTTTCTAAATCATAGAGTCGAGTTGTGTCATAAACCATTTAAGTGTAGCCAAAATCTGGTACATATGGTCACCTAACTTATTATGTGTGTCTAAAGTTTAGCGTGTGTTAGCTTGTCTAAAGCTAATGTGTATAGGCACATTTATTTCTAGCACGGTCATGTGACTATCTGGCTTTATAATAGCCACACGATATCATCAATATGTATCTAAATGATGTTTATAGCTACATCAGGTGATTATATGTGACCAATATATTCATAAGTCACGTCGTGAAATATTAATGTGGGTATTATTTAGAGACAAATATGGGGAAAAAATGTTATCATTAAATTTGATATTAGTCACATTGAGTGCTTGATTATCTGAATCATGACACTTTATATGGTCAGATGAAGTAATCTTTTATGTGTCTAATTTATAGAGTCGAGTTTGTCACACATGATTTCAGTATAGCCAAAATATGATACATATGGTCACCTAACTTATTATGTGTGTCTAAACTTTAGCGTGTGTTAGCTTGGCAAAAGCTAATGTGTATAGTCACATTTATTTCTAGCATGTGATCATATGACCATATGGCTTTATAATAGTCACACGATATCATAAATACGTATATAAATGATGTTTACGACCACATTTTAGGTGATTATATGTGACCAATATCTTCATAAGAGTAACGTCGTGAAATATTCATGTGGCTATTATTTAGAGCAAATCATGAGACTAAATCATTGAGCGTTTGTGTGCCTAAATCATGAGACTTTATATGGCTTTTGTTTTGTTATATATTGCAACTATATATATATATATATATATATATATATATATATATATATATATATATATATATATATATATATATATATATATATATATATATATATATATATATATATATATATATATATGATGTGTCACGAATTATTGATTTCTTAAATGTGACTAAAAGATGCTTTCACATAATATGGTCACACTTATGAACACTTTTGGCCACTGTTTGCTTAATTCGTTGTGTAACTAATACAAAACATCACACAAACATAAAATCCATATGGCCATTGGGTCAACAATAGTCACACAAAATACACATTTACTAGACTTTAAAACCATATGGTCACACTTATTAACATTTTTTGCCACTTTTTGATTAATTTTATGTGACTAAATCCCCAAAAATAACATGCGTTGTGTGACTAAATATTACAAAACGCCACGTACACAAAAAATTCATATGGCCATTGAATGAACAACAGTCCCACAAAATATACATTTACTTGACCTTAAAAAGCATATGATCGCACTTTTTGCCACTTTTTGATTAATTGTATGTAACTAAATCCCCAAAAATAACATGTGTTGTGTGACTAAATTTACAAAATGCCACATAAACATAAAATTAATGTGGCCATTGAATGAACCATAGTCACACAAAATACACATTTACTAGACTTTAAAAACCATATAGTCACACTCATTAACATTTTTGACCACTTTTTGCTTAATTGTATGTGACTAATTCCCTAAAAAAATTCATTGTGTGACTAAATCATCACAAATGTCACATATATTATATATTCATGTGGCTAAAAGGCGGACAATAGTTGCTCTAAAAAACCCGCTCGTGTGACTATAAATTGTTTACGATCACTAAAACTGATTAGTCCAAAATAAACTCGTACCCAATTAGTCACACATTTTATGGTTTTGGTTACTGTTTTTAAATTGATACAGGCACAAACTCGCTAATGTCACCGTATGTACCCTATGGTTACTCGACCTTCCCTCACACATACGTTAAAAAAACAAGTGTAACTATATGCATATTGTCACACTATTTTGGTGTAATGCAACCGTAGTTTTCTTCTAGTGAAAACAAATTCGTCCACAATTAGATATTTGTTTCTTAGGATACCACAAGTAGAAGCGGTTCTTCGAGACTGCCCAAACCTAGCTAAGCCTGGAATTTACTTTATATATAGCAAGAAAAAGAAGAAGCAGAATTGGAGGAGAAGAGGAATCAATATCATTTGGTATGTTCTAATATGTGACATAGAGACTGTATTTATACAACCAAATGTAACCGACAAAATTAATCATGGTTGTTTTTTTTTTTGGAACGGCAAATCTAATCTATCTAACCTACTCCTAAAATACACATTCAGTAATCACGCTCGTTAATCAAAAATTAAAAGTGAAAATATGCGATTAATGTGTGTTTAGTGATGGTTTTGTAATTGAAATCTTAGTATAATTTAATTAATGAAAAATAAATATTTGCTAAAATGCTTCTGAACTTTTCTGGTAGACCGGAGGTACATTCGTATCTGTAAAGTGTGCACTCGAACACAAGTTTAATGAACCAAATCATTTTGGTTCGCATTTGCAACCTCCTATGCATGCAAAGGAAAGTCATGGTGTTATAAATCTTACAATGCTAAGAACTAGTTCTACTTATATACCCACTTTTTTTTCATTCTCCCATATATACAAGATGAATTAAAACTCAATAAACCACTTATCCAATTCATCTAACCATCTCAATTTAGAGATTAATGTCTCATTTATCTAGATTTCTTATTGGGCTTATAATATACAAAAACAAATGTATCATGAAAGATAACACAAATATATAATTGCCTATCCATTTAAAAATATTTACGGTTCGAAATTCGTGTTCAAATATGGGAAAATCTCATATTTGAAAATTACAATAATCTCCCACACGAATGAAAATTAATCAAACATTTTCAAGTTACCCAGATAAAATCCAGTAATTGAACCATGAATATGATAGGTAGGTGTTACCTTTTGAACCTTACCTTAATAAATATATTTATTCTAGTAACGGATCAGTAGACTCGCTGCCCTTGAACTGTTCTGTTATTTTTGTAAATAATCAAAATTCGTCTCACATGATTCTCCCTCACTAAATTAGGTTCTCATTATTATGGGAGGTATGGTCATGAACATGTGTCTGGTTCTGCAAGAACCAATAGGAATCATGCCCTTGATAATTCACTTTGAAAATACCCCACTCTCTTACATATAGATGGTTCTAACAGATCACTTAAAAAGCTAATGCTTGATGATTTTCAATTTAAAGCTTAACTTATATCAGTATCTGAGTTGGGGTCGACCCTCATAATGATTCACTGATGTTATATTCAACTAGGTTGTCCCATTGAACCTAGATCTTAAGATCTCACTACCCTTGAACTGTTTTACCATTTTTTTAAATTATCAAGATCCATCTCACATGATTGTCCATGACTAAATTAGGTTCTCATTATTATGGTAGGTATGGTCATGAACATGTGTCTAGTTCTACATGACCTGGAAGGAATCATGCTCTTAATAATTCATTTTGAAGCAACCCCACACTCTCATATATAGATGGTTCTAACAAATCATTTAAAAAGCTAATGCTTGATGTTTTTCAATTTAAAGCTTAACTTGCATCACTATCTGTTTTAGGAATGAGTTGGGGTCGACCCCTATAATGATTCACTGATGTTATATTCAACTAGATTGTCCCATTGAACATAGATATTAGGATTCTAGTCAATCGGGTTTAGTTTTCCTTTGCAGTAACCAATTCATTCATAGGCAGTAGTCATATTCCTTTTAATGGTCTTGCAACCAACTCCCTATTTAACCATTTGGCTAGAGATCTGCAATATTGTCCTTAGACTTTATCTACTCAATAGAGATAATGTCAGTATAGATTAGTTGTCTAGTGGTATTGTGACTTTGGCATATGCATCAAAACATACTATTATATATAGCACTTTGTGCTGTCTGGCTGTTGATTAACTATCGGAATGGAAAGAGGTTGCATAAATTGGGTTCGGGCATCCCTGGAAATGCTTCATGAATTGACTTAACCACTCAGCTTCTTCTCTATTTTTTTATCAAGTGATATAAACACAAATTCCATGGTGAATCTAATTATGAATGTTTCTTTGATGACGTTCATGATATAGCTCAACCACCAACTGTGAGTAGAAAGCCACCGGTTGATTTGGAATATTTTATGTCAGATATCCAATATTCATCACTATAACCTTCTATTACCTTTAGATATCTTATATAGTGTAACACATAAATGCGAGTATACCTCAAGTGCCGCAACACGCTTGTAATACTCTTCAAATATTCATATGTTAGATTACTTGTATACCTATTATTTTTCTTATTGGAACAACTAAGTCAAGCCTGGAGCAACTCATGAGGTACAACAGGCAACCAATAATTCCATCATATTCTACTTGTGCTACTAATTCACCTTTATTTTTATGCAGGTTTTTACTTGTATTAATTGGTATCTTAGCAACATCAGAATCACCATATTTAAACTTCTCTAGAGTTCTATACAAATAATGAGTTTGACTTAATGTAAGTCCATTTTAGGTTCTTGTGATATTCACACCAAGGATTAAGTCGGCCAAACCCATATCTTTCATGTTAAATCTTTCCTTTAACATGTTCTTAACTCAATGATGCCAACAATAAGTATATGATCAACATAAAGGTACAAGATAAGATAACCATCACTTGAGATTTTAACATGAACACACTTGTTAGATTCATTAATTTTTATCTACATTCCAACATCACATGGTCAAACTTTTGATTCCATTGTAAGGAGAGAGGTTAGTCGCTGATGACATCATTAGGAGAGGCATTTTGGTCATGAAAGGAAGTTGTTGATGTCATCAAGAGAATGTCTTTTGGTTGCTGATGACACTAGTCGAAAAGGTGTTGATGTCATCAGGAGAAGAAGGTTTGGCTTCTCTTCATAAAAAGAGAAGGAGTGGCTTATCTTCAGTTTTGGGTGATTGGAGCGAAGGTGTTGTCAACTTAGGTTGAAGGTAAGAAAAATGGTTAAGACAATGTTGGCAAAAAATTAGTATTAAAAAGTCAATTTTTTTTAATAAAAATGACTTGGTTTAAAAAAAATTAAGTGTCCGAAAAAGGTTCTTTGGTTCGGTTGTGAATTGTTGATCTGGCCGAAGGGAGTTGGGTCGGGAAAAAGTGGATCCAAGAAATAAATGGGCTTTCTTGTGATTTGGACCGAAGGAAAGAAAATTTAGGCGAGAAATTTTAGACGCAATCAAAGAGATTGGTTTCAGAGACGCAAGGTTGGATCCAAGAGGGTCGGTGTGGTTTGCTAGAACCGGATGCATATGGAAAATGGATCCTATCGCAGACTATGAGAAAGTGGATCCACTTAGGTTTGGTTTCAATGGATCAAATAGGATCCAATGGTGAGTCTAGTTCTTTGCAAGGCGATAATCCGGAAAAGGGTGTTTGTCGTTTGTGCATGACTAGAAAAGATTAAATTTAGTGTAATTTAAAAATAAGAATGTGTAAGGGTTAGTTGAAAAAATATAAGAGGACAAAATGGGTGTTCTATGTCAGGCGGGTATTAGGGGAAAAGGGTATTGTGAGTTGAATTTGGTGAAAATGGTGAGTAGTTGGCTAGAGATTCTTTGTACACGACGATAGAGAGTAAGAGACAAGAGAGACAAATGGTACACAATTAATTAAATGAGGTGAGAAAGATAGGTCTTTGTTAGACACGGAAGGCGTGTCAGACACGGAAGGTGTGTCTCCCACTCTCCTACAATGAGATTAGGGAAGTGTGCAATCTCCACAAAGTCTTGTGCATTAAGAGTCTTTTTACATCCGACAAATAGAATTATACTCTACTTTAACAACTCATTCTCAAGCTCGACTCAATAAAATGATCTACCATCTCTTATAATCAATATTTTTCAAAAATAATACCGGCACATTTTCATGATCAGGGAAAAATATTATAAAGAAACTTTTCAATGTTTTTGGATAAAATATATGTCCAAATGATTTTACTAATATCATTTTGAAAAAGTAGTCTCATCTTTATTCCAATATACTTACTCTCTTCCATAATATTCAATAACATATGGTAAATATATATATCTACAAAAAAATACAAGGGACAAGAACATAACCTTCTTCTTCTCCTTCTTCTAAAAAAAATATTATTGAGAAAGCTTGAAGAAACAGCAGGAAAAAAATAAACAGCAACACGAGCATCTTTATTCAGATAGGTTTAATCAACAAGAAAGTCTAAAATAACTCATCACAAAGATTTTCATATCCGGATTTGACAAGTCTTTGTATAAACACTAAAATCTTCAAGATAAAAAGCTATAATGGATCATTCCTCATATGAATATGAGTATAGCTCTTATACCAATTGTTCGGGCTCATTGTGGCTAGCTAGATGCGGAATAATAAATATCTCAAAGATAAACGGTATAAAAAAAGATGATGAGTAATCTAATATGACATAGAAAGAAAGATAAATCATGATACATGAAGAACTCTTGTGCTAAGGAGAAGTTCCCTCACCTCTAAAACTATGCTAGACTACATAAAAATGAAATCTTCCCTCTCTATTTATAAGAGAGAATGGAATATTTCTAAATACAAAGGGAATATTCTGACATAGGTATCACTCTGCATTGTAGATTATTTCCAGCTCCAACACATGACCTAGTCTACAATGTCATATATTTGAAGATCCAAGCAAGTATGCAGAAGAGTTATTTATTTTATTAGCCCTATGCTCAATAATCATAACATAAACTTATCAGCATACCTCTTACCCACATACATACCAGTTTTAGTTAACACAAAATTATGTGACTCAAACACCAAGAAAAAACCATGCTTGTTTGACAATCACATTGGGACTAAATTATTTGTAATCTCTAGAGCACACAACATATCATTCACTATCATCTCCTTACCTGAAATCATTTTTCACCATAATATTCCCAACGTCTAAATATCCAGAGTAGTTGAGTTGCCTATGAAGAGTTCTTAACCATTGTCCACAACCATGAAGTTTCTGAACCAGTCCCTATTTGAGCAAACATGTTGGATAGCTTCGATATCAATCCACCATTCCCTCAAGTTTGACTCAACAAGGTTGACTTTAGAGATGTCTGCTACAAGATCTATATCAGAAACATCACATATTATCTTCTCTATATCATTCACCTTGTTTTTTATCTAGCTTTGGAAGCTTGTAGTTTCCAGGCTGGTGCCATGATCGGGCATACTTATGGCAGTCACCTTGACAATTATTTTTGAAGGTTCCGCTATTCGCTCCAAAGTTATCACTCTTTCCTTTCATTTGTTTTTTTCCTTTCCTAACTTGTTCTTTGCCGAAGATTTATCATGCTCCATCACATTAGCTTTTTCAAAAGTATGTTTATAGATACAGTTTTGAGCTACCTTATTGTCCTCCTGAATTTAGAGTTAAAACAACTTGGTCCTCGATGTTCAATTTCTTTTGCTTATGCTTCAAGTAATTCTGGATGTTTACCCATGTTAGGGGTAGTTTCTTAATTATATAAGCTACTTGAAAGGTTTCACTAATCGCTATACCCTCGGAATGGATATCATATAGAACTTGTAGTTCTTGGACTTGATTGATTACAATCTTACTGTCAGTTATTTTATATTCTAGAAACTGCGAAATCATAAATCTATTGGCCTAGACATAATTAATGATGTACTTTATGTCTAATGAGTCTCATAGTTCTTAGTTATTTTTTACGAGCAAATACATGTTACGGAGTGAATCAACAGGACCATTTAGAATATAGTTCATAAACTAGAAGTCGTAATGTTTTCAAGCATTAATAACACTCATAACATGGACATATCCTTCTTCTTTGGTTATATGCATAGTCTTTATAGTTCTGAATCATGCGAAAGGTATTTAAGTGGAAGAACATCTTTTGTTGCGGCTTTTCAAAGACCAGTACAAAAAAAAATTCCCGCTTTTATGCATGATTAGTTAGCATGGTAATTGGGGGAGTTCCTAGTCGGATAGGAGAAGTAGGTTACTTTGGTTGAGATCTCTTGATTTTCATTCTACAAATACATGCTATACATTTTAATTCAACTGAGATATAACACAAATTCTATTTATGAAATCTATAAACTGATACTATAAACCTAAAATTATTACTGAAAAATCTATTACAGAAAGTGTGATTCTAAATTATTGTTGTAGAAAACTGATTACAAACACAAATTCTGTTTCAGAAAATCGTTTAAAGAATTGATTTTTTCTTTTAAAAAGTGATGCAAAAGTTGAAGTAGAGCAAAAAAAATTCAAAAACTTATATTGTTTTTTTATGAACTAATGGTTTTAATTTTCTAAAAGTTTCCACAAGATGATGTTGTTTCTGAAAGTGATGCAAAATAAATTTTCAAGAAATGAAGGTTATAATCTGTGAAAGTTAAGCAGAGCAATAAAACCACAAAAAAAAATGTTTTGTTTTTTTGATACACTGTCAAAACCAAGCAGTAAAAGCCCAAAAAATAATTCGGTCATGGTGTTATAATACCTGTTTTTCTTTTTGTCATCTTCGTTTTGTACAAATAAATTTATTTTAAGCCCATAAGAAAAATATTTTGGAAATGCATGAAAGACCAAAAAAAAAAGCATAGTTTCATTGAGGCTTGTGTTAAGACACTGTTCTAAAAAAATTCGCATGCAACTCGGAATTTTTTCCCACAATACAACAACTACAAACGGTTTGTCGAGATGAATCGAACCTAGTTCGACCTGGAATCTATATTTTATGCAGCAAGTGTTTGCGAAAATTGTTTAAAAAACTAATGTTGTTTTTTAGAACTAACACAAAAAACGGAAGCAAAGCAGAAAATTTTCCAGATACCGTTTCTGATGAAGTTTTCTAAAAGTTTGCACAAAAACATGTTGTTTTTTAAAAGTGATGCAAAATAAATTTCAAGAAACCGATGTTATAAGCTGTTAACACAGAGTAAAGCAATAAAACTATTAAAAAAAGTTGTTTTATTGTTTTTTTTCGATCTATTGTCAAAATCAAGTAGTAAAAGCATAAAAAAATAATTTGGTGAGGGTGTTATTAAAACTAAAGAGAAAGAACCATAAACAAAAGTTTTTTTTTTTTGTTTTTCCGTGTTCTTTTCATAGAAACGAATTTGTTTGAAGTCTATAAGAAAATGTTAGGATCGAGACACTTAGCATACGGACACGGAACTCACACACTCAGCTCACAAATTAAAAAACACAAGAATTTAATGTGGTTCGGTCTAATCTGACCTACGTCCACGGCGGGCAACTAGGAGTTTATTACTTCTGTGTTTTTTTTTTTTGTTGTGTGGTACATATTGTATTGTGATATGCTGCCCTTTATATAGGCTTTAGTTTACTAGCCAATTTAGAAAAAAAGCTTCACCAAACTTTGACAAAAAAGGCTTCACCAACCAAAGTTTGAACAAAATACCAACTAATCTTTGAACAAAATCTTCACCTAACAATCTCCCACTTGAAGATTTTGAACAACGTAGTCTTTCTCTATCGTCCAATTGTTGCAACAATTCTTCAATCTCTCACTTGAAGCCACGGAACAATCTTCACCTGTGCTTCAACTGTGCATTCCAAAAAAACACTTTTGATCTTAGCTCTTTCCTAGTTACCCTGCCTTCTCTTCAATTTACCTGAAGGCTAGTTGAAGCTTCCGTTAGCTCCAACACATTAGTCATGGCTAAGTCTGCCACTGACCTGTTCTCTGTCTCCACCGGCTCCCACTAAAATGAACTGCCCGATCCTGGAACATCCTGAGAACAAACGACACTCTCCATGTGTAGCAGATAATCTGGAGAGAATTTTACAGATGGAATACTGGTTTTCTTAACCTACTGTGTTCTGGGTATTCTAGCTGAGACACAACCCTTGCTCCCACTGCTATGAATGCCCTTGACTGGTTTTCTAAACCGTTCCAAACACGTTCAACCTGAATCTGACCTGTGACTCTGGGTTTGCCATCTGCAAAGCAAACCTTCTTCTGTCCACGAGACTCTATGAACCGGACTTTAGTCTTCTTCTGAACTGGGACGGTTACTCCCTCAGACGGTAAACTGACCATATATAATGAACCCCTCTTATGTCCACGAGCTATCACAAGATTTCCTTCGACTACCTTCCACTGCCCATTCCTGAACTTAACCTCGTGCCCCTGTTCATCCAACTGCCCAACAGAAATCAACTGTTTCTTCAGACTTGGAATTACTCAGACATCCTTCAAAGTCCATGGACCGACTGGAGTCTTCAGATCTAAGTCACCTATGCTCGTCACATCAAGAACGTCATCGTTTGCCAGTCTTACCTTACCAAAATCCCCTTCTTTCAGATTCCGCAGTGCTTCACGGCTGTGGGTAGCATGAAATGAAGCACCCGAATCCATAACCCAGGAATCCACATTGCTCTCCACACTACAGATCAAAACATCATCATCTCAATAGTCTACTGCAACGTTAACTTCTTTCTTGTCTTTTGGACATTGATTCCTGAAATGTCCAACCTCTTTACAGTTCCAACAAGTCACATCATTTCGAGTCCTCGACTGACTCCTTCTCCTGTTCCTGCTCCCACTACCTCTGTTATTTTTTCTACCTCTGACCGCATTCAATTGTTCACTTGATGATTCCCCAGAATTTCTTCTTCTGACGTCTTCGCCTAGAATTAAATCCCGAATTCCCTCAAAAGTGAGCTCTTTCGATCCTGCGGAACTAGTAACGGCTGTAACTGTTCCGGACCAACTGTCAGGTAATGATGATAACAGTAGTAAAGCTTGAACTTCATCCTCGAGCTTTATTCCCACTGACGCAAGTCTGGATAAAATCGAGTTTAAATTGTTGATGTGCACTGTAACTGAACTTCCTTCCCTCATCCTTGTGTTGACTAGTTCCCGAATCAGGAAGACTTTATTTGCTGCCGACGACTTCTCATACATATTAGACAATGCCTCCATGATTCCTTTTGTCGAGGTCTCCTTCAAGATGTTGAAGGCAACATCCTTTGACAATGCTAGTCTAATAAATGTCTTGGCCTTCTTATCCAAAGTCTCCCACTGTGCCTGTGTCATCGCCTCCGGTTTTTCACCTAAAACTGCGTCCAAGTCTTTCTGCACGAGCAAATCTTCAATTTGCATCTTCCACCAACCAAAGTCCTACCCATCAAACTTCTCAATCTGAATCTTGCTGCTTTCTGCCATTATAACGGACAAACTGCACCCTTTTTGAAAGTTCGGGGACCTAACTGCAATACAAGAAAAGAACAACTCTCGCTAACTATCTAAACACTCTCTTCTATGTTTTTGTGGTGCATTACAATGGATGTTAGAACATCTATTTATAGTGATGGTAGTGTCCTTAATTTCTACAATAGATGCAACCTAAAAATGAGTTTATATGAGAAATTCAACAAAGTTAGGTGTGGTTGGTGGTGGCTGCAAGATTGTGTTTACATTCACATTCTCCCCCTTAAACCAAACTTGGCTCGAGATTCGTTACGCCGATCATGTTGCGCATTTCAATGTGCCTCACATATGTCAAAGCCTTGGTAAAGATGTCTGCCCTTTGATCCTTCGAGGCTACATATTCCACCATAATTTGCCCACGCTCAACACATTCTCGTATGAAGTGAAAACGAATGTCAATGTGTTTGCTTCGACCATGAAACACAGGGTTTTTCATCAAGGCAATAGCAGATTTGTTATCAACATACAATGTGATAGGCATAACATGATGTCCGGTGAGTTCCTTCATGAGATTTGCAAGCCAAATGGCTTGACATGCTGCCGCCGTGGCTGCCATGAACTCTGCTTCACATGTGGATAAAGCAACAGTCTTTTGCTTTTGAGATTGCCAAGTTACTACATTTCTACCAAAATAGAAAACCATCCCACTCGTGCTTTTGCTATCAATAGTGTCTCCTCCGAGATCACTATCGGTGAACCCAACCAAGTCTTCAATTTCACGACCCTTTCCATAGTTGAGTCCATAATCGACGGTTCCTTTTACATACCGTAAAATATGCTTTACTACTTGGAAGTGCAAAGTTGTTGGTTTTTCCATGAAACGACTTGCAATTCCAACCGAATATGATAAGTCTGGTCGAGTGTGTGTCAAGTACCTTAAACATCCCACTACTCGTCTGTATTCGGTCGGGTCAACTTTTTCACCATCTTCATCCTTCTTGACCTTTAACTTTGGTTCCATTGGTGATTTCGCTGGGTTGCAATCTAGCATCCCAAATTGCTCTAAAATCTTCTTTGCATAAGCCGTTTGACACAAAGATATTCCCCACTTCTCTTGCGACACTTCGATTCCAAGGTAGTAAGAAAGCAAACCCAAGTCACTCATTTCAAATTCTTTTTTCATTTGATCTTTGAATTTGACAATGTCTTCGGTGTTCGACCCGGTGATGATTAAGTCATCAACATAGACACCAACAATAAGAGTTTTGCCATTTGTTTTCCTTATGTAAACTGCCGAGTCTTGTGAACATTTTGAAAAACCGAGACCTTTTAAGCTTTTATCTAAGCGAATGTTCCATGCTCGTGGAGCTTGTCTTAAACCATATAGAGCTTTAAAGAGCTTGTACACCTTGTGACTATGGATTTTATCAACATATCCTTCCGGTTGGGTGACATAGACCTCCTCCTTGAGATCTCCATTAAGAAAGGCTGACTTGACATCAAGGTGGTGGACAACCCACCCATGTTGAGCTGCTAAGGCAAGGATAAGCCTTATGGTCTCAAGTCGTGCTACCGGTGCAAAAACTTCATCAAAGTCGATTCCTTGCTTTTGCACAAAGCCTTTTGTGACGAGTCTAGCTTTATGTTTCACCACGTTTCCAAAGTTGTATTTCTTCACTTTGAATACCCATTTCAAACCGATTGCTTTATGACCCGGCGGCAAATCAGTGAGTTGCCACGTCTTGTTTTTCTTGATAGCATCCAACTCTGTTTGCATAGCCTCCTGCCATGCTTTAGAGGTTACCGCCTCTTTGAAATTCAAGGGTTGATCTGCAGCTATCATCAACAATTCTCCAGGCTCAAGGATCACACTTTCAGCATTTTCATACACATCAGCTAGCGAACGATATCCTTGAGGCCCAACTTCGTTTGGATCACTTTCTGTATCAGATGAGTTTGAAGAAATTGGAGTGTATGGGGTTGTTTCAGACTGAATAGGTTCAAAATCTGGGTTTTCTAATTGATCTGGGTTGATTTCAGGGATGTTTTGGGGTATTTTAGGATGTATTTGGGTCTGTGGTTCAATGATGGTAAAGGTTTTAGGAGTCACCTTTTCTTCTTCCTTATTTTTGTACCAATTCCATCCTTCTTCTTCATCAAAGACAACATCTCGACTAACCCGCAACTTTTGATCTTGCGGATCAAATAAACGGTTGCCTTTCGTTCCATCCTCCACACCTAAATACACCATCTTTTTGCTTCGATCATCAAGCTTTTTCAGGTGACCACCTACAATTTTAGAAAAAGCAACACACCCAAATACCTTTAGGTGTCCAAGGCTTGACTTTTTGCCAAACCAGGCTTCATAAGGTGTGATGTCGGGAAGTGCTTTTGTAGGTAGGCGGTTAAGTAGATAAACGGCATGTCTAACGGCTTCTCCCCAAAACTCCCCAGGGACATTTCTTCCTTTAAGAAGACTTCTTGCCATGTCCATAACGGTTTGATTTCGCCTCTCTACAACTCCATTTTGTTGAGGCGATTATGGTGTCGTTAGATGTCTTTTAACGCCATTTTCTTCACAAAAACTTGTGAAGTCTTTAGAAGTGAACTCTCCTCCCCGATCTGTACGAAGTGTCTTTATTTTATAAACCGAACTTTTCTCAACCATCAATTTGAAGCGTTTGAAAACACTAAATGCTTCAAGTTTCTCAGATAATGTGTACACCCACATCCACCGACTAAAGTCATCTATCAGAAGAAGAAAATACTTGCTTCCTCCAATAGAGGTGGGTGTAATCGGACCACATAAGTCCGCATGAACAAGTTGTAGCGGTTTTTGTGCCCGAAAAACCGCTTGGTTCGGGAACGAAGTTCTAGTTTGTTTGGCAATAACACACCCTTCACACACTTGATTTGGGTGTTCAATCTTCGGTACTCCGGTTGCCATATTCTTTTCTGACATCTTTTTTAAGGCAGGAAAGTTAACGTGACCAAGTCTAGAGTGCCAGGTCCAAGCTGGTTCGTCTTTTGTTGCTAAAAGACAAATTGGTCTACCAGTTTTTAAAAGAGTTTTATACAACCGGTTTGGAGATCTTTTAACACAAATCTTCTCTTCCAACGATACCTTTCCGGATGTGACTTCTTGTGAGATTGCCATCATCAAGATGGGCTCTTCTTCATTGGCTTGAGTGAGGTTTGCCTCCTCACCATGGTTCTTTTTGGGGCATTCCGATGCATAATGACCAAATTCATCACAAGAATAACATTTTACCTTGCTTTTATCCTTTTTCGGCTTGTTAGATTCATTTCGGGGCTGATTTGAATCTCTTCCTCGGCCGCGTCCTTGACCTCGACCTCTACCACGCCCTCTCCCGGCATGGCCTCCACCTCTTCCTTTCGAGCTAGAGGATGATTCTTTCCCATTGTGTTGTTTCGAGCGGGACACCCACTCGGCGTGTGTGAGCAACAACCCTTGCTCTCTGTCTTTCTCTCCATATCCGCGAAGTCTTTCTTCGTGGGCCTTGAGTCGGCCTACGACTTCTTCAATCGACATGTTCTTCAAATCACCGAATTGCTCGATGGAGGTTACGATTTGCATGAATCGTATCGGAATGGCTCGAAGAAACTTTTTCACCACCGAAGTTTCATCAATTTTTTCTCCAAGTGAACGAATGCCTGTAACGATTGTTGTCAATTTCATGGCGAACTCATCAATTGATTCGTTATCCTTCATGCGAATCACCTCGAATTCACTTTTCAAGGTTTGAACTTTCGCATCCTTGACACGTTCGGCACCCATATGCATTGTTCGAAGCGTCTCCCACGCCTCTTTTGCCGTATCCTTCTCCGCTAACATGAGCAACACGTCCTCCGGAACTGCTTGGTAAATCGCAGCCAATGCCATGCGATCCAAACGTTCTTCGACTACTTGATTTTGCACCGCTTCCCATACTCCTTGCGCTTGCATGTTTACCCGCATTTTTAAAGCCCACACCGAATAATTGGACTTTGTAAGTAGTGGATAGTGTAACATCACACTTCCTTCCTTCCCCGTCCTTTGGACGTTCTCAACTTCGAGATGAGACGACGAGCTTGGTGTGGACATTCTTGGCGTATACGAAAATTACGTGTAATTTATAAAAAAAATTACGTGTAATTTATGAAAATTACAAGGATTAAAATGTAATTTTCAGAAGTTCAGGGGCTTGTTTGAAACTTTTTGAAGTATAGGGGCTATTCTGAAGTTTTTCTGAAAAATAGGGACAAATCTGAAATTTTTCGGAAATACAGGGACGAAAACGTAACTTTTCGAAACTTCAGGGTCCAAATTGCAATTTTCTGAAACCTGCTATAGTGTCGCTACAGTGACGTTACAGTGTCGTCTTCTCCGGTCGTCTTCTCCGGCGAGATCTCCGGCGAACTGGTTTTTCCGGCAACTATTTCGGCGAACCTTTGACCGGACTTTTGGAGGTCTTCCGGTGGTCGAAAATTTCCGAAAAATATATATTCGGAATCGTGGGAATGCGAACTTTACAATGGTGTGCCCGGAAATCGATTTTGAGAAAAAAAATTTCGACCAAAAAAAACGAGGGTGTTTAGAGAATTACCCCGGGAGCTTAACCAAGCTCTGATACCACTTGTTGGAACTCAAATGTTCTTTTATTCAATACTCAAACTGAAATACAAGAAAAGAACAACTCTCGCTAACTATCTAAACACTCTCTTCTATGTTTTTGTGGTGCATTACAATGGATGTTAGAACATCTATTTATAGTGATGGTAGTGTCCTTAATTTCTACAATAGATGCAACCTAAAAATGAGTTTATATGAGAAATTCAACAAAGTTAGGTGTGGTTGGTGGTGTAGGTGTGGTTGGTGGTGGCTGCAAGATTGTGTTTACATTCACAACTTTCTCATACCAACCCGTCAAGTTTTAGGCTTTTAGCCTATCAAAAACCAGCCCCTATTTTGTACAGTAGTTCCAGTTTAATTCGATTGTTAAACTATTGAATTTTTAACCTGTATATAAACAAAACCGTAATTAATATCATACACAATCCAGTTTTCCAAGTCAAAATTGTAGTCAAAGATCATTCTCTTAACACTTTGTCATGGTCTAACTCTATGATTGTCTAAATGCATGCAGGAACTAATAGAACTCGGTGCAAACACCCTTGTTGTTCCTAATCTCTTTCCCCTCGAATGCACGCCAATCGATTTAACAACCTTTAAAACTTCAGATGCCAGAATGTATGATAATGCTACTGGTTGCCTAGTATCGATAAAGAAGCTCTCGGAGTACCACAACCAGCTACTTCAAAAGGAATTACATAAAGTCCAAAAGTATTACCCGACGGCCAATATAATTTATGCCGATTACTACAATGCTGCCATACAGCTTTATCAATTCCCGAAAGATTTTGGTAACTTTTTTAACGACCGGTAACTTTTCTTTTTAGGGTGATTTTATAACTAGTTAACAACGAACGACTTCTAGAAATGGTCAACGTATTAATGTTACATGCTTCAAGATTAGTAGGTTTAGGACAAATATACAAGTAGCAGTAAACACGGAAATCAATTTTATTTAAGGATGCAATAGATGGCTAAAAATGGTTTCTAAATAATACAGGATTTGTGGACAGACCTTTGAAGGCATGTTGTGGTGGTGGAGGGCCATATAATTACAACCAATCAGCATTATGTGGAGAGCCATCATCAACTGCATGTACTCATCCGAATACATTTGTTAACTGGGATGAAATACACTTGACAGAGGCAGCATATAGAATGATATACAACAGTGTATTTCAAGGTTCATACAGCATGCCCCGATTTAGTTCCTTGTGCCCAAACATCACAAGCTAGAAATAGACTTTCAGATGATACAATGAACAAATAAGTTCTGCAACATCTACACAATGCATACAACAATATTATAGTTACTTCGTTTAATTATATATCACTTCTTTTCTTGATCAATGGTTTTCTTAAGCCATATAGCAATAAATATTGATTGAAACATTATATGTTTATAATATTTTACATACATAAAGATGATTTGAGAACAATTGGCTGTCTCTGTCTTTTTTATTAATTTATTTATGATTATATATATATATATATATATATATATATATATATATATATATATATATATATATATATATATATATAATATATATATATATATATATATATATATTATATATATATATATATATATATATATATATATATATATATATATATATATATATATATATATATATATATATATATATAATATATATATATATATATATATATATATTATATATATATATATATATATATATATATATATATATATATATATATATATATATATATATATATATATATATATCTCGGCGGAAGAGATTGCTTATTTTTGTACCAATGACCAATCAAGTAAACCTGCAACTATTTTGTCTTTTTAGAGAGACTTTAGACGATATTAAACAGTGTTTTATCTACCGTAGCCTTTATTTTTTTATGGTGTAAACATACTTTTTTTAATAATTTTTTATCTTATATACATATTTTGAAAAATAAGTTATTAGTCATATAAATAAAAGATTTTTAACTAAAGTATCTTATGTAATTTATCTATATTAATTAAAAACGTTGAGATTTATTTGGTGAAATGTTATCGTCAAAATCAAATTAACATGTATGTATATTAGTTAAACTAATTGAAAGGAAAATGGTATTTTTGAATAAATTAAGTTACTATGTTTGGTCTATAAATGATTATCCTAATACCAAATTAAGTATATTCGTAATCATATAATATAAATATATGATTGATAAATCAATACTTTGACAAAAACATTTGGGTATAGGCGTATTAGGTGCGGAGCTTTTCGGAGCGTTTGAAAGCTTATAGCTTCTAGTGTTTAGAAAAAAACCCAAATAAAAATAAAAAGCTTCGTTCGGCGACACGAGCTTGAAGTTTTATTTTATACAAAACGCTACTATTTCAAAAGCTAGTTGAAGTAGCGTTTAACAAAAAGCTTCTACCAATTATATCATTAATTACTAGAATACCCTTAAAACTATAACCAATATTTACACAGATGTCCTTTTATGTAATTTTACATATTTTTAAAAGGTTCCAGTTACTTCTGCCGAACAGTTATATACAAACTAAATGCTACAGCTTGCAGCTACCAGCTACCCGTTTCCCGCTTCCAGCTAGTTTTGCCAAATACACCCATAATCTAATTGGAATTTAACGGTTAGCATTTTACTATGGTCTATTATTAGAAAGCACACAAAATTTCATTTTGAATATCTTATACCATTGTAAACGTTTTTTTAGAGCGGCCATGTGAGCTCCTTCGCATGCCTATGTATAATAACTTAATTCTAGAAGAAAAAAAGGATATATAAGGATAAAACTTCTCATCACAAGAACAATCGCAAACACACTAAAGTTTGGCACAGATAATGGAAGCTTTTAATATCATATTATTTAGATCCCAATCTAACCACTTTCCATCAAAATGAATTTACATTTTGATCTGTTGACATCAAGGTTATGTTTGGCAGACTAACTGAAAGACTAGCTGCTAGCTGAAAAACTAGCGGTAGCTAAAAAACTAGCGACTAACTGAAAAACTAGCCGAGCTGAAAGACTAGCTGATACTAAATGACGTTTGGTAAAAACTAACGGATAAAACTAGCTGGACATCGTAAAATGACATAAAAGGACATGCACAAAATTAATCCAAAATTATAAGAAAAAACATAATACATTAAATTAAATTAAATTAAATACTAAATAAAATATTACAGATTTTAAAATAAATTTCTTACATCACATATAATATTCGCAATATTATCACGAAGTTCTCGCATCTCGTGACGTGATTCTCGAATGTTTGCATGATTAGATATTGAATAGTTGTTTTGTTCTTCTGAATGTATGTAATCAAAATGTTGTTCAACGATGTTGAAAATCATATATGTCGAGTCATTCCTTTGAATATAGTTATGAAGGGTAAAGGAAACGTAGATATATGTCAATTTGGGATAAAGAAAGCGTAGATAATATTTGGGATAAAGGAAGCGTAGATAATTTGGGATAAAGGAAGCATATCCCATGTGAGGGTAAAATGAGAACATTTTAAAACCGCTACTCAAAACGTTACTATTAGTAGCGTTTAAAAAACCTAGCTTGTTAGCTAGCTTATACGTGAGTTTTTGGATTCCCAAACATGTCAAACGAAAAAAGCTTGAAAAAAACGTTAGTTTATACGCTAGTTGTGGCACGCCAAACACAGCTCAAACCTATTGTCACGGGATCTCGATGTTCAATAACAACATTCTCACCACATTAGATTCGAATTTTAGTACTTGTTAATGAGTCTACTATTGTGTGTTTTAGTATATTGACTGCATTTTGTGTTTTATTGTATATGTTTTCTTCCGTTGGATAAATAAAATGGACGAAGAAATTGTAAATCGTGAATGGATACCCATGTAAATGTACGACAAAAATAGTTTTTTTCGACGAATATATTTGTTTTTCCTATTATAATTATTACTAAATCAAGTCTTCGTCTATAATACTTTAAAAAGAAATCCTCAAATAAGATTATTCTAAATGAGCGATCATAGAAAACATGTAATTTTTCACTTTTTTGTCAAATCGATCTCCTTAACAAATTGTAAACATTTTTTAATATTAGACATGAGTGTGGTCTTTCTTCAATTCTCCACTTGCTAAAACTTCTTGTTAGGCACTTTTAATTCTTCCGACAATACTAGACGCCACATCAATTCTCATCAACCTTCCATTAATTCTTTTCTCGTGAATCTTCCTACTCAAGGCATCCGTCACGACATTTGCCTTTCCGGGGTGATATACGATTTCACAATCGTAATTTATAATGAGCTCGAGCCACCTACATTGCCTCATATTGAGTTCTTTTTGGGTAAACACGTATTGGAGACTTTTATGATCCGTGTACATGTGGCATTTTGTCTCTTCAAAGCAAACACGATAACCACAAGTTCTAAATAGTGGGTTGTGTACCTCGTTTCCGGATCCTTCAATTGTCGAGAGGCGTACGCGATTACTTTCCCCTGTTGCATCAACACGCAACCGAGTCCCTTGTTTGAAGTGTCACTATATACAACAAAGTCCTCAGTTCCCTCGGGTAATGTAAAGAAAGGGGCGTTACACATTTTTTCTTTTAGCAACACAAATGCCTTTTCTTGATCCGCACCCTAAAAAAGTTCACCCCTTTCCTAGTCAACTTCATGAGAAGTACCAAAATACAAGAGAAATCTTGAATGAATCGTCGGTAATACCCGGCGACACCGAGAAAACTTTAACTTCCATAGGGGTCTTTGGAGCCTCCCAATTCATTACAGCTTCTACCTTTGTCGGATCCACTTTAATACCTTGAATAGAGACAACAAGTCCAAGGAATTGCACATCACATAGACAAAAACTCACGTTTTGAGAACTTTGCATATAATCTTTCTTTCTTTAGCACTTCCAACACGGCCCGAAAATGACTACTATGATCCCCATATTTTTGGAATAAATAAGAATATCATCAATGAACACAATTACGAATTTATCAAGGAACGGTTTACAAACTCGGTTCATTAGGTCCATGAATATTGTCGGGTCATTGGTATGACTAAAATGCATTATGAGAAATTCGTAATGACCACAATGACTATGGAATGCTGTCTTTTCAATATCGTCATCCTTTACCCGAACTTGGTGATAACTGGACCGCAAGTCGATTTTTGAGAAATAGTCGGCACCTTGGAGTTGATTGAAATTATCATCAATTCGGGGTAATGGCTAGCGATTTTTAATTGTGATTTTGTTCAGTTCACGGTTATCAATACACATCTGCATTGAACCATATTTCTTTTTGACAAATAACACAGGTGCGTCCCAATGAGAAGAGCTAGGCTGAATAAAACCTTTGTCAAGGAGCTCTTGCAATTGGGACATCAATTCATGCATTTCTATAAGTCCCAAATTCCTAAGATCTAACAAGGTATCAATGAAATCACTCGATTGTGCGGAATCCAATCGAGTAATGAATCCGAAACAATTAATCAATACGAATTAAAAACATGGTATGAATCTTCAATGCACACTATTATCAATCAATAGTCTAGTACATAAGATCACTATGATCGATTTCTCTGAATCCTCTCGTATATGCTCTCAATCGACCCACTCACTACAAAAAGCGGAAATTACACAATATATACGTAACCTAATGACATAAGCCCATCGAGACAATTAGCCAACCAAAATCCCAGCCCAAGCCCACCGAAATCCTTGTGATTTCGGTCCAATAGTGACCAAGAACATGAGTTTTCGGTCTCCTATCGAAAACACTATTTTGTCTCCAAAATGCGAATTAAGCCCTTTTAAATGAGAAGCACAAACCATTAAAATATGTTCCAACAATCTCCCCCTTAGTTTAATGCTTTCATTGTTCTTCAAGCTTCCCTCAACATTGACTTTCAGCTCTTTTCTTGATCTCTTCATGACTTGGCTACAAGATATAGTTTGACTTTCTTCAAAATTTGACTCTGAACGCATATATGGTGTAAAGGCTTCTTGCATAGGTTCTAAAATCAATACATCCAGCTTTGGAATTTTACTTTAATAAATATGGAGTTTGATTCTTCTTTATCACTTCAGCAGGTACATAGATAGCAACAAAATTGATTGAGGAGGCTTCAACGTAATTTGTCACAAAAAGTACAGCTTCACCTTGCTTCGTGGTTGAAATGTTGTGTTGAAAGTTTAACTTCACTTCTCGATCCATCACATGAAACTCTTCATTTGATTATCCTTGAGTATTATTGGCGCTTCATGAATCGTAAGAATGACCAAACAATCCATGTGGGTCACAGAGTCAGAAAGACCCTTCTCGCCATAGTTGTTCAAGGACCCAGCCTTGGCTCAGGAGGAGACTACTTACAGTATCTGCGTGAACACGGAGGAACGCACTGTGATTGATTGAGTATCGGAGAACTACTCGTGGCCGTTTTGATTTTGGCTCTTGCACATCCTTGATTAAATATCTCAATGCAGTTAACAAGTTAACTTGGCTCTTGGCGAGACGTTCAATTGTATCTAAATCTCTCCAGAGTGTACCATCCTGGTGCCAATTAGGGTGTTGGTGAAGTGTTGGGGTCTTACAGCTATTGTGGTAGTCAACAACGATCACTGACCTAGAGTTTTGATGCTTCATCAATGCGAGGTAAAGCCACATTGAATCATGCACATCTTAATTAGAAGAAAAATGGGTTAAGAATGGTATGAGCGTGTAATATATCTTGGTGCGAGATATACTCATCGGCTAGACTTTCTAATTATCATCAATGTATGACATATTATAATGAATCATCCAACTTTTAAATTAGAAGACTTGAAGGAAGGAAAGGTTGTTGATGCCTCACATTTACCATTGGTGTTATAGCAAAGATCACTGGCATAGAGTTTCGAAATATCATCAACATTTGGTTTAAAATGATGAATCGTCTATTTCTTGCATCAGAAGATAGAGTGGGTAAGAATGGATTGGTGCGTGTGATAGACTACGGTATGCAATCTAACCATTGGCACATAGTTTGTAACTCTCGAGTATGAGTGGCTTAACTCAAAGTGTCTAGAAGTTGAGTATTATAATATTTTAGATTCGGTTAAGAGAGGTTGTTAGTGCTTCATACTCATTGTGGTGTACCAATGAGAATCATTAGCACATGTTGTTTATCTCAACAGTGAGTGGTATAGCTTAGTGCGTCGTCGATAGATAGGGTAAGGCAATGTCTTAGTGAGTCACGGTGATACTTAAACACATCATTGACATAAGGGATGGATCTGTATTCCTGATTGGTATAAATCAAGAACATTGACGATCGTGCAGATTTGTGCATATTTTTGATTTTTTAAATTTTCATTAAATGAATTAAAACTAGCTAAAATAAATAAATATTTTTGGATTTTTGAAAATGATTTGAAGGAAAAACATATTTTTGGAATTTTTCAATTTTATATATATATATATATATATATATATATATATATATATATATATATATATATATATATATATATATATATATATATATATATATATATATATATATATATATATATATATATATATATATATATATATATATATATATATATATATATATATATATATTGTTTTAATTCTCCCCCTAAATTTGTGCATGGAGAAGAAGTAGCGAAAGTAAAAACATGTACAAATTTAACTACAAACAAAAACAAAAATTTACAGAGTGTACAAAATTTGATTTTTCGGTCATCGAAACGAATTGAAATGCGGTATCAATATCACAGAAAATAGGAGTGTCAAGAGAATTCAAACTGTGATCCAGCAATTGATGTTGCATCCAGATGACCTGTGTTTCAATTATGGAACGAAATTAGCATTTTCGAACTTCAACACAACGTTAGTTACGGTCCCCATTTGAGTGATCTTTCCTTTCTCCCTCCCGCAAAGGACGCATACCCTCCATTAATGATTTGAATGTCGTGCAATTGAGAGATGTCTCCTGTCATGTGCCTGGAACAGCCACTATCAACAAACCAAGGTCTAATGATATTCCTCCATAGCTGCTCCTTCATAACCTGGCGGATTAGTTAGTTTTGGGAACCCAGCCCATTCTAAAACTGGGTTGACCATTACTATCCACACTCTTTACTCTTTCCCATGACATATCATGTTTATCAGATAAGAATGAATAAATAACGGGAATTTGAGTTAATCTGGAAACTTGACTTTTAGGAACCCATTGGTAATTCGGTTTAAACACGTTATGATTTAACTGAATGGGAGCTTCAACACTTGACTATGAAATTGGTCCACCCTTTGCTTTGAGTTTATTTTTAAGTGTGAGCTTGAAGATGATCCTTGAGATGAACTTGACCTCACCCTTGCAGGTTTGGTAGAGGCATCTCTCGAATCTGATTTCCTATTGGTCATGTCCCTATTGTCCTTTTGGTTCTGAGTCTTGACCATTTTGGCATTCTCGTCTCCATCTCATGAACGTGACCTCGAAGGATTTCTTTTGTGAGATCTCCCTCTTGGCACCTTCTGCCAACATTGTTCATAAAGGGAACATATGGACATGTGGACAATTTCTAGCAATGTAACCTGCAATACCGTAGTTAAAACACGTTTGTCTCTTCAAATAAATGAAATTGTGACTTGGTCCTTGTCCAAATGAATATTTCAAAGCATTACCACAAGTACAAGCACAAGCACATTATTGGGACTTGGTCTTGGTCCAAAAGGAATTTCACCCTCTTTCACAAATTTTTGTGGTTTAAATTTTCCAACATTTGGATTTTTAGAATTCAAAACATCACCACACGTTTTAGAAGAAACACACGCAACAGGTTTAACAGTCTTAACATCACAACTGTTGGAAACACTTTAAATCAAATTATCAGTTTTTGAAGAATTTTCAACTAAAATAGAATCCTGATTGCCTTCCTTGTTTCCAGCATCTTCTAAAACTGTATCTGCACATGAGGTAGAAGCATTAGCATTGTTTACCTTAACATCAATCTTAGCTTCCTCAGTTGTGCCTGATTGATCAGCCTTGAGTTGAGCATCTATGAGCTGGTCATAGACATCAAGCTTACCTTTTTCTTGTTTAGCTTTAGCATGAGCAAGTCTGAGCTGATCATAGTCTAAGGCCGGAGTATAATTATCATTAAACGGTGGTGGAACATTACTATACCCTAGACCTTCAACTTGTTTAGATTTCCACTTTAACTGTTTTTCAATCATAGTTTCAACTTTCACACTTGACACATCGACTTTTTGAAATTGAAATCGACATCTTTAAATTTTTCTTTCAATGCGTCAAGTTCAGCAGTTAATTTGGCAATCGTTTCTATAGCATAACATATCGATTACTTGTTATACTATGCTCCTCTTGTAATTTTTTAAAGTCTGATGTTTGAGCTTCTACCTTTTCTTTAAGAGGTTTTTGAACTTTTTTAAGGTTATAGAATTCATTTGTAAGGTCAAAAACTTCTCTAACTAATTTATCATTTTGTTCACGATATTTGTTAACTTTATCTACACAAGATTGAGAGCATGAAGTTTCAATAACCTCTTTGGTGTTAGGAGTGGTGGAGACCATTATTACCAAAGACCATTATTACCAAGTTTCACTAACCTCTTTCATAGTTAACCAAAAACTATGAAAGTCAGCGCCTTTGACCGAAATCTCTGACCGAGAACTCGTGGCCGAAAACTCAGCTGCACCGAGAACGCTGATGTCACGCTGCCGAAAACCCTGAAACCCTAGCCAAGATCTCTGTTGTGCCGCCGAGAACACCCAAAACCCTGGCCGAGAACTCTGTTGTGCCGCCGAGAACACTGTTATGCCTCCAAGAACACCTAAACCCTGACCGAGAACACTGATGCGCCGCCGAAAACACTTAAAACCCTGATCGAGAACTCTGATGCGCCGCCGAAAACACCTTCTGAAAACACGTTTTTGTTCAAGTTTTTCGAAATCCAATGATCAAATCAGTCGAATTTTCGATCAAGAACACCAAGAACACAAAGAACATTGACACGCCTAGGTCGTCGTGCGGTCAAAAATAAGAGAAATACCTAACACACACTAGCACACTGGTAGTCAGGGTCGATCCGCAGGAGTTACGTGGTCAAGACAAGTGACAGATTACCAACTATAGTGTCACGCTATACTCAGAGGACCTAGTTCCTTAACTCTTTGACTCTTAATCCCAAAAATCATAAACTAAAACAATTCCAACAAACATAGACTAAACTAAACTATCAACCAGACCTAGTCACTTACTGAAATCATAAGTACATCTCTAATTCAGAAGCAAGCAAAGGCAATCAACATCAAACTCAAACCAAGCATAAACTAAACCAATAACTAAAGTCCAAATGACAGTCACTGGCTAAGTTCAAAACCAAAAACTAACCCTAGTTGCTCACTGAAATCAGCAAGGGAAATCAGTCCACACAAGGTCATACAAACATTCAAACACAATCCAAACATGCACAATCCAATAACAAGCATAAAACACCGAAAACCAATGATTACTTGTAACCAAATGATTATTATAAACCAAAACGAATTCCACAAGTCCAAAACAGTAACTACTACTGAAAAACAGAAGCTAACAATGCTCAATTTCAGTGGTTGTCATTCCCAAAGACACTAGCCACTAATGCTAACTATTAAACTAAAGAAAATTAAACATAAAAACCTGAAAATACCAAAAAGGCAGTTGCTGAAGCTAAATCTCGGAGTCAAAGAGCCTTGAATGTCGATTTTACACCAGGTCTTTGCTAGGGTTTTCGGCTGAAAAAGCCTTTATTTATAGTTGCAAAATTCCTGCAGCCGCCCCGCGCATTTATGGTTTCCGCGTCGCGCGTAGTTATCTCTTCCCGTTTTCTCGACATTTGAATTTGTTCCACCGCCTTGAACCCGCGTCGCGCATTGAGGATTTCGGCGGCGCGAGTACGTATTTTCCTGATTTTGCCTTGATCTTCAAACTTCTTCCAAATTGCACGCTTTTAGTCCCTGTTTTCATTATTTCCTTCCAAACAAGTACTGGCAAGAAAAGTGAGAATACCACGATATATATGATATAATTTCACTAAGAATAGGGCTCAACAACGACTAAAATATGTGATATTACTAGCCGTTGTCAAACACCCCACAGTCCTAAAACAGTCCAATCGTCTAACTCCTAAACTCAACTTGTTTGACTCAACTAATAGCATGATCACAACTACATAGTATTTCTCGAAAAATACTAGTGCTATAAACAATCACAAACTATCCGTTTCAAAATTACAATCTAGTAAAAAATTTGAAAAAGTTGCTAAAATTTTGAAAATTGGTCATTTCTGCAAAAAATTTCAAAAATTACTCTTTCGACCGTCCACACCTCACACTTAAAACCGTACAACGTCCCCGTTGTACAAAAATTATTTAGAACAATGGAGAAAGAGTTACTCCTTTGGACGGTAGATCGCTTGGTTGGTACTCGGTATCACAGGTACAAATTACTAACAAAAAGGTCCTCGATTTCGCATTCTGGAGTTGTAGCACAACAGTGAACACGCCGGTGGTCAAGACAAGTGGAGGGGGCACAGTGACCCCACACTTGCTTGAAACAACTCCTCCCATTTTGGTATAACATGCATGACTCAACAGAACATTAAACACAAACAAGATAAACAACTAAAATATAAACAAACAAAAGATAGTAGTATCATAAGTACAATACAAATATCCAAAAGAAAATAAGAAAATACATCAATCGCCACCTGGTGGCCTGGAAGAGCCAGCCTCATGATCGTGAGCTCGGGCTGGGAATGGTCGGGGGCGGTGTCCCTGCTGTGTGGCCAACTCCAAAAGTACCCCTCCGATCCACTCCAGCTGCTCCTCCATCCTGGTGACTCGATCATGCAGTCGCCTCATCTCTGTGGCCTTCTCCTGCTGTGGCTGTGGTGCTGGATCTGCTAGTGCCGCCGCTCTCTGGCGTCTCCTGCCCGGCTGGGCGTAAGCTGGCTGGGGGTCCTGGGTGCCTCAGTCGCCACCCTCATAAACTGGCCCGGGCGCTGCTGCTCAATGAGCCCCATCTTCTCCAGGGCTCGCGATGTAGTGCGAACTGGAGGTAACGCGGTCAAAGATGCCACAACCGGAGCAGTAAGAATCTGGTACGAACGGGCCAAGCGGGTGATGAAGTACCCCGGCCCAAAGGACTGCTGGCGGATGCACCCATCGCACGGGTGGACAGGGCGACGGCTAGGGTGAATGGGAGGTGAAGGAACCTGGAGGGGTCGAGGAGAACCCAGAGATACGTCATGTCATCGCCAGACACCTTCTCGCCCCTCCCTATGCATGATAGAGGTGGAGACGATGCGGTGCATGAGTCTATGAAGCGGATCGCGAAGATGGCTCTCTCTGGATGTCCCCGCCTCGTAAAATACATTGGACAATGGTGCCCAAACCTCCATATTGGAAGCCCTCTCAGGCTGCCCCTGAATGCACGCTCCCATGAACTGCGTGAAGTGGCGGTGCTGCTGGTCCGTCTCGGTGTAGATGCTGGTGCGCCTCCCAAACTCCCGGAGACTGCACTCCCTCTGTGCTCCCCCCAATCTGAACCGTATCAACCTGGAACGAGGATCTGTCGAGCCCGGTGCAAACTGGACGGTGGATAGGAACTCCAAGAGAAGCTCTGTGTAGACTGTGTCCTCCTCAGTGGCCATCAGCCTGTCCCAGCCTCGACATGTGAACGAGGCATCCCCGTGGGTCCATGTGCGGTGGAGGAATGGCTCGATCTCTCCCCAAAGCCCTGCGTCCCTGAGGATGTCCCGATCAACGACTGTCGCCTCAAAAACCCGGCGACCTGCTAGTGCGTCCCTCCTCGAACTATACTCCACGGAGCTGGCTGGCCCCTCTGGAAACTAGAGAAACTGATGATCTAATCTGAATGACATCTGCAAAAAAGAAATTTTTTTTTTGCAAATTCAGTTCTTTTCTTCTCCACCGCACCGCGGCACGGCCCAAGAATTGTGGCGCGGCGCGGCGAGCGGCTGTTTCAAAATCCAATACCAAACTCACGATTTAACATGTTTAAACTCAATCCAAATACACTACAAGGTAGCCTAAGTGCCGACTAACTCATCTAGGGTCTTTATTTGGCAAAATAAACACCCTACGAGTCAGCATTGGCGATTTTTAAGTTTTGAAGTTTTTGGAGAAATCGACCAAATTAACCACCTAATCACTAGTTTAAACAAGTAAAAACTAGTTAGAATGACGTACCTTGGTAGTATGAATGAAATGAGCAAGAAAAAACACGAGAAATTTTTGAGTGATCAGAGCTCCGAGGCGTGGTGTGTGTGAATAGTGTCGCGGCTTACCTTAATATCAAAGAAATCCGACCGATCAATTCCTGCGGCACGCAAATGAACAACCCGCGACGCGCGTGTCCCCAAATCAACCCCTGCGCATCGGGTTGGTTTACGATCCCGCGGCGCACAAATGAACAAACCGCGGCGCGGTCATTAAAAATTCAAATTTCTTCAAACAACCCCACACTTGCCTTGGACTAATAATACCTGCAAATGACGATGATATAATTCCCTAATTGCTCCTAAGAATAAAATACCTAACCTATGAAAAGATGGGTTGCCTCCCAACAAGCGCTAAGTTTAACGTCTTCAGCCAGACGTGGCATCCCTACTCCTATTCTTCTTCTTCTTGAACCCCTGATGACATTTTCTTGAACTCCGACATGAAATTATGGGCCATCATTGACATCAAGGAGGTGAGTTGCGTCATCCTATCACTCACTCCACTAATCTATTGTTGCTGCGATTCCAGAAGCTTGAAGACCTTTGCTTCTCTTTCTCTTGCTTCTTTCTCATACTGCTGGTGTCTTGCCTCCAACATCTCCATCATGTCCAGCAGCTGCTCCTTGTCAATGGTGGACAACGGGTGCTCCTTAGTTTCTTTTAAAATCTCCTCTTTTCCGCCTTCTCCCGTTCGCGTCCATATTTTTCCTTTGTTCCTAATCCCAGGCTCCATTAGCATACTCCTGTCCAATTGCTTGTCATCATACCCTTGAGGTAGCGATACAGGACATCCAAACATGTTTAACCTTCTTTTTTGCGTCCCAAAGAAGATGTCCAAATCTCCTGTTTTACAGTCAATGACGGCACCGGCCGTAGCCAAAAATGGGCGTCCTAATATAAGTGCAGGCGCATCTTCCAAACTTTCATACTCCATTACTAAGAAGTCTACAAGATAAAAGAAGTCCCCAACTTTTACTATGACATTAGTCAACTTACCGCGGGATACTTTTGTCGACTGGTCAGCCAGCTATAACACAGTCTTTGCTGGCTCTAATTCTTCATTATTGTACTTATCATACAAGTATCCCGGTAGCACATTCACACTTGCTCCCAAATCCAGCAAGGTGTTCCTAATGACCACATCTCCTACAGTAGTAGTGATCAGTGGTGATCCAAGATCCTTTTCTTTCTTGGGTAGTGTTCCCAACAGTGCCTCGCTAGCCTTGATTGTCAACCTCATAGTATCAGGTGTGTGAGTCTTACTTTTCCCATTTTTCTCGCACATCTCCTGAAGGATTCTTGTATCCTCAGGAGCGTCCTTAAGTTCATCCCACAAGGGTTGATTCATTGATGGTCCTGTCGATTTGGGTGCTTCCTGCTTCTTCTTTCCTTTCTTATCTTTCTTTCTTTGTTTAATTCCTGCTATTGTTGACTGCTCTTCCTCCTAGACATCCTTGTCCTCCTTTGGTTGAGTTCCTTCCTCAACAGGAATTTCCTTTTCTCCTGTTCCTTTCTTACTTTCCTCTTTCATCTCCACCTTTTCCTGGACTTTTTCTTCTTTTTCCAGCTCAGCCTCACTTCCTGATTCTAATAAATCCTTCAGGGTGACTTTCCTCCATTCAGCATCGACAGTGTTGATGTGTTCCTTCCTAGCTCGCTGACCATGGGTTGGATTGACTTCTGTGGCACTTGGCAGCTTTCCATTGTCTCTTTTTCGTTGGTCTTCATCCATTTGGCCAATTTGCCTCTCCATGTTAACGATAGCTTTTGCATTAGCTTGGGACTGCTGCTGAGTAGTGCTGAACATTTCGTACATTTTTGCGACCAAATCTTCTTGAGTTCCTAGGGCAGTGTTGGGCCCCCTATTGTTGTTGTTGCTACCACTCCCACTCGCATTTCCAGTATTGTTTGTGGGCTGGTATGGCTTAAGCTGATTAGATGATTGGCCTTGGTAGTTGTTCTGCCTCTGGTTATTGATGTTCTGCTGCCCTTGATTATATGGTCTATAGGGTCGTCCATTGTTATACTGACCCTGACCCTGGCCATAAACTTGATTCGGTTCCTGAGTTTTTGGTCCTCCTTGACCTCCTTGTGGTTGATTCTGAGGTCCATTTTGCAGCGTAGACACAAGCCTGTCGAATTTCTTGTTGAGTTCACTTATCTCCTTCTTTACTTCTTTTTTCCAATCGGCATCAGCTCCTACTGATGCCGCTGTGCCTATCATCTTTCTTGTGGAAAAGTTTGCCTTGGAGCCATTGCTTAATGGTTCCAAAAACTGCCAAGCCTCCTCTGGGTCTTGCATCATAATGGTGCCACTAGATGATGCATTGATCATGGCTTGGTTTGTCTCACTTGCTCTTTCAAAGAACAACTTGACTAGTTGTCACTTTGGAATGTCGTGATGAGGGCACGACCTCATCAGCTCCTTTAACCGATCCCATGCTTCATGAAAAGCTTCTCCAGGCTTCTGCTGGAAATCCTGAATGGCCCTTCTGATTTCTGTGGTCTTGCTTGCCGGATAGAACTCTTGTAAGAACTTAGCCTTGAGCTGATCCCATGTAGTGATGCTATTTGCTGGAAAAGACGTAAACCAATATTTGGCTTTGTCTTTAAGAGTGAATGGGAATAACCTAAGCCTAAAAATGTTCCTATTAGTGTTCCTAGGGGTGTTAGCATTCGCAATAGCTATAAACTCATACAAGTGATTCTATGGGTCATCCTGTTTGTATCCCTAAATTCCAGTAATATTCCAAACAACTGAGGCCTAATTTCTACTTGTGATTCAATATTTTCAGGAATGAAAATAGGCGATAAGTCATCATATTCCCGTGGCTGGAAATGTGATGCAACCGATTGCCTCCTCAGTTGTGCGAATTATAAAGGTTGAGCAGGATTACCGTAAAAATGATGATCGTTATATCCCTGCTGACCTTGTGGTGGTTGATGTTGCCGTGCTCTTCTTGGAGGTCCTCGACCTCGGTTCCATGGCTGCTATGGTGTTGGTGGAACCCATCCTTCGTCTTCCTCATCATATCTCTCCTCTGCCTCTTGATACTGGTACTGTTGTTGAGGAGGTTGCTGGTATTGTTGTGGTTGTGTAGGTTGGAATGTGGTTTGAGGTTTAAAAAGTACTGGTTGTGGTTGTGAAAATGGTTGTGAAATGGGTGTCTGCTGTCTAGATACTGGGGTGCCATCACAGGTCGGCGCTCCCCAGGACATGGCAGATGTAAATGGGTTTGTGGATTGTGGTTGGGATACAGGTTGGAATGGTGGAATCGATGGCGGAGTACATGATGGTATAGGTGCAGGGGCTGAAACTGCACCACCAGAAGCACTCGTGCTCCCGAAATGAAACTCTGAAACCGGCGGAATAAATGACATCCCCGTTGCCTCACCCGAGGGTTCCTGGGAAACATGCTCTAGACTACTACTGGTGTTACTAAAACTCATGATATTGGAACGCCTACGTGCACGGATTTTGCGCGCAGTTCGCTCAATCTTAGGGTCAAAACACAAAGGGGATACTTGCTCACCCCTGCGGGTACGCATGCACTAGTGCAACACTCCCGAAAAATCAAAAAGCAAAATACTAACCAATTGAAACTCACAAAAATTCAGAAACTAAAGTTCCTACAAATCACCTAATCTTAAGCTCACAACTCCCCGGCAACGGCGCCAAAATTTGACACGCCTAGGTCGTCGTGCGGTCAAAAATAAGAGAAATACCTAACACACACTAGCACAGTGGTAGTCAGGGTCGATCCGCAGGAGTTACGTGGTCAAGACAAGTGACAGATTACCAACTATAGTGTCACGCTATAGTCAGAGGACCTAGTTCCTTAACTCTTTGACTCTTAATCCCAAAAATCATAAACTAAAACAATTCCAACAAGCATAGACTAAACTAAACTATCAACCAGACTTAGTCACTTACTGAAATCAGAAGTACATCTCTAATTCAGAAGCAAGCAAAGGCAATCAACATCAAACTCAAACCAAGCATAAACTAAACCAATAACTAAAGTCCAAATGACAGTCACTGGCTAAGTTTAAAACCAAAAACTAACCCTAGTTGGTCACTGAAATCAGCAAGGTAAATCAGTCCAAACAAGGTCATAAAAACATTCAAACACAATCCAAATATGCACAATCCAATAACAAGCATAAAACACCGAAAACCAATGATTACTTGTAACCAAATGATTATTATAAACCAAAACGAATTCCACAGGTCAAAAACAGTAACTACTACTGAAAAACAGAAGCTAGCAATGCTCAATGTAAGTGGTTGTCACTCCCAAAGACACTAGCCACTAATGCTAACTATTAAACTAACGAAAATTAAGCATAAAAACCTGAAAATACCAAAAAGGTAGTTGCTAAAGCTAAATCTCGGAGTCAAAGAGCCTTGAAGGTCGATTTTACACCAGGTCTTTGCTAGGGATTTCGGCTGAAAAAGCCTCTATTTATAGTTGCAAAATTCCTGCAGCCGCGCCACGCATTTATGGTTTCCGCGTCGCGCGTAGTGATCTCTTCCCGTTTTCTCGACATTTGAATTTGTTCCACCGCCTTGAACCCGCGTCGCACATTGAGGATTTCCGCGGCGCGCGTATGTATTTTCCTGATTTTGCCTTGATCTTCAAACTTCTTCCAAATTGCACGCTTTTAGTCCCTATTTTCATTATTTCCTTCCAAACAAGTATTGGCACGAAAAGTGAGAATACCACGATATATATGATATAATTTCACTAAGAATAGGGCTCAACAACGACTAAAATATGTGATATTACTAGGCGTTGTCAAACATCAACGACGTTTTTCGTCCAAAACACACCACAAACGCTCCAAAAACTCCAAAATAAACTAAATTGCTTCAAAAACGACTGATACCAAAAGCCAAAAATCGATTTTAAGGCTCTGATACCACTTTTAAGTCCCAAATTCCTAAGATCTAACAAGGTATCAATGAAATCACTCGATTGTGCGGAATCCAATCGAGTAATGAATCCGAAACAATTAATCAATATGAATTAAAAACACGGTATGAATCTTCAATGCACACTATTATCAATCAATAGTCTAGTACATAAGATTACTATGATCGATTTCTCTCAATTCTCTCATATATGCTCTCAATCGGCCCATGCACTACAAAAAGCGGAAATTACACAATATATACGTAACCTAATGACACAAGCCCATCGAGACAATTAGCCCAACCGAAATCCCAGCCCAAGCCCACTGAAATCCTTGTGATTTCGGTCCAATAGTGACCGAGAATATGGAGTTTTTGATCTCCTACCGAAAACACTATTTTGTCTCCAAAATGTGAATTAAGCCCTTTTAAATGAGAAGCATAAACCATTAAAATATATTCCAACAATTTTTCGTAGGAGCCAAAGGGTATGGAGCACGAGCAATGGGTGTGGCTCCTAGAACAAGATCTATATGGAACTCGAATTTCCTTTCAGGTGGCAAGCCAAGTAGGTCTTCCGGAAAGACCTCGGGATAGTCACGCACAACATCGATATCATGAATTTATTGGATTAGGTGTCTAAGCCATGACTAATATTTAAGTATTTACCTAGTTAATAGTAGCATAGTCCATTTGGGTTGCCCTCATAGCTGGAGGTTGGTAGAAAGTTCAGTAGAGAGAAAGATCGATTTATTATATGATTAATAAATCGAATAGAAACATAAAAGAAATAGTTTGTTAATATATTAATGTGATTATATATTAATTAGAAACTATAGTAATTGATTAATAATTAATCGGGAATTAATTGGATTAATTATGTGGCATTAATTGGATTAATCAAGAGGACAGGGGCTAAAGTTGTTCCAACTCGAAAGTTGAATGACACGCGCGGCGCGCGTATGGGTAATCCGGAAAATGGCTTAAAGATATGGTTTATCTCTGTTTGAAAGTCAAACGAGGTTTATCTCTAAGGGTCATTTGGTTTCCTATAAATAGGGACCCCTGGACCTCATAATTGCCTGCGATTTCTCTCTGTAATCTCTCTGGAATTTTCGATCCCTTCCCTCCTAGCTTGGGTGTGACTTCATTTGAGGCAGGATAGTTTTGCTGCTCTGCTTACAAGAAATCTAAAGGTTAGTTTTTGCTAGTTTTATTCTTTAGATATCTTTATTGGCCTTTTAGGTTTTTGTTATATGTTCAATAGTAGAAAACATAGATCCTCATAGGTTGCATGTGAACTTAGGTTATTTAGTTCATGGTTGCAGAAAACATTTCAGTGGTATCAGAGCATGTTTTGTTTTCTTGTTGAATTGTTATAACTGGCTTACGGTTTAAAGCTTCTAAACCCTTTTATCATATGGATCGACTTTAAGGATTAGGGTTTTGGAAACCCTAATCCCCCCCCCCCCCCCTGGAAATTTCGATTTTGGCTTATAAGGTTTTAGGAAGTTTTCTATTTTTGGTAACTTTTTGGTTAACTAAATGGATAACTTTAAACCCCATTATTTGAAATCGATTTTTAGGGGGTTTAGGATAGGTTTTAATTAATTTGATTAATTTGGATAAACCTATCTTCATTGAATTAATTTAATTAATTGTTAATTAAAAGATAATTCAAAAGGGATTTAATTAATTTTAAATTATCAAAAATTAATGGAAAAATCCAGAAAAATATTTTAAAAGGTTTAAAATATTAAGATTTAATTAATTTAATTAATTTTTAATTAAAGGATGATTAAATCGTTTTACAGGTTTAATTTAATTTTAAATTTAATAGTTAAATTGGTAAAATTAAAAGATAAACCTGGAATATTTTAAAGAGTTTTAAAATACATCTTATATATGTTATTAAATTGTTAATATTATATGTATAAGATAAAATTGGTCAGTCAATTCAATAGTAGGCCTCATTCACGAAGCTGATCTATAAAGTGGGTATAAGGAGACTGCCTATAAAATGGCGGTCTAATGGGTGAACACTCTCGCCCACCGCTCGCCTGGTCAGTGGAGGGTCGTTAGCCGAACAGTTTTGATAGGACCGCTTAATCATTAAAAGTATAATGATCAAAGTACTAGAACCATTTACAAAAAATCCCAATCTAGTTACTTTAGAAAAAATGTGAATTTGATGCTAACCCATGAAATTGCACATTGCACTTTATGAAACGTTGGTGGAGCGTGTGTGGTTTACCGGCACACCAATGGGGGTTCATAAAGAGTGGCAATGGGTGTCTCGGGTGTTATCATTGTTGATGGAGCGTGTGTGGTTTACCGGCACATCAATTTGAGATGGTAATGGACCCCGAGAGTACCAAGCTAATTTGCATGGTTATTCACACCCGGTTTGTGATCCTCGGCATCCCAGTTACAAACGGTGGGGCATATCTGAGATTAAACATGCTATTGAACAGTTCAATAAATCTCAAAAGAATCTAGGAATTCCATTTATAATAAGATTATATTTTCCGCGGTGGAATTGGCTGAATCGTCATTCGCCTACCTTTATAAAATTTGCAAATAGATTACGGCATCCCTCTTCTAGTTTGTAAATTGTTATAGTTGGATCCTAGCCTTATTTTATATTGGGTTATTATAAGGACCGACAAGTATCTAATTAAACTTACCTTCTTTTATAGATGTCTTCTGCTGATCAATCCGCTCCACACTCAAACTCCAGTGTTACCTTAATCCTCTCATTATGTTCCAAGGTTCAACTGAACGGGACAAACTACAATGACTGGATCAGAAATATCAAGATGGCTCTGAGGTACGAGAACAAAGAGTATGTTCTCGAGACCGAGCTTGTCGATATTGACCCTGGAACTGCTACTCCCGAGGAAATTGCCTCGTACCAAAAATATTCTGATGATGCGACCAAAGTGGCCTGCATCATGATCGCCACAATGAACCCCGAATTTCAAAGGATATACGAAGACTACTGGCCCTTTGAGATGTACAAGGAGCTTGCGGAAAAGTTCCGCAAGCAAGAGCGCATCAAGAGGTGCGAGGTAGTCAAAGACTTCACGAACAGCAAACCTAAAGATGGAGAGTCCATCTGCGCTCATGTGCAAAGAATGCAAGGTTACGTGGAGAGGCTCAGAAATCTTGCGATGCCTGTGAACGAGGAGTTGGTCGTTGACATTGTGCTTAACTCCTTGCCGAGTTCTTATGACCAGTTCAGGCTGGCTTACCATTTGAACAACAATCAGGCTAACTTGACTGAATTGCATCGTATGCTTCGAACTGCTGAGGACGGGATGAAGGGTAAAAGTGTACCCTCGGTTAATCAGCCCGTCTTACCCATTGGAAGTGGCAAAGGAAAGAAAAGGAAGGGCCCTCCTAAGCAAAATTGGAGGGAGAAGGTTCAAGTCGGGTCATCCAGCAATGGATCGAGAACCAAGTCTTCCCACATCCTTGTGTGGCCAACCCCGATGAAGCCAACTGTTTTTATTGCAAAGAGAATGGCCATTGGAAGAGAAGCTTCCTTAAATACTTGCAGGATGTCAAGGATGGGAAGGTAAAGCCATCGACAGCAGGTATATACACTATCTCTAAAAACTCACCATCTTCTAGTTCTTGGGTCCTTGATACAGGATGTGGTTTTCACATTTGTTCTGATCTGCAGGGCCTAAAGGAAAGCAGGGAGGTGGAGCACGGTAGACTGAACCTGATTATGGGAAATAGGAGATCGTCCCCTGTTACCAAGATCGGCGTTTATAGTTTAGTGCTTAGTAGTGACGTTAGCTTAGAGTTATTTAATTGTTGCTATTCGCCAGAAATGGCAAGAAACATTATTTCATTTCACGCATTGTTCAGACAAGGATTTCAATTTTCTTTTGATAATAAAATTGGTTCGATTTCTGTTTTCAAAAATGGTATTTTGATTTTTACTGCTTATCCTTGTGATGGTGTGTATGAAAATGTTGAATGTGTTGACAATTTACGACATAGTGTAAATTACATTGATTGTACTAGTGGTGTAGAAAAGGCATGCCTGTGGCATAGTCGGCTCGGGCACATCAACAAGAAAAGTATCGCCCAACTCCAAAAGGATGGAGTGTTGGAATCATTCGACCTCAGGTCGGATGATGTATACGAATCTTGTCTGTTGGGCAAGATGACTAAATCGCCTTTCAAAGGGTCTTTTGAAAGAGGTGAGGGTCTGGTGGACATCATTTACACGGATGTGTGTGGTCCATTCAGATCAACCACAAAGGATGGCACGCGGTTCTACGTGACTTTTACCGACGATTTTAGTAGATACGGTTATATCTACTTGATCAAGCACAAGTCAGACACCTTTGAAAAGTTCAAAGAGTTTAAGAACGAGGTAGAGAATCAATTAGCAGAAAGATTAAGATGCTCAGGTCCGACAGAGGCGGAGAGTATCTAAGTATCGAATTCCTAGACTATCTAAAGGAATGCAGAATAGTTTCGCAGTTGACACCTCCCAGGACACCACAGTTGAACGGTGTTGCGGAGAGGCGTAACTGAACCCTGTTGGACATGGTTCGTTCCATGATGAGTCTAGCTTCACTTCCCATTCACTTCTGGGGGTATGCCTTAGAGACTGCCGCCCATATCCTCAATCTTGTCCCTACTAAGAAGGTTGCTAAAACACCTCATGAAATGTAGACGGGGAAAGTTCCCTCGTTGGCACATATCAAAGTCTGGGGTTGTGAGGCTTTCGTTAGACGAGAGACTCAAGACAAACTCGCAGAAAGAAGCGAAAGGTGTTTCTTCCTTGGTTATCCCAAACAGTCCTTTGGATATCTATTCTACAGACCGAGCGAGGACGTGGTCTTTGTAGCTAGACGAGCAGTCTTTCGAGAGAGAGCTCATATTCAAAGAGGACAGTGGGAGTACCATTGATCTTGAAGAAATTCAAGAGCCATCAGATGACGCAACCTTAGGAGACTCTAGCAACCAACATGAGGAAGAAGTTCCTGTTGGTCCGACTGATGTATCCTTACCTCTTAGGCGCTCTGGTAGGGTTAGCATGCCACCCGAGTTTTATGGTTTCCATATAACTTCGGATGGGGACACGTTTGTCAGTGATATGACACTGATAAATTTGGATGAACCAGCTAACTACCAGGAAGCTGTGGCGGGACCTGAGTCTGCCAAGTGGAAAGAGGCCATGGATAGCGAGATCAAGTCCATGTATGACAATCAAGTTTGGAACTTGGTTGACAACGTACCGGGTCGAAAGACAGTCGGGTGCAAGTGGATCATCAAGAAGAAGACCGACATGGACGGAAAGGTACACACTTTCAAGGCAAGACTGGTTGCGAAGGGTTTTACTCAAACCCCAGGGGTTGACCATGACGAGACCTTCTCACCAGTAGCCAAGATAAAGTCTATTAGGATTATGCTGGCCATAGCTGCATTTCATGACTATGAAATTTGGCAGATGGACGTCAAAACCGCCTTCCTTAATGGGAAGTTGACTGAGGATGTTTACATGAATCAGCCAGAGGGTTTTGTCGATGCAAAGTATCCCAATAAGGTGTGTAAGCTTGAGAGATCAATCTACGGATTGAAGCAAGCTTCTCGCAGCTGGAATCTTTGTTTCCATGAGAAAGTCAAAGAGTTTGGCTTCTCTAGGAGCGAGGATGAGTCCTGCGTGTATGTCAAGGCTAGTGGGAGTATAGTCACTTTTCTGGTGTTGTATGTCGATGACATACTGCTCATGGGAAACGATATTCCAACCTTGCAAGATGTCAAGGCTTGGCTTGGGAAATGTTTCGCCATGAAGGACCTAGGAGAGGCTGCCTATATTCTCGGGATAAGAATATTGAGAGATAGGAAGAAGAGACTAATTGGACTTAGTCAGGGTACATACTTGGAAAAGGTACTAAAGAGGTTTAGTATGGAAAATTCCAAGAAGGGGGAGCTGCCTGTCCAAAGCAATGCAAAATTGAATAAGACTCAAAGTCCGAGTACAAACGTGGAAATAGCTGAGATGAGTCGGGTACCTTACGCTTCGGCTGTGGGGTCGATCATGTACGCTATGACGTGTACTCGCCCTGACGTGGCTTTTGCTCTGAGCATGGTCAGTCGGTACCAGGGAAACCCTGGAAGGGCGCATTGGATAGCCGTAAAGAATATACTCAAGTATCTGCGAAGGACAAAGGACATGGTGTTAGTCCTTGGAGGAAGTGATACCTTGAGAATTGAAGGATATACGGATGCCAGTTTTCACACGGATAGAGACAGTGGTCGGTCTCAGTCTGGCTGGGTATTCCTTCTGAACGGAGGAGCGGTAAGTTGGAAAAGTTCCAAGCAATATACGGTGGCTGATTCTACTTGTGAATCAGAGTATATAGCAGCAAGTGAAGCGTCAAAGGAAGCGGCTTGGCTGAAGAACTTCATCGATGACCTTGGAGTAGCACCGAGTATTCAGGAGCCCGTAGAACTGTTCTGCGATAACGAAGGTGTGGTCGCCTTGACAAAGGAACCGCGAGATCATGGAAAGTCCAGGCATATCGACAGAAAGTACCACTACATAAGGCATAAGGTAGAAGAAGGTCACCTCGTGGTAAAGAGGGTATCATCGGAAGATAATCCTACAGATCCTTTGACAAAGGCTCTGAGTAGGATTGAGCATAATCAGCATGCTAGGAGCATTGGATTAAGAGATGATATAAAGTTTATGTAAATTAGATAGGTTTCGAAACTTGTAACAATGTATTGTATTTGACTCTTGTGATTTAATAATAGAGATTCATTAATGAGTAATGGTTTACTACTTTTGTCAGTACTTTGTCATTGTGTTTCATTTTGCATGTTTTACTTCCTGAATAATTGGATTATTCAAATATCCACAGTCGATTACATTTTTGGGGAATAAGTGTGAAGTAAGACTGTCATGAATTGGTAATAGATTGTCTAAGGAGTTAGACATTGCAATTGGATTGCTGCACCATTCGTGAGTACTTGGAAATGGAGATTTGAGTATTGGATAAACCCGCGCTCAATGGATTGCTTCATGGATTACATCACGAGCAATGTTGAGACGATAATATATTTTGATCTTTAAACTAAGACATATGAGTTATGATTTACTAAGCGATTGTTCATTGATAATACGAAAACGCATCGGTAACTCGATGTTATAAAACGTATTGTTGTGAGTGATTTGTCTGGTAAAAGACATAAGTATATGAGTCGAAGCTTATTCGTCCCTTGACCCTAACGGGGAACAGATATATGTAGGCCTCTCGAAGAATTTGAAGTTGACTAAAATGGTTGGCCAACCGAGACTAAATTGGTAGTCTAAGAGTCATATGCAAATCGGAAATCGAGGAACAGTGAATTAGACCAGGATTGATTTTAATCCATATCTTGAGTATGAAAATATCTTGTTGGACGGAGGATCATCTGATCACTTATCTATGGACAGAACTGATTAGATCAGAGTTTGGCAACGGTTTCTAGGAAGCTACAGATGCTGGTTAATTAGAGGTTAAATTGGTAATTATAGTCATAGACTTATCCAAGTGGGACACTGTTGGATTAGGTGTCTAAGCCATGAGTAATAATTAAGTATTTACCTAGTTAATAGTAGCATAGTCCATTTGGGTTGCCCTCATAGCTGGAGGTTGGTAGAAAGTTCAGTAGAGAGAAAGATTGATTTATTATATGATTAATAAATCGAATAGAAACATAAAAGAAATAGTTTGTTAATATATTAATGTGATTATATATTAATTAGAAACTATAGTAATTGATTAATAATTAATCGGGAATTAATTGGATTAATTTTGTGGCATTAATTGGATTAATCAAGAGGACAGGGGCTAAAGTTGTTCCAACTCGAAAGTTGATGACACGCGCGGCGCGCCCAGGTACGAGCCGCGGCGCGCGTACGGGTAATCCGGAAAATGGCTTAAAGATATGGTTTATCTCTGTTTGAAAGTCAAACGAGGTTTATCTCTAAGGGTCATTTGGTTTCCTATAAATAGGGACCCCTGGACCTCATAATTGGCTGCGATTTCTCTCTGTAATCTCTCTGGAATTTTCGATCCCTTCCCTCCTAGCTTAGGTGTGACTTCATTTGAGGCAGGATAGTTTTGCTGCTCTGCTTCCAAGAAATCTAAAGGTTAGTTTTTTCTGGTTTTATTCTTTAGATATCTTTATTGGCCTTTTAGGTTTTTGTTATATGTTCAATAGTAGAAAACATAGATCTTCATAGTTTGCATGTGAACTTAGGTTATTTAGTTCATGGTTGCAGAAAACCTTTCAGAATTGTCTTCTTCCCTTTATCATCGGTCATCACGTAAGCAAGGAAAGAAAGACAACCTTTGGAAAGGCACTTTCGGACTTTAACAGCGCTAATAAGACTCGACACATGATTTTGTTTTTCTCCGTACACAAAAACTTTACTTCCATCGGGATTTTTAATCGACACTATCTTTCGTCCACAAGCGATTTTTGCATCATTGGCCCCAAGTCAATCCATCTCTATAACTATATCAAATGCTTTAATTTTGATGGGCAAGAGATTAAGTTGACACTTTTTTCGTTGATGCTTAACTCACAATTCGATACATATGTTGCACATCAATGTACTTCCCATTTGTTATTTCTACTTCATACATTTCGTTTAATAATTGTAACCACATGTTTAATTTGACATCAAACTCATGAGACACAAACAAATATGTAGCATCGGAATCAAACAAAATGTAAGAGAGTAGAGAATTTATAAGTAATATACCTGAAACCACATCATATCTTCCCTTATCTGCATATCGCTTGAGTTAGAAAGGGCTTGTCTTCACCTTTTGCAGTTCCACCTTTTTTTGTGCGGTGGAAATGAGAGTATATCCTCCTTTCTTAGGCATGACTATAATGCCCCTTTCAGTGGCAAGTATAACACTCCACATTATTCACATCCTTAGAGTCACAGTCTTTCACTTTATGTCTCGAGTTTCCACAACCATAACAAACTAACGAATTTGAATGACATTCTCCTTGGTGCTCCTTTCTGCATTTGCCATATTTCTTGTTACTCAGTTGGCAAGAACTGCTTGAACCAAATCGTACCTTCTTTTGGGATCCACTTCCTCCCCCATGCTTCCTCTTTTCACCAAAATTGGGCCTTTCAAGAGCCCGACGCTTTCCGAAATCTTCAACATTTCGGTTTGCGATAATAGCGTCATCCAAAGTACTTGCTCATTTAACTTCCAGTTCGTAATCCCATGTGTAACACTACTTTTGAATTGGTGTGTATGAGTTAACTTCCTTTGATAACTTTAATATATAGTTATAGTAATGTGATGGTTTGGTGGGAAGAGGACCTAAATATAAGAAATTTTATTATAAGGGCCATTTTGCCAAAAACTTAAGAGTTCCAATTAATCTAGTAAGTTTTGGGGCTGATTGTGAAATAATCAAAACTTGAGGGGCCATTTCTGCCAATTCTAGAAAGTTGACTTATATTGGTTGGGAATCCCTCCCATTTTAGTGAGGGAGCACGTTTTGTTAAAGGATAAGGTTGTAGATGGAGATTTTTCAAGCATGCATGGAAGTTTATGATGGGTTTTGATAAATAAAATAGAGCGTTTTACGTTAAAACGACAACTGGAACCTTATTTAAAATAACTAGTTTATTTTAAACCATTTTAAACAAACCCGTCAAGGATCTGTTTACATGGGTAAGAATGATATAAAGCATACATAGGATAATTTAAAGAGATAACATTTGTAGCCTTTAAGGGGCGGGAGAAGAAAATCAAGAAGCTTGATTTCTCTACAAGTATCCCCCACCAAGGTTAAGGCACTTGGAATGCTAGTTCCTTCTTGTATAAAGAACTTCATAAGCCTTTAAAGGGAGGGAAAAGAAAAGCTCTTTGCAACCTTTGCATAAGACTCTCTTTTATACCCACATGTGAATCCCATGAGCCATACTTTCATTAAATTCAAAGGTATGGTATTTTTAGAGGTATGGGATGTGTAAGGTGAAGGTTGACAAACAACCTCCACCCATATCGCCTAAAAATTCGGCCAACACATGGTGGAAAGGATAACAAGAGTGTCCAACACTCTACCTTAATAAACTAATATGTCTAGTATTGATTAATGGAACCCAAAGTTTCCAAAAACTTATACATGACTTAATATTTCATACCATATGATATAATAACTTGTTTAATCCCTTTTAATTATTATTTTCACAAAATAATAGTTATTCTCTAATTAAATACAAGAGTTGAATTTATTTATTAATAAATATTCAATAAGTACCAACTTGATAAAGGTGAGACCCTATAGGATCATATATTATTAGCAATATCATTCTATAATGATTCTTGAGCATATAGATCCAACAATCACTCACTTGCACAAGATTCATTATGGATTGACATAGACAGTAGTTGATGTCTAGCAACGGACTACTACCCCTAACAATCACTCACTTGTACAAACACCAAACACTTGGTATATTTTATGATTTCAAAGATCCTAGCTTGTGAGGTGCTCGTTTGACTCTCTAGATGAATTTTTTGAGCTATGTACATTCTGTTTAGATATTTTGGCATGTTTAAAACCTTTTGGTTGGGCATTACACACAACCCTTATGTTTTCCATTTATGGAAAGCAGTTCAGATCATCCAATATGATGTGACTCACGAAGTGCAGTCGCAGCAAATGATATCCTCATAGATTCATTCTTAGCTCCTAATGAGAGTGCTTTTCTCAGATTCAATTTCTTGAGTCTGAGCGTTGCCCTACTCGACCAATTCTGTTTTGAATGTAAGTATATTTCCATCTATGTTGTTTTCTTTTGAAGATTCAATTACTCCCACTGGTTTTTAGGCCAGCTGTAAGATCAGTCAAACTAATACATAGACTGATTCTCGCCTTTTATATCCTCTTATTTGGCAGTAACTGGGCTCACCAATGCTTCCATGTAGTTGGATTAGTCACCCGTACCAACTGCGAAGCCAGTCTAGATAGTTAAGACCAGTAAGCTTATCCATATCTAGTAAATACTTCTTAAAGCTTTCAGAGATGGGTGATGGAAGAGAATGAGGAGAATTGATACTTGCTTCACATATCTATAAAATCATATTTTTGTTAGTATAATTTTAATCCTTTTAAACAATTACCCAATTATTATGTAACAAGGCTAGGATCCAAAATCTCCCAGTTATGATGTGAAGAGGGTTGCCGTAATCACAACATAATGGCCATTAAGGTAGATAAACATTTATCAATTTCAGTCTCTATGAAATTCCTAGGTCTGTGAGATTCATTGACTAAGGTCAATAGTATGTTAATCTCGGTTATGCTCATCTCAAATCCATGACATGGACGTCGTGGATCATGGATCAGACGGTGAATAGACCATGCAAAACTGCATGATCCCCGGATTAACATACGCTTACGAATCGTGAGTGCCACATCACTCTCAACTATGACCCAGAGTGACCTGCCGGTTAGCCACACAGCTCCGTCAGCAGATCAAAAAAATATGTGAGTTTTTCATGGGTAGCATATGATTGATATTTTATTTTAATTAAAACGGGACTTTTGTTTTAATAATTTTATGTTAAATACTTTTTAACTGATAAACATTGCCCTATCAAACCCTTTCAGTAACTCCACTATGTAAAATGTGACAGGCGGTGAGGGGGGTAGACAATAAATGTCATTTAAAAACCAACGTCATTAGAATTCTAATGAATCCTCCTTCAAACCTTCAAACACATTTAAAGTGGATGGTTGTTTTTACTGGGCCGTGAGGGAAACCTAAATAGGACCCTGCCATTATTAGAATATCACCATAGTTGATGACCATGGACATATTTTAAATAAGTATATGGAGGAAAACATGAGCTAAGAGAAACTGGGTTTAGTGACGCAAGTTTCCAAACAGATAGAGATGACTCTTGCACACAGTCAGGATGGGTGTTCATGTTGAACGGAGGAGCGGTAACATGGAAAAGTTCAAAGCAAAAGTCAGTAGCTAACTCAACGTGTGAGTCCGAGTATATTACGGCTAGTGAAGTTGCTAAGGAAGCTACATGGTTGAAGAACTTCATCGGCGATCTTGGCATTGTTCCCAGCATCAATGATCCCCTTGAAGTCTTTTGTGATAATGAGGGTGCGTCGCTCTGACTAAAGAACACGAGGACCATGGGAGATTGAGACATATACTCTGAAAGTACCATTATGTTCGAAACCGAGTTGAAGACGGAGACATCGTGGTAAATAGGGTACCGTCAGAGGAGAATCCGACCGATCCCTTTACAAAAAGCATTGTCGCGGCCCAAGCATGATGAGCATACGAGGACCATAGGCATTAGATTTGCTAGCGAAATGTCTTAAATGTTTAGTTAATAGTTTTAAAATCAAAACATACAATAGTGTTAATTTTATATGACTTGGTGTTTTATTAGTGGAGATTTAATAAAAGGCTATTTAGCCACCATTTCATTAGATTATCACTGTGTTTCACTTTTTCATGTTTAGAACCCGTTTCCCGAGTATTAATTTACTCAAACCTCTACAGTCGGTCATCCTCTTGGAAGCAAGTAGTGATTTAAGACTATCATGGAGTGTTAGTAGATTGTCTATAGAGATTAGACATATCATGGTGATTGCGACTAACCCTCATGAGTACTTGAGAGAGATTCAAGTATTGGAACAACTCACACCTAGAGATTACTGTTGGTTAGGTGTCTAAGCCATGACTAATAATTTGTATTTACCATATTAATAGAAGCAAAGTCCATTTGGGTTGCCCTTATAGCAAGAGGTTTGGCAGAAATTCCAGGAGAGAGAAAGATTGATTTATAATATGATTAATAAATCAATATAAATAAAATAAATAGTTTATTAATATATTTCAGTGATAATATATTAATTAGAAACTATATTAATTAATTAGAAATTAATCTGGAATTAATTGGAATTAATTTGGTGATTAATTTAATTAATTAAAGGTGTAGGGACTGAAATTTTAATTATTCAATAGTTGAGTAAGTGACAATTTTAGCAGGTAATAAAGCAGTCAAAATTATATATATTAGATATATATTTCAAAATTTAATAAGGGATAAATATGGTTTGAATTGTCAGATAATGTTTATCTTGATTTGAATTCAAAAATGTTTATCTCTAAAGGCTTATTTGGTTATCTGCTTGGGACTATAAATAGGGACCCTGGGGTACCTATTTTCTGCGCCAACTTCACTCATTCTCTCTAGAAATTTTGTGACTCTCCTCAAGCTCTTGGGTGTGACTTCATTTGAGGCAAGATAGTTTTGTTGCTTAGCTTCCAAGAAAACCTAAAGGTTAGTTTTTTTGATTTATTTCCTTTAGTAATTTTTCTTCTGGCCTTTAGGAATTATTTATATGTTTAAAGTTAGAAAACATAGATCCAATTTAGGTTACATGTGAACTTAGGGTTTTAGTTCATAGATTTGCATAAAACCTTTCAATGGAATCAGAGCTTTTGGTTGTTTTCTAGTTGAATTGCTATAACTGTTTTCCTAAAATTTAGGGTTTAAAGCTTATAAGCCCTAATTATGGCCATTTCGATTTTAGGGATTAGGGTTTTAGAAACCCTAGCCCCTCCCCTTGTATTTTTGATTTTGTGCATTAGGGTTTTAGAAGGTTTTCTATTTTTGGTAACTGTGATTATTTAATAAATAGATACCCTTAAACCCATTATTTGCTATTTTCGAAATTTAGGGGCTTAAGATAGGATTAAATTAATTTGATTAATTTGTGATGCCTATCTGGATTTAATTAATTTAATTAATTGTTTAATTAAAAGATAAATTAAATCATTTAAAGGTTTAAATTTAATTTTTAATTAATTTTTTAATTATGAAAAATTAAATAGATAAACCAGGAATATTTTAAAAGGTTTAAAATACATCTTATATATATTATAATTAAAAGTTAATATTATATGTATAAGAAAATTGGTCAGTCAAATCAATAGTAGGCCTCATTCACGAATCTGGTCTATAAGGAGGGTATAAGGAAACTGACTATAAAATGGCGATTGAATGGGTGTCCACTCTCACCCACCGCTCTCTTGATCAGTGGAGGGTCGTTAGCCGAACGGGTTTGATAGGACAGTTTAATCTCATTAAAAGTATAATGTTAATAATGAAAGTACTAGAACAACTAAATAAAATCCCAAATCTAGTTACTTTAGGAAAAATGTGAAAAGATGCCAACCCATGAAACTGCACATTACACTTTATGAGACATTAGTGGAGCGTGTGTGGTTAACCGGCACACTAATAGGGGCTCATAAAGAGTGGAAATGGGTTTCTCATGATTTATCATTATTGATGGAGCGTGTGTGGTTAACCGACACATCAATTAGAGATGATAAATGACATTGAGGTTACCAAGCTAATTTGCATGGTTATTCACATCTAGTTTGTGATCATCGGCATCCCAGTCACAAACAGTAGAGCATATCCGAGATTATACATGTCATTGAACAGTTCAATGAATCTCACATATCTAGGAATTTCATTAGACTAAAATTGATAAATGTTTATCAACCTTAATGACCATTATGTTGTGATTACGACATCCTTCTTCACACCATAGTTGGGGTATTTTGGATCCTAGCCTTGTTAAATAATATATTGGGTAATTATTTAAAATGATTAATTAAACTAATAAATTCAAATTATATATATATATATATATATATATATATATATATATATATATATATATATATATATATATATATATATATATATATATATATATGTCTAAAGAAAGTGTCATTCTCCTCCTACTCCTCCTTCACCCATTTTTGAGAGCTTCAGAAAGCACATGTTCAATATGGTAAGGCTGACTAGCTATGACTATGTGATATGGCTTTGCAAATAGAGAATGGTTCTTAGTTTTGTTGGCAAACCATATCTGACTGAGTGTCCGCTCCTTGTTCTACCAAAGCATGGCATCACACAGTAGCTTGTGCTGAGCATCACCCCTTGACTATTAATTCAAAGGAAGTTCGTTGCCTCATGCTATTAATCATTGACCCCAAGTTCCGCAGGGATTTAGAATTCCTGGGGTCAGATAAGTTAGCATAGCTGGTTGAGGAAAGGTTCCGAGACCTGGTTGAAAAAGGAACGAACTAGGATCTTCAAAGAGCTTGAAGTTGTAAGCTAGAAGGAAGTAGCACCAGTTTGCATGTTCTCATGATTGAGGGATACATGGGCAAACTGTATAAAATTGGGTCACCCCTTGTGATCAGGAGTTAAGCATTAGCTCAACTCGCTAATATGTTCATCTAGATGAACAGAAAGGGTAACCAGATAAGAAAATCATGGAAATGCATTCAATGTCGACTCTGTATGAGTCGTTCCTGGAGAAGCATAGTTCCATTGATTCAACTGCTTCAGGATTGAGTCCAGTATTAAGGCGCATCAAGAAATAATCCAGATCATCTGGACCGATTGTTCGATGTCTCAAACTGGGAATCCACAGGGTGGGACACAGTCACAGAAAGATTGGAAAAATGCTCCAAAGCCAAACAGTTTGGCAACTCAGTAATATCTTAAAAACTCATAAAACATGATCCTCATTTCCTTGATACAGGATGTGTTTCTCACATTTGCTCTGTATGCACGGACTCTGTAGGATGCGGGATGTTGTCGCACAAGAGCATATTCGGATTGGATCTAGAGCTCGTTCAGTTTTGGAGTTAAGCTAGATATTTGTTTGTTATTAGTTTATAGATGCATATGACATTGTTTCGCATAGTACATTGTTCTGAGGATAATTCTGGTTTAATAAAATATTTTCTTTTAAAACATGATTGTTTAATTATCCTCGAAATGTTGTGTGAATGTGTTGATGGCATAAATGGTAATAACTTGAATGTTGATACATCCAATGGGATTGGAATTATAAATTGTGTTCCTTATGATTGTTAAAGTGAATTTTATGAGAATCACTTCAACCAAAGGTCCAGTTGGACAATACTTTGGAATCATTTGACTTAGAGTCGCATGATGAATTGAGTGCTTAATAAAGTTAATTGTGGCAAGAAATGAATCACCCAAAGATCCAATGGATAGGATTTTGGAATCAGATGACTTGGAGTCATGTGATGATTTCATATCTTGAACAAAATTAACAAAGTCATAAATTTACATAGAGATGTAAAAGACATTAAGATTATGAGAAATGGACACATAGTTACTGTGTATTGCTTGAATCTTCGAACACAACACAATTAGTTATACTTCATGATATTTGCCAATTAGTATGACAAATATGGCTTCGCTTATCAGAATAAGTGATTGATTGAAACCTTGAAGTGTTCAAGGATTTCAAAGGAAGTATAAGATCAACAGAACCTGAGTGACAACATAGACTGAGAAAATGTTTCACAGTTTATCCTCTTCCATGAACATTAATGGTTATAATGTGTCTTAAGGAAAATGATGGAGCATTGGTCGAAATAGTTCGATCCTCGATATATAAGATACATTTCCAATTAGTTTTTCGATGAATTGAATATTCAACCCGTCAGACCATAAAAACCATATTCCGACCACATCTTAGACTAAGTAGGTTATGCAGTCACTGTCTGAAATGTAAAGCTGGGATCGTCCTACTTGCACGTAGAAAGTCCAGGGTCATGTAGTGTTCTTCCAACATCATGACTAGCCTGAACATGATCAGCAATGTCGTTTCATTGGTCATCCCGGTTGTAACTATGAAAGAAGAGTTCTTTTGGAAAGGTCTCATATTCTTAGGAAACAGTGGGAGTAAGAATAATCATGAATGAGTTCAGGGTTTAGCCAAGTGAAAGAACCTCTAATCATCACAAGACCTTGACCAGGAATCAGATTCCTGTTAAACCTGACATACTCTTCTCTTTACCAGTAGTGTTGGTCACCGTCATAAGTGTTATGATTGGGGTGACAAACCGATTAGTGGTAAAACACTAAAGTTGGTACGGATTAACAATCCGACTACTTGGAAGCATTGGTGAGCCCGGTTGCTGCCAAATAAGAGAACCTTAGGGCGAGACACAGTCTATGTGGAAATTTGATTGATTTTACACCTAAGAACCAGTGGGAGTAATTGAATCATCAAAAGAAAGCGACATAGATAGAAATGTACTTACAGAACATTTGGTTGAATGACACGATACTCAGAGTCAAGTAATTGATCCTGAGACAAGCGCTCTCAATAGAAGATGAAATCCGAAAGGATACTGTTTAGTAAAGCTGCACCTTGCGAGTCGTTAGTGGAGCGTGTGTGGTTTACCAGCACACTAATAGGGACTCACAAAGAGCGTGCCAATACAAAGGTACATAGGCCCGGGATTCATCCCACGGGCACCTCGCAAGAAAGGATATTCAGATTCTCAAAATGTGCCAAAAAGTTTGGATTTTGTGAATAGCCTGAAAGATTCCCATAACTATGTCAGAAAGGTTTTGGATTCTCAAAATGTGCCAAAAGGTTTGGATTTTGTGAATAGTCCGAAAGAGTCAAAGCCAGTGGGAGTATCGTTGTTATCTGCCTATAACTGTATGTTGGTTACATATTGTTTCTAGGAAACATCTCTTGTCATTACAAAGTGTAATGATTTGACATTAAGAGATGATTCATTATGAAAGACTTAATAGAGATACAGCGTACTCAAGTGGTTGTGAACATCTATGAGACAGATCAAATACTCTGCCAATATGATCTTGATAAGATTCAAGATGCATAGCCGCAGGAAAGGAGTTTCTTATCATTACAAAGTATGATGACTTGGCATGAGAGATATAAAGAAGGTGCAACATACTCACATAGTTCACATACATCTATCGGATAGATGAAATCGTCAGTATAGACCTAGCCATTGTAAGCATGATCTTGATAAGATTCAAGATGCATGAGAAAGAGTCTCCGAAAAGGAAATAGTTTTCTCAAAAGTCATAACACAGATAATCTCTAGATTTCAAAATGGTTTGGAATAAGATTAGATCGAGTTCCACGAGCTTTTTGGATCGATCAAAAGTGTCATGAACATGTCCTCGTGACTTAATGCTTGGATCATAGTAAGTTGGATTTAGGATATAGTCTGGTTAGGAATACTGGATGGATTTTTTGAACACACATGAGAAATCATTGGGAAATGGTTGGGGTGAATGTGGTAATAATAATAATTTGAAAGGAGTTTCAAATCGGTAATTATTACCATCAGGATGTGGTGCTTAAGGACTTCATGGTGAAAGAGTTTCGTAACACCTCGAAATAGTCTTAGGTTGTAGTCATGTAGACTAAAGACCCCGGGAACCATGGGAAGTCACAGTACACATCACCAGAATGGAGTTAGGAGAGAGAAAAGACTGTAACACCCAAAATTTTTCGCAAAATATTTTAACTTTCAAAGATGACTTTTATAAAAATAGTTATATGTTTCCAAAATAAATAAGTAGCTCAAACCCAAAACATGGCAAAATACTAAAGTAAAGTGCGGAAGCAAAAATGACATAGTCCCAAACAAATAAAACTCCTAGTAGTGGCATCCCGGTGCTCCAAGTCACGCCTTAGCCTCTTAGATCTTAAAACCTGAAAAATGTTAGGGAAAACCAGAAGCACAAAGCTTAGTGAATTCAAATACAGACATCATATTAATATTCACATTTACCAGCCCTAATCCATTTCCAATTATAATTATAAAAACTAAGCAAAGAACGAATCAGTGCTTATATAAAATAGGGCGGACTTGTAGGTTTGAGCCGTACCGGGTAAATCCCGTATCCTTTGGCCCCGATCCCCGCACCTCATAAAGAGTATAACGTTGGTGATCTTACCTAACTACCCCTCATAGTAATAATCAATTACATACAGTGCACATGTACGATTTATAATAATAATATAGCATGCTTTAAATAGTAAATCTAAACAATCACACACGAGCTAACTAGCAAACACAAACATCAATACAACGGTGTGAGAGAACTCACCTTGAGTGAGTGAGTAACAGATAGGAGTCAATATAAGGCTACCAAGCTTGTGCAAACTTCAAAGCTTCACCTAAATAAAACTAAAGGTTAGAAGAATGAAGTTGTGAAACTAAGGAATGAGAAAGGAGTAATCACAGCAAGGTCTCTAAAACAGACCTGCTGTTCGGGACTGAGTTACTCCAAAATATACAACAGAAACATAGGCTTAATTAATTTTTACAAGAAACTACAATGACTTAGGTTTCCAGAACCATAAAGAACTCCTCCTAACTCCAAAGGATGTGAGAGATATAAAATTTACAAAAAGACATGTCACTGCTGTCTTTGGACGGACAGTCAGGTGGTGTTGGCCAATTCTACCCAACGTGTGTGTGGAATTAGCCCCAACCAAAAATCAGAGGAACATTAGACTCAACAATACAAGTCTCAGGGTTGGAATCGATTAAAAAGGGTTTGCCAAGCTCGGGATATAAAAATCGCAATGTGGGAAATCACAGAATCAGCATAAGCTGGTGACTGTCCACTGATTTAGAGTGTGGATCCATTCTAACCAAGTTATGATAAGAATTAAAGACCCATCTTCTCCAGATATTAAATTAACTATGTAATGTACATGTGGGAACTTGGAATCACTCTAGATCATTTCCCAAGCCCTAGTAATGATAAAAACAAAATGACATATCACAACAGACCCGGTTTAGACCTTACAGCAAAGAAGCTGTTGTTGCCCATAGATTAAATCCTTTTCAGCGAGAGTGCCTTTTAAGAAAGTTACTCAACTCAATTTGTGAACTTTGGGCACTGGTTGTGTATCCATTTGAGTCCTAGAACTCGAGATATGATTTTTATAAGAAGAGAGACTCAGCAGTGAAATCTGACAGAAACCCTTGGTTATGTTTCGAAATTCATAACTCAATATTCGTAGCTTAAAATCAAAATCCCTCCGGTCAGAACCTTCATATATGTCTTGGGAACCTTCGGTTAAAGTTTCGTGGCGATCCAACCTTTCAATCTCCGGGAATCGTCCAAACAATGCGGCTGTGTTCTCAAATCCGGGAATAAAGAGAGATACAGAGGGAGAAAGAGTGTGCCGTGAGGGAGAGGAGGGAGTGAAATGAAGGAAATTAGGGTTTTGAGCCATAATGTACTAGATTAATGGACTAAACCCTAAAGCCTTTGGGCTAGAAGAACAATTAAGCCCTAATTGGGTTTGGCTATAAAACTCATGGACTTAATTATATTATTAAAAGATGGCAATAGTTATAAGCCCAATTTTTCAATTAATCATATCTTAATTAAATAAATTAATATAATGCCACATAATTAATTAATTAAAATAAATAACGTAGCCAGAAAAACCGGGGCGTTACAACTCTCCCCCACTAGGAACGGACTTCGTCCTCGAAGTCATCGCCAACAAATAGATCTGGATAATGAGCCATCATCTCGTCTTCCGGTTCCCATGTCCATTCCGAACCCCGTCTATGTCGCCACTGAACCTTAACCAAGTTTATAGATTTGCTCTGAAGGGTCTGCGTTTCCCGATCTAAAATCGCAACTGGTTGCTCAACATAGTTGAGATGCTCATCAATCTGGATATCCTCCAATGGTACCACTACGGTATCATCAACGACGCATTTCTGTAGCTGAGAAACGTGGAAAGTGTCATGGATCAGGCTAAGCTCATCAGGTAACTCCAAACGATAGGCCACCTCCCCAACGCGAGCAATGACCTTGTAAGGCTCAATGAATCATGGTCCAAGCTTTCCCCGCTTCCGGAAGCAAATCACACCTTTCCAGGGAGAGACCTTTAACAAAACGGAATCTCCCACCTGAAATTCAAGGTCGGAGCTTCTTTTGTCGGCATAGATTTTCTGACGACTCCTCGCCATGGCCAAATGGTCTCGTATCACCTGTATATTCTCCGTAGTTTGTCGCACAATTTCGGTACTCCCAAGTACCCTCTGTCCTACCTCGCCCTAACAGACAGGCATTCTACACTTCCTTCCATATAGAGCTTCATACGGGGGCATTTTAATGCTCGAGTGATAACTGTTGTTATAGGAGAACTCGGCTAGATGCAGGTGATCATCCCAACTAGCCCCAAAATCGATCGCACATGCTCGAAGCATGTCTTCCAACGTCTGAATCGTCCTCTCACTCTGCCCGTCTGTCTGCGGGTGGAAGGCTGTGCTAAAGTGTAATCGTGTACCCATCTCTTCCTGAAATTTCCGCCAAAACCGAGAAGTAAATCGGGTGTCACGGTCGGAGACAATAGAAATGGGCACACCATGCAATGAGACAATCTCACGATCAAAGATCTCGACCAACTTCTTCGCAGATGAGCTCTTCTTTATGGCCAAAAAGTGAGCGCTCTTAGTCAGACGGTCGACAATCACCCAAATAGTATCGGTTCCACGGGCAGTCCTAGGAAGCATAGTGATAAAATCCTTGGTCAGATGCTCCCATTTCCATTCCGGAATCTCCAAAGGTTGCAATTTCCCATGCGGTTTCTGGTGCTCCGCCTTGACCTTCCGACAGGTCATACATTCTTCCACATACTGGGCTACATCATTCTTCATTCCATGCTACCAGTAACCCTCTCGAAGATCTAGATACATTTTGGTAGCACCCGGATGTATGGAGAATTTAGACTTGTGAGCTTCCTCCATTAGGGTTTTCCGGTTGCTTCCTGTATATGAAACCTAAACTCTACCATGGCAAGTCAACAAACCTCGTCCATCTTGTTCCATTTTAGGCAGTTCATTATCGATTTTCTCCCGCTTGATGTTTATTGCCGTCTTTTGAGCGTCACGAATCAGGTCTAGCAAGGGCGACACCATCGTCATACGGAGGCACTTAGCTCGAATCGGCTCGGCAGACGGTTTGCGACTGAGAGCATCAGCCACCACATTAGCTTTACCGGGGTGGTAGTGAATTTCGCAATCATAGTCTTTCACCACATCCAGCCATCTAATCTGCCTCATGTTCAGATCCCGCTGATCGAACAAATACTTCAAGCTCTTATGGTCGGTATATACAATAAACTTTACTCCATAGAGATAATGTCTCCAAATCTTGAGGGCAAATACAACAGCCCCAAGCTCCAAGTCATGAGTGGGGTAGTTTTGCTCGTGGGGTTTTAGTTGTCGGGAGGCGTAGGCTATAACCCTGTCTCGCTGCATCAACACTGCACCAAAACACAGAAGTGATGTGTCACAGTAAACAACTATATCCTCTATTCCGTCCATTAGGGCCAATATCGGTGCATCACTCAATCGTGATCTCAACTCATCAAACGCCGCTTGTTGCTCCGGATCCCACACAAACTTCTCTGATTTCTTGGTCAGTCGGGTAAGTGGTAATGCAATCTTTGAGAAATTTTCTATGAATCTACGGTAGTAACCGGCCAAACCCAAAAAGCTACGAACTTCGGAAGGCATTTTTGGAACCTCCCAATGCTTAACTGTTTCAACTTTGGTTTGATCGACCTTGATACCTTCTTTGTTCACTACATGCCCCAAAAACTGGACCTCTTCTAACCAGAACTCACACTTCGAGAATTTAGCATAAAGTTTTTCTCTCGCGAGAGTCTCCAAAACTTCTCGAAGATGTCGCTCATGCTCCTCCTTGGTCTTAGAGTAGACTAATATGTCATCAATAAACACAATAACAGAGCGGTCAAGCATCGGGCTACACACACGATTCATGAGGTCTATGAAAGCGGCGGGTGCGTTGGTGAGCCCAAAAGGCATCACCACGAACTCATAATGCCCATAGCGAGTACAGAATGCGGTCTTCTCAATGTCTTTTTTTCGGATTAGCATCTGGTGGTAACCGGACCGTAAATCAATCTTGGAGAACCAAGATGCTCCCTGCAGCTGATCAAAAAGATCGTCAATACGCGGTAGCGGGTATCTGTTCTTTATCGTGCGCTTGTTCAGCTCCCTATAATCGATACACATACGTTGGGTGCCATCTTTCTTCTTGACAAAAAGAATAGGAGCACCCCATGGTGAAGAGCTTGGCCGTATAAACCCTTTTTCACTTAGTTCCTGGAGCTGATCCTGAAGTTCTTTCATTTCAGGTGGCGCCAAATGATAAGGAGATTTAGCTACCAGAGTCGCACTCGGCATTAAATCATTGTGAAACTCCACTTGTCGAATAGGTGGCAAACCAGCGAGTTCTTCCGGAAAGACATCGCTGAAGTCGGAAACTATAGGAACATCGAAAAGTGCTACTGCAGATGAGCAAGAAGCCATGTCCAGACGGGGAATATCCCATTGAATAATAAGTTCTCCACCCCTAGGGTTTTGAACACGAATTGTTTCTTCCGGAAATGGATTTCCGCATCAAACTCGTCCAGCCAATCCATGCCTACAATAACGCAAAGCTCCTACATCGCAATAGGAATAAGATCAATGGGGAATTCAACCCCAGAACACTCGAGTGTGTAACCCCGATAAACTTCGGTGACATATATAATTCGGTTGTCAGCATCATTGGGCGAGCAAATTTTCCGATACTCCGGCCCAAACAATTAATAAAAGTGCAGAATACGAAAGAATGAGTGGCACCACTATCAAACATAACAGCAGTGGGCTCAGAATCTAGCAAATACGTGCCTGATTCACAATTATATATAACAATCATGAATGCCATTCAAAATAGAACAAAGTTATAGTGCAAGAGGGGAAAAGAAAGATACTCGGCCTAATAAAACCCTTATCACTCCGTTCCTGAAGATGACTATGAAGTTCTTTCATCTCTGGTGGTGTCAGTCGATAAGGAGCCTTGGCTACCGGAGCTGCACCCGACACCAAGTCGATACGGAACCCTTCTTGCCGAACCGGCGGCACTCCAGTTAGTTCCTCTATGAATACGCCACTAACTCAGAAACAATCGCAACGTCACTAACCACCACGGTCGCTGAACAATAAGCTACGGATAGGCGATCCCCCCTTAACGACCAGTTCTCCCCCACTTGGGTTTGAACCCGCACCTGCTTACGATGACATGAAATCTCCGCTTCAAAAGTATCCAGCCAGTCCATGCCCACAGGGACACATACTTCCCTCATAGCAATAGGAATCAAATCAATAGGAAACTCTATGCCAGAGAACCATGGAGTACAACCGCGATATACATTGGTAACATAAAGAATACGGTTGTCTGCAACCTGGACAACCATTGGACAAGATAGTCTACCAACGTCTCGTCCCAGACGATTAGAAAAAGTGTGAGAAACGAACGAATGAGTAGCACCGATATCGAACATAACAACAGCGGGCTTAAAACTAACCAAGTACGTGTCTGCTTCAACGATTTATAACAACTTATAAACATGAAAACCTAAGGGGTATATATTAGGAACATCTCTAGCAGAAATAGAGGAAAACTTAGGCAGTATCTGCATCCGCGGAAAAGAAAGATAATATAGAGACATTTCAGCCTAGATATTTCTAGGAAGACGAAACACTCAGCTTACCGAAAATTTTTCAACCTTGCCCGACCCGAAATCGGCACCAGTGCTTCAAATAGTATGGGCCCTTCTACTACCTTCCACACAAGTTCCAATTTCGCATTCGCGTCTAGTTTCAAAATTTCCAGTTCGCTCTAGCCGTTTATTTATACAACTCTCTCACATGATAATAGTAACAGGTATATAATCTAATATTTTAAGGCTAATTGAAACAATCCAAAATTAACAATTTAACAAAGTAAGAAACATATGAAACAAAGCTTACTTGGCCGGCTGACTGGCACACCACGAGATAATCCACTACTAGTATTCAAAAGTTTTAAAGAAATCTTTTAAAGAAAATATTTAAAGAAAATAATATTTTTAAGAGCCTCAAATTTGAGTCTAGAACATTCCTAAAAATGCCTAGTTCCCTCAAACGTGTGCTCTGATACCAACTTGTAACACCCAAAATTTTTCGCAAAATATTTTAACTTTCAAATATGACTTTTATAAAAATAGTTATATGTTTCCAAAATAAATAAGTAGCTCAAACCCAAAACATGGCAAAATACTAAAGTAAAGTGCGGAAGCAAAAATGACATAGTCCCAAACAAATAAAACTCCTAGTAGTGGCATCCCGGTGCTCCAAGTCACGCCTTAGCCTCTTAGATCTTAAAACCTGAAAAATGTTAGGGAAAACCGGAAGCACAAAGCTTAGTGAATTCAAACACGGACATCATATTAATATTCACATTTACCAGCCCTAATCCATTTCCAATTATAATTATAAAAACTAAACAAAGAACGAATCAGTGCTTATATAAAATAGGGCGGAGTTGTAGGTTTGAGCCGTACCGGGTAAATCCCGTATCCTTTGGCCCCGATCCTCGCACCTCATAAAGAGTATAACGTTGGTGATCTTACCTAACTACCCCTCATAGTAATAATCAATTACATACAGTGCACATGTACGATTTATAATAATAATATAGCATGCTTTAAATAGTAAATCTAAACAATCACACACGAGCTAACTAGCAAACACAAACATCAATACAACGGTGTGAGAGAACTCACCTTGAGTGAGTGAGTAACAGATAGGAGTCAATATAAGGCTACCAAGCTTGTGCAAACTTCAAAGCTTCACCTAAATAAAACTAAAGGTTAGAAGAATGAAGTTGTGAAACTAAGGAATGAGAAAGGAGTAATCACAGCAAGGTCTCTAAAACAGACCTGCTATTCGGGACTGAGTTACTCCAAAATATACAACTGAAACATAGGCTTAATTAATTTTTACAAGAAACTACAATGACTTAGGTTTCCAGAACCATAAAGAACTCCTCCTAACTCCAAAGGATGTGAGAGATATAAAATTTACAAAAAGACATGTCACTGCTGTCTTTGGACGGACAGTCAGGTGGTGTTGGCCAATTCTACCCAACGTGTGGGTGGAATTAGCCCCAACCAAAAATCATAGGAATATTAGACTCAACAATACAAGTCTCAGAGTTGGAATCGATTAAAAAGGGTTTCCCAAGCTCTGGATATAAAAATCACAATGTGGGAAATCACAGAATCAGCATAAGCTGGTAACTGTCTACTGATGTAGAGTGTGGATCCATTCTAACCAAGTTATGATAAGAATTAAAGACCCATCTTCTCCAGATATTAAATTAACTATGTAATGTACATGTGGGAACTTGGAATCACTCTAGATCATTTCCCAAGCCCTAGTAATGATAAAAACAAAATGACATATCACAACAGACCCGGTTTAGACCTTACAGCAAAGAAGCTGTTGTTGCCCATAGATTAAATCCTTTTCAGCGAGAGTGCCTTTTAAGGAAGTTACTCAACTCAATTTGTGAACTTTGGGCACTGGTTGTGTATCCATTTGAGTCCTAGAACTCGAGATATGATTTTTATAAGAAGAGAGACTCAGCAGTGAAATCTGACAGAAACCCTTGGTTATGTTTCGAAATTCATAACTCAGTATTCGTATCTTAAAATCAAAATCCCTCCAGTCAGAACCTTCACATATGTCTTGGAAACCTTCGGTTAAAGTTTCGTGGCGATCCAACCTTTCAATCTCCTGGAATCGTCCAAACAATGCGGCTGTGTTCTCAAATCCGGGAATAAAGAGAGATACAGAGGGAGAGAGAGTGTGCCGTGAGGGAGAGGAGGGAGTGAAATGAAGGAAATTAGGGTTTTGAGCCATAATGTACTAGATTAATGGACTAAACCATAAAGCCTTTGGGCTAGAAGAACAATTAAGCCCTAATTGGGTTTGGCTATAAAACTCATGGACTTAATTATATTATTAAAAGATGGCAATAGTTATAAACCCAATTTTTCAATTAATCATATCTTAATTAAATAAATTAATATAATGCCACATAATTAATTAATTAAAATAAATAACGTAGCTAGAAAAACCGGGGCGTTACAACTCTCCCCCACTAGGAACGGACTTCGTCCTCGAAGTCATCGCCAACAAATAGATCTGGATAATGAGCCCGCATCTCGTCTTCCGGTTCCCATGTCCATTCCGAACCCCGTCTATGTCGCCACTGAACCTTAACCAAGTTTATAGATTTGTTCCGAAGGGTCTTCGTTTCCCGATCTAAAATCACAACTGGTTGCTCAACATAGTTGAGACGCTCATCAATCTGGATATCCTCCAATGGTACCACTACGGTATCATCAACGACGCATTTCTGTAGCTGAGAAACGTGCAAAGTGTCATGGATCAGGCTAAGCTCATCAGGTAACTCCAAACGATAGGCCACCTCCCCAACGCGAGCAATGACCTTGTAAGGCTCAATGAATCGTGGTCCAAGCTTTCCCCGCTTCCGGAAGCGAATCACACCTTTCCAGGGAGAGACCTTTAACAAAACGGAATCTCCCACCTGAAATTCAAGGTCGGAGCTTCTTTTGTCGGCATAGATTTTCTGACGACTCCTCGCCGTGGCAAATGGTCTCGTATCACCTGTATATTCTCCGTAGTTTGTCGCACAATTTCGGTACTCCCAAGTACCCTCTGTCCTACCTCGCCCTAACAGACAGGCGTTCTACACTTCCTTCCATATAGAGCTTCATACGGGGGCATTTTAATGCTGGAGTGATAACTGTTGTTATAGGAGAACTCGGCTAGATGCAGGTGATCATCCCAACTAGCCCCAAAATCGATAACACATGCTCGAAGCATGTCTTCCAACGTCTGAATCGTCCTCTCACTCTGCCCGTCTGTCTGCGGGTGGAAGGCTGTGCTAAAGTGTAATCGTGTACCCATCTCTTCCTGAAATTTCCGCCAAAACCGAGAAGTAAATCGGGTGTCACGGTCGGAGACAATAGAAATGGGCACACCATGCAATGAGACAATATCACGATCAAAGATCTCGGCCAACTTCTTCGCAGCAGTTTCTAGGAAGCTACAGTTTGCTGATTAATTAGAGGTTAAATTAGTAATTATAGTCATAGACTTATCCAAGTGGGAGACTGTTGGATTAGGTGTCTAAGCCATGACTAATAATTTGTATTTACCAAATTAATAGAAGCAAAGTCCATTTGGGTTGCCCTCATAGCTAGAGGTTTGGTAGAAATTCCAAGAGAGAAAAAGATTGATTTATTATATGATTAATAAATCAATAGAAATAAAATAAATAGTTTATTAATATATTTCAGTGATAATATATTAATTAGAAACTACATTAATTAATTAGAAATGAATCTGGAATTAATTGTAATTAATTTGGTGATTAATTTAATTTATTAAAGGTGCAGGGACTGAAATTGTAATTATTCAATAGTTGAGTAAGTGACAATTTTAGCAGGTAATAAAGCAGTCGAAATTATATATATTAGATATATATATTTCGAAATTTAATAATGGATAAATATGGTTTGAATTGTCAGATAAGTGTTTATCTTGATTTGAATTCAAAAGGGTTTATCTCTAAAGGCTTATCTGGTTATCTGCTTGGGACTATAAATAGGGACCCTGGGGTACCTATTTTCTATGCCAACTTCACTCATTCTCCCTGGAAATTTCGTGACTCTCCTCAAGCTCTTGGGTGTGACTTCATTTGAGGCAAGATATTTTTGTTGCTTAGCTTCCAAGAAAACCTAAAGGTTAGTTTTCTGATTTATTTCTTTTAGTAATTTTTCTTCTGGCCTTTAGGAATTATTTATATGTTCAAAGTTAGAAAACATAGATCCAATTTAGGTTGCATATGAACTTAGGGTTTAAGTTCATAGATTTACATAAAACCTTTCAATTACTTCATGGATTAAGTCACAACTAATCTAGGATGATAATATCTTTTATTCTTCAAACCGAGATGCATGAGAATTTGCACTATAATTCTGTTATGCATTGTCTACTCAAACGCTGTTTGTAACTGGTAGTTATAAGTGGTATGTTCGTGTATGACATGATAAAATAGACAGAGACTATGTGGTTAGAGCTTACCTGTTCTTTCTGCCATAACAAGGAGAAGCGATATCTTGGGACCCTCGATGATTTGATGCTGACACTAAGCGCTTGGTCAAGCCCTAACCAGATTGATGTGTTCGATCCGTGGTCCGACAGAGTCATCATAAATCTCTATTGGGAAACAGAAACTATCGGGATTTGACCTTTTCCATGACCCGGGTTCATCATGATATCTTGAGAACTGATGAATGGCTGATCACTTATCTAAGGGTCATCTCTTTTCTTTGATCAGAGTTCGACAATTGCATAGGTTGACATACTCTAGGCTGATTATCAGATAATATTGAGACCACACAAACTTGAAAACATGTCCAAGTGCGAGACTGTTGGAATAATGTCCAAGGTCATCAACATGTGGTAATATTTCTAATAAATAGCAGTTCTTTTGGGTTGCCCTCATGACACAGAAAAATAGACAGAGTCAAAAAGATTAAAAGAAAGGACGATTAGTTTATTAATTTATTGAGAAATAAATTGATTAGAAACTAGATCAATAAATTAATTGATAAATTAATCAAGAATTAATTTATAATCAATAAAAGGGATTGGATTGTAATTGATTAAAGGTTTAATCAAAGATAACAAAGTTCAGGGGGTGTGGCCGCCAAAAGGCTCCTAAGTTTGAAGTCCTAGGAGCCCATGCACTATAAATAGAGGCCTTGGGTTCAACCCTAAGGCATCCAAAGCCTCAAGTGAGCCGCCAACTCTTCCCTCCCCTTTCCCTTCTATGAGATCTCTTCCCTCTCTAGGGTAAGAGTTCTTTGCTTCTGATCTGTCCGGTTTTCTGGAGATCACTGGGTGTGAATCACTAGAGGGATTCTACTTTGGATCCTGATCATCCATGCAATCGTGGCCTTGACCAGAGCACAAAGAAGGAGACTTGTTGAGGTATATTTTGTTTAAGTTTTAAGTAGCAATAATTGTTATGCACTGCATGATCCTGAACAACGTTCATGGAATTTCTGTGATTTGATCTTGTTTGTCTTCCACTGCATGTGTTTATGTGTTCATGTGATCAAATCCCAACAAAGATATTTACCTTTGTTCAAGATTCACTTATGATTAATGATCCATGAAGTGATTCTTGAAGCGGGTCATATCCAATAGTTGTTCTCCAACAAGTACATATGAACTTGGATGCAAAACTTTGCCATATCATCTCATCAAATCAACCAATCTAATTCACATTAGTCTTAATTCATAGTTGTTCCCACAACTATGAGTGATTATGGACGATTTAGAATAACTAGTTTATTCATGGATAAAAAACATAATAACATTAATGCAAAAGAGATATCTCATATATCAAAAGAGATTTCATGTTATTACTGTATAGTTCGAAAATATCTACATATTAATAAAGTACAAATTTAGATCCAAACACTAGATAGTCGAAGCCCAGTTCCTATTGCATGATTCTCAAACTTGTTTTGAGAAAAGGGCTTCGTGAATGGATCTGCTAGATTATCATCTGTATGAATCTTTTCAAGGCGTATATTTCCCAATTTCAATTCCTGTTGAATGAAATTTGTGATGTTTGGGACAACCTCTTATCCACTGATGAATTTTTTTCGTCCAATCAACTTCTTGAGTTGCTTCTAAAGAAGAAATATACTCAGATTCTATTGTAGATAGTGTGACCACTTCTTGCTTTGAACTCTTCCATGCAAGGGCCCCTCCATTTAGGGTGGATATGTATCCCGACTGTAACCGAGAATCATCTTGATCAGTATTGAAGCTAGCATCTGTGTAACACCTTACAGCGAGCTCTTCATTAACTCCACCATAAACTAAGAACATGTCCTTAGTCATTCTTAAGTAATTAAGGATTTTCTTCACAGCCATCCAATTTTTTTCGCCAGGATTAGCTTGATATTGACTAGTCATACTCGGTGCATAAGCTACATTCGGCCTTGTACATGTCATGGCATACATAATTGACCCTACCGCTAAAGCATATGGTATGCGACTCATTATTTTGATCTCATCATCTGAACTAGGACAATATGTCTTGGAAAGACTGGTTCCAAGTAGCATAGGTACAATCCCTCATTTTGAGTTTTCCATTGAAAAGCGTTTTACGACTTTATCAAGGTACAACCTATGACTCAATCCAATGAGTTGTTGGGATCTATCTCTATAGATCCTAATATGAGTATGTATGATGCATCCCATATATCTTTCATTTCAAAATACTTTCTTAGATAAGCCTTAGTCTCTTTCAATGTTGGGGTATCTTTCCCGATCAAAAATATGTCATCTACATATAGAATTAGAAAATTGATTTTGCTCCCACTTGCTTTGATGTATACTCATGGTTCATCAGGGCTTTCTGAGAAACCAAACATTTTGATGTTCTCATCAAAACGATGATACCAAGTCCTAGATGCTTGTTTCAATCCATAAATGGACTTCTTCGGTTTGCGCACCTTCTTCAGGTTATCTGGATCAACAAAACAGTTGTTAGAACAGATTTGGCATGTAGAATTAAGAACGAAACACCAATCAGGATCCAAGGAGTCGAATGATTAGATTAATCAATTGGTTTTACAATATGAATGATTCTCTCTCTAGAATATGGCTCCCTTAGACTACAAATAATAAAAACACTATTTATAGTCTAATATCTCTATAAAGAAAAATATGCAACCCACAAGACCATAAGCATAAGCAGGCCTTCTATGCCTCCAAGTCAACATTTTGTAGAACTTTGCACCCAACAATCTCCCTCTCAAAGATCGGAATGGATGACGTGGCATAGGAAACGAATCAATCAACGCGTGAATAATAATCTTCGGTAATCTTCTAGAATGACCAATAAAACATCTAACAATCTCCCCTTTTTATGATCAATGAGATCATAAAACCGTATGGCCATGAGAACGCGCTCGATCCGGATAATCATCCAAAACTCCTTCTCCAAAAGTGAATAAAATGGGTTCGGATTAGGTTGAATGGGTATAACAATTTGGGTTAAATGGGTTTGGAGTATTGGGTTAAATGATTTGGATTTTGTTTAAATTTTAGGCTGATTGTTTTGGGTTTGGATTTGATTGGAGTTGGGCTGCATGGGTTTATATTTGCAATGGGTCGGATAGATTTTGGGTTATGATCCGAAGGAGTGTAGATGGATCCGATTTCTTGTTTAAAGAATAGGGATCCGATGGTGTAAAGGTGGGATGCCCTTTTGTTGACCAATGAGGTCAAAGAGACTTCATCGTCATTACCCTTTTCATTCCGATTCACTTTCTCTCCCCTCGCCGTCTCTCATCACCGTCTGATAGGGTGAGCATTGTACGGTTTGGCTCGGTTTTAGGCCAAAACCGAACCACAAACCGCATGCATCGGTTTTTGTAATTTTAAAACCGCAAAATGCGGTTTTTCAAGTGGTGCGGTTTTGCGTTTTTTCTGACGGTGCGATTTCAAATGGTGCGATTTCAGTTTTAAACCATACAATCAAATGGTGTGGTTTTAAAACTGCAAGAGACCAAAAGTGAAGTAGTTTTTATTAAAATTTTAGCTTTTAATCCTATATCCAACACGACATATCGTAGAAACATGAAACAATTTTTGTTTATTATATTTTTAGCCCACAATCAAAAGTTTGGTAAGTCATAGTCTTGGTCCACAAACACGATCATATGATAGTGTCACACCCCCAAACCACGATGGTGAAATCGTCTGAGGGCGGAACGGAACATAGTATCACAACTATTGCATACTGTTGGGTGTTGAAAGATGACTATAGTTCTAGCAATTCTATATTGGTTTAACAATCACACACGAGTAATTTAAAGCAAATATATGAACAAGGTGAATTGGATAACTTGTGCCGAATGCTTGATTATCACTTTAGGGTTTTACAATGGTGTATTACAATCTCGCATCCTACACGGTATGGTATCACTGATATTTATACTGAATTAGTGATACGCATAGTATAATTACTTTTTCAGAGAATATTCTATCAAATGTACTATCCAATAGAATGACAGGATCATGCAACACGTAGTCTGCAACCACGCGTGCACCTTGGTTTGACAGCTGTAAAGTCTTCAGATCCTCCAGGTGATACCCTTCGGAGTCTTCAGACTTCGGGGTCTTTTATTCTTTTATTACTTCGGGGTTCTTCTTCAAAAGGTCTTCGGATATGTCAGCACTTCATCACAATTATTCTCAACAATCTCCCCCTTTGTGTGAAGTGCATCTGAAGCCTACACATGGAAGTTTCTTTTGTACGCCCTCTTCAAAATTTTCCTCACTGCCAAGTACCAGTTCATGTGATCCATGAACTTCTTCTTCTTTTCTTCTGAATTAGCATGACAAGCATTTACATGAGAAATCATGCCTGAGATAAAAGAGGAAGGATGGAGGCCAAGATAGTCTATTTCAAAGAACTTGACCATGAATTCGGTTTCGTTTCGAAGTCATTTGAAGACTACCCCATATGGTTCATCGAGAATCTCTCCATCCTTGAATCTGCTTATGTTCCGAACTACAATAGGAGGAGTGTTCAATGGTTGCTTGTAGTAGGAACATAGCTCAATGTCGTGCTTGGAAAACTTCAGCAGGTAATTGTTCAGAAAACCCAAAATGTGGTTTTTTATTGTAAGCATAGACATTCCGGCATGAGCTGCTTCACTACTTCCTAGAAGATCAAGAATTTGAATGAAGTTCATTGGATTCATGATTGGGAAGTCGGCAATTGTAAACCTTGACTCAACCTCATTTGCACCACGAAGAACAAGAAATTCAAATTTTTCGAAGCCCTTATACTTCCCTGCCTTCTTGATTGATATGATTTTCTTGATCGTGTTCAAGCTCCATACTACACTCTAACATTGAATGTACTTAGCATGGGAGTTGATTTTGTTGGTCCAGTAGGTTGCTCTCTGTTCATTTGTTACATCTTGAGTGAACTGGAGAAAAGCGAAAGTCTTCGGATTGAAAGGAATGTCAAGATGAATATCTTCGGAGTCGGTTGTGTCAAAACTCCGAAGAGGTAGCCTGTTGAGTACATTATGATCTTAGAATCCGAAGAGTTTGATTGCCTATATGGTCCATTTCCCATCATCACGTGCGAAGTTGTTCATTTTGATCATCAGGTTGTAGTCAGCACGTCTAGCCTTGTAGACATCCTCCATCTGTGGAGCAATGATGCTTTCGAGAGACCTGTCTGTCGAGCTTCCAGCTCCAGCTGATCCACTAGCTCCCATGGCAGTTGTTGTGACGGTTGAAAATGTGGGACCGGCAGTGGTTGTTGTGGTTGTAGGACCAGCAGTGGTTGTTGTGGCTGCGGAGGTTAATCTAGGCCTTTCTCCACCTTGTGAAGCATGGCCCGCATGCTGAGCAGTTACAGGCCTGCCTTGTGGCCTAGATAACCTATCTGCAAAGTTTACCAGAGGCTGTAATACAGTTCTTAACCAAGCAGCCATGTCTTGGGTAAGAACTGCATTTGTCCTTTGCAGCTCCTCTATAAACTTCGAGATGTTCGAAGCGGCTTGGGCGGCGGTGAGCTCTTCTATCTTTGCTTTAGCCTCATCAAGTTGTTTTTCAAACTTGGTACTTTGCTAAGATTCACTCCGAAGTCCCTATAGAGCTTTCATGACTTCGGAGTGTGATTTTTCAAACTTTTCGGCAAGGGCTCCGATTTTCTTGTCAACACCGGTTACAACAGACTCAAGTTTTTGTTCAAAGGAGGATTGAATCTTACTTTGTTGATCTATGAGTCTTTTATCGAGCTTCTGTACAGAGTCCCTTATTTCTTTGGACATGGTAAACTCCAGAGACTCGATCTCTTCGGTGATGTCACCCAAGGGTTTGGTGGGATCAAAGCCAGTTTGTGCTTGAATCAGAGTATCCATCTTGGAGTTCAGAATTTTGTACTGTTTCATTAGTACAAAGGCTTCGTCTGGTAGGTCTTCATCTGAGGTTCCTTCAGCAACTAAAGGAGCTATATGAAAAGCCTCAAAGAAGGCTGCTGAAGTAGGGTTTTGTTTTGAGGGTGATAGGGGCACTTCAAACTCAGATAATGAGAAATCAATACCAGAGAAAAAGACAGTAGACGTTTGAGGAGCAGTTGTAGGTGGAGGTGGTGGTGGTACATCAGATGACGTAGTATGAATCATGGTGGTTTGTTGAGCTGTTGTGGGTGGTGGGGAAGGTGGTTGAGTTGATTTAGGTGGAGATGGTGGAGCAGTTGTATTTGGAGGAGTGGGTGGTCTAGTTGTTTGTAGAGGTGATGTAGGTTGGTCAATAGGTTGCTCTTCTTGTTATTCTTCCTGCACTGCGGATGGAGTCTTTTCTGACTCCGAAGACTCATCCGCAGTGATTAGTTTCCTTGTTCTCCTTGGTTGCTTCCTCTTCGGAGTAATTTGCTCCGAAGTCTTTCTCTTCTTCTCAGCCTTCTTCGGACCACTTGGTCCACCAAATATTTTTCTCTTCCCTTTTCCTTTTGGATTTGCCAGGACTGGTGCTTCTTGTTTTAAGTCATGAGTGGGGTAAGGAATGACTAGAGTGTTACGATAAGTGTTTACCTCATTGCACTCCATAAGTACTTTGGAGAGCATGACTTGTGGAATTTGAGCACAGAAGAGTGCAGGTTCATCATCCAATGGCAGGATGTCAATGGGAGTGTACCGTAATTCTGGAAGAGAAACATCAAGAACAAATCCAGCTTGTTGATAGTGGGCATGAACAACAATTGCCCAAAATCTTGGATTAGCCATTTCTGTCCCCTTCATGCTGTGATTGATATGCGAGCAGAAATCAGTCTAAAGAATGGTTGTGTAATCTACCTTGACGTCATAGTAGATTCCGTAGAGCATGGATTGGAATGATACACTTGTAGAGTCCAATCCTAAAGTTCTTCCTGAGAGACATCTGAGGAAGATGCTAAAGAAGTATCGCCACAGGTCAGGTAGTTGGTTCTTTTTGAATGTGCTGATCCTTTCGAGAGGGGGTGAGTATCCCATTTCATTGAACATTTCAACTAGTTGTGCAGCAGAAGGAACAACCATTTCTTTAGAGTTGTAGACGGGAAGATGGAGGGCTTCAACGAACTTTTCTTTGGTTAATTGAACCTTCTTGGTTTTTCCCTTGGAATCGATGGCCTCATAGAACACCGATTTCACCTGATTGTTGGAATCGAACAGAGCATTCGATGTATAATGGGCTCTGTGAACAACAGTTGCCGGAATTGTAGGAGTGTAGGTTAGGGTATAGCCAAGAACAGATCTCTTCAAGCATTCAACTAGGGCATCGATTGGTTGAGGGTAGAGTTGTAGGTTGTTGCGAAGAACCAGATTAGCAGACTGGCTCTTGAGGTTTGGGATTGACATAGCTTCAGTGGTTTGGGATGAAGCTTCAGCGGCCATTTTTGAAGAAAGGAAGAAGATGAAGGAATTTAGGATTTCTTTGAGAGTAAGTTTGCAGAGAGAGTTCAAAAGTTTTGTTTGCGTAAAGAGAGTAACTGAAGCGGTGAGAGGTTTATATAGTATTCGTGGTCCCTAGGTCATTTAATACACGATTAAAGTGGTCCTATAACAGCCTGACACATCAGCATCTGCGCGTCCCACTATCCCTGCAAAAGGAAGAAACGTACGGCTGTCAGTTGCAATGATTTAAAATTTGAACCGCCCCTTTTGTGAGATCTTTTTTGTTAGGATTTTCCTTTAATCTCTCATTGACAGCTGTATACGAACAAACGGTCACCTAATCTCCAAGGAATGTTTGTCTCTGAGAGTTATCATAAATATGGAAATCATTTGAACAATAAATTGACTTCGAATTTAATAAGGAAATTTATGACCGTTGTAAGTTCTCTTCGGAGTGAAGGCATAATTTTATGATTAACTCCGAAGGGTGTTATTTTCACTTTGGTGGATAACATATGTTTTGTGAAGTATTTGTTAGAACACCGAAGTTCATTGGTTTTCTATTGGTTTTCTTTGAAGTTTTGGTTTTACTTTCGAGTGATGCAATATGACGTTTACCCTTAACTTCCCGGAATATTATGAAAAGATGATTTAACAATTAAGTTAAAGTTCAGAATCATTCGAATCATGTTGGAAGTCTATTTTTTTCATTTCAAAGGTTGTTTGATTCAATATCAGTCATGAATGTATAAGTCTAATCACCCCAATTTTAACTTGATTTCGCATTTTGCAACGTGGTTTGAATAGTACTTTTGTGCTTCAAATTTTTCATACACAATAATGATAACATCCTTTGCATTTGAAATTTAAAGAAATTTTCATTCTTGAATCGAACATCAGAAGTGTTTTTAGAAATTGGATTGTCTTTGAAGATCCTTTTTGAAAAATATATTCTCTTTCATCAATTGAAGTGTTTGGATACTAGACTCTGATGACAAGCCTTTGAGCTTCGTACACCACTCCAACTTTATCATTTAAGATAGACTACTTGAAATGTTCATATTCTCTACAAAGTACTCAACTATGTTATAGGAGTTCCTTGTATCGTTATTTAAAACAGAAGAATAACCCTTTGAATGCTGATTTTTCTTTCTTTTGCATTCCCTTGTTTATCTTTTTGTCTTTGTTTGTCTTTGATTCTTTTGACAATTTGTCTTCTGTTTATCTTTTTGATGATTTTCAATTTTTCTCTTTTTATCTTTTCTATTTTGGATTTACTTAGATACAGAATTTTCACCATCTAGTTTCTTTCTTGGTGCTTTTTGGTTTTGTTTTATACAATCCTTGAGTGTGAAAAGCTTCTTTTAGTTCAATTTTGTACCATTGATGAAAATAGATTTAAATTTGCTTATCAGACAATGTTGGTACTATCTTTGATGAAAACTTCGGAACTCTTGAGTTATCCTGTGTAGTTTTGAGGCTACATGATTAATTTGAAGTTGAAGCGAGTCAAGTTCCGAATGGTGGTTAGGAATAGACATTATGTTAAGGATATAGGAATCAAACAAGGCTTCAAATTGTAAAATAGCCTTAACCTCACTTCGAAGTCTGTTTTCTTACCAATGTTTCAACTCGATTCCCAAATACCTTTTAGTGCAATAAGGTATGATTATCAGAATCTAAAATCAAAGTTTTGTCCTTTACTTGGTTAATCCATGAAAGCAAGATTAAACTTTGTCATTGTGCATCAGACTTTTCTCAAAACATAGTACGAAGGCATAAAACTTTATTTTTCTTGTTTTTTAATTTTCTTTGATTTAAAAACTTTTTAATTTTGTCCTTAACAAGTGAAGTCAAAATATGTTTAGGTGAAATTTTTCCATTTTCATGATTTTATTTTAAACAAAATTTTGTTCCGCAGAGTTCCGAAGTGAAATTTTACTTTGGAGAGCTGCGGTGAAACGCTAAGTGATTTTTCTTGTTTTACTCTGATGAGCTCCGAAGCAATGAAACTCTTCACAGCGCTGCGGTGTTTTGTGATTTTACAAATTTTCAAACTGAAGAAAAGAGTGATAGTGAGCAAATCTGAGATTTATTGAAGAGTGGATCCATCTATCATTCCAAGTCCACGAACTATTCTTGTGAATGCCTCTTCATTCAGGGCCTTTGTGAAGATATCTGCCAGTTGTTCTGTGGTGTGAACAAAGTGCACCTCAATATTCCCCTCCTCAACATGACTTTTGATGAAGTGATAGTGAAGAGCTATATGCTTTGTCTTGGAATGTTGAACTGGATTGTGGCATATGTGAATTGCACTTTGGGAGTCACAGAACAAAGGTATTTTTCTCATGTTGATGGCATAATCTTTCAGTTGGCTTTGGATCCAAATGATTTGTGAGGTACATGCTGCAGCCGCTACATATTCTGCTTCTGCTGTGGAAATAGAGACACAAGTTTGCTTCTTGGATTGCCAGCTAATTAGCTTTCCATCTAGGAATTGACAACCCCCCAAAGTGCTCTTGCAATCAATAGAGCATCCACCAAGATCTGAGTTAGAATAAGCTTGTATGTAGAAGCCGGAGTTTGGTGGTTACCACAGACCATAAGCAGTTGTGCCATGAAGATATCGAAAGATTGTCCTAACCGTAGCCAGATGAGGTTCTCTTGGGTCAGCCTGATATCTTGCACAATTGCATACTGCGAACATGATATCAGGGCGACTGGCTGTGAGATAGAGCAGTGATCCAATCATACTTCGGTACTGCTGTATGTCTGTCTTCGGTTTGTCCAATGAAGGATTCAACCTTGTACATGCAGGCAAAGGAACTTTTGCTTTGGAGCAGTTAGTCATTCTGAAGCGTTCGAGCAAACTCTTCGTGTACTTTTGTTGATTGATGAAAATCCCCTCCTTGGATTGTTTTATTTGTAATCCAAGAAAGAAGTTAATCTTACCCATCATACTCATTTGAAATTTGCTTTTCATTAGTTTTTCAAAATCTTTTGACAAATTGGGGTCAGTGGATCCGAACATTATGTCATCCACATAAATTTGGACTAACATCAAATGAGATCCAACTTTCTTTCTGAAAAGTTTGGATCAACTGAGCCTTGTTTAAAGCTTGATTCTTTTAAAAATTTTGTCAAGGTCTCATACCAAGCTCTTGGAGCCTGTTTTAAACCATAGACAGCCTTGTCTAGCACATAGCAATGGTTTGGATGTTCTTTACTTTCAAAGCCAGGTGGTTATTCAACAAAAACAGTTTCCTCGAGATCACCATTCAGAAAGGCACATTTGACATCCATTTGATAGACATCAAAGTTTTTATGTGCAGCATAAGCTAAAAATATCCGAACTGATTCGAGTCTGGCAACAGGAGCAAATGTTTCTTCGTAATCAATCCCCTCCTGTTGACAATAACCCTTGACAACCAATCTTGCTTTGTTCCGAACCATATTGCCTTCGGTGTCTAGCTTGTTCCTGTACACCCAATTGAGACCAACAATTGAAGCATTTGCAGGTTTAGGAATTAGCCTCCAAACTTTGTTTCTTTCAAATTCTTCTAATTCCAACTGCATTGCTTCAATCTAATCAGAGTGATCAAATGCATCTTTAACGTTCTTAGGTTTAATTTTTGAGATGAAGACATTGAACATGCACAACTCCGAAGTTTTGTTCAAATCAATTTATTTTTGATGAAGTTGTGCACGAGTCAACACTCTATCTTGAACATTACCGATGATAAGTGATGGTGGATGATTTCTCGTCCATTTTTCCAAGATAAAGCATCTACAACCGAAGATGTGAAGAAATTTGACATTTGGTTTTCTTCGGTTGAGTACTTCATAAGGAGTGATATGAAAACGCTTGTGAATGTAGGATCTGTTTTGAGTAAAGCATGCAGTAGAAATGGCTTCGGCCCAGAAGTACATCGGCAGATTTGCGAAATTTAGCATTGTTCTAGCTGCTTCACACAGGGAACGATTTCTCCTTTCCACAACTCCATTTTGTTGAGGAGTATAGGGTGTAGAGAAGTTATGACTAATTCCTTTTGTTTTCAAGAATCCATCCAGAGTCTGATTCTTGATCTCCGAACCATTGTCACTGTGTACAGTTCAGACTTTCTTGTTGAGCATTAATTCTATTTTCTTTATGAAGTTAATGATTTCTTCAGCAGCATCTGATTTGTTTCTTAGGAATAAAACCCAAGTGAATCTTGAATAGTCATCAACTATTACAAGAATATATTTCTTCTTTCCAATTGACTCAACTGCGGATGGAGCAGATAAATCCATGTAGATAAGTGAAAGGGGTTCGGTGATTTTGGGATTGATCACTGTTGGATGCCTTTGCTTTGTTTACTTGTCATGTTCACAAGCAGAACAAAGTGAGTCATTATCAAATTTGAGAGCTGGCATTCCTCGAACCAAATCCATAGCCACTAATTTGTTTAAATCTTTGAAGTTCAGATGAGCAAGTCTTCGGTGCCATAGCCAGTTGACATCAGAGTTGGCTTTTGAGAGACGACACAAAGATTGTCCACCGGTTACAGGCTTTAGATTCAAGGGGAACATCGATCCCTTCCTTTCAGATTTTAGCAAGACTTATTTTGTTTCTTCTTTTGTGATTACTCTCCCTTGGTTGTTGAATGTTACAACATTGCCCGTTCCAACCACCAATTGAGATATACTCACAAGATTGTGTTTCAACCCTTCAACAAATGCCACTCTACTGATTGTGAATTGGCCATTTGTTATTTTTCCATATCCCCGAATTGGACATGTTTCATTATTACCAAATCGAACATTTCCAACATCATCCAAAGTCCTGTAGTCCCTGAGATACTCCTTCTTCTCAGTCATGTGTCTTGAGCAGCCACTATCCATGTACCATTTAGAATCATACCGCTCATTTGACATAACCTGCAATCAATCAAGAAGGAGTTGGTACCCAATCAATCTTGGGTCCTCAGGGTAAGCAAAGGATTCTTGAATCCATTTTTCTACGGCCTCTTCAGAAATTTCATTAGCATTTAAATTAATCAGATTCTCCGAAGCCTCATGTGATGAGCAAGATTCCGAAGTGTCTGAGCATGATTCTGAAGAGCTTTTTGTCAAATTAGATGAGTCCGAAGTGACTGACAAAATGGAAGACTTCGGAACCCATTTTTGTTTGGAAATGATTGACTTCAAGGATTTTGATGTTTGCTTTTCGCCTGAAATTTTTGAACTCACTGTTGTTCTTGAGGATTTGGTTTTAACAGTGAGATCTTCTTTTAAATCATTTCTTTTCCAATTCTGTTTTGATTTTTCAATTGTTGACTTCCTTGAGATTGAACTGCACAGCGTAGAGGTACAAAGGTACTCTTCGTATGCCAATTTGAAGTCGTTCAGTGAAAGATTATTATCTTGAAACAGATCCAAATTTTTGTCTAGCCACTGATGGAATGTATCTATCAAATTGTTTCCTTTTGAAAATGTTTTCTTAGTGGGTTTTTGAAATTTTGGATTTGGAAAGTTAGGTTTTGTTGGCATAAAAGTTGGTTTATCCTTTTGATTTTTGACTTCTGAAGCCTTTGTGTTAAAGGGATTTGTTCTAGAAGTTGAAACAATTGCTTCATTTTGTTTCAAACCTCCGAAGGGAGTTTTTCTTTTCATAAGATTTAAAGTGTGTTTTGATTTCAAGTTCACAGCAATAGGTTTTTGAATTGGTTTAATAATCACTATTGCTAGTTTTGATTTTTGAAGAATTTGTGGTCTTTTCAAAATTTGTGGTTTTTGTACCGAAGCTTTGGTAACAGATACTTTTGGTTTTGAAACAGTATTTTCTGAGGTTTGTGACAATGGTACATACTCACATGATTCCATTAATTGAAAAACATCCATCTTCGGAGCGGCGGGTTTTTCCACAACTTGAATTTGTTTGTAGTTTCGATTAGTGTAGATGTGACTATCATTTTTGAGATTCAAAAGGTGTGGCATGTTCTTAGGAATCTTTTCTTTTTCATAACATAGACGATTGTAGATGTTATGGCCATACAAATCTTGTTTTCTTATGTTGACTTTAAATTCCATTCTTTCATTCATTTCGTTTTCAACCATTTTAGATGATGAGAATAATCCTTCCTCAGTGACTATGGAATTATCCTCCTCAAGAAGTTTTTCTAAATCATTTTTAACCAAAGGTGATCCACCTGGTTTCACAAAGATGGCATTCTTGAAATAAGAAATTTTTGGATAGATACAAGCCACATGAACTAGCCTTTTTGAATTGTCCTTGAGATATTGATCATAAGAGACACAAACATCTGAGATTTGTAATTTTGATTTCACTATTTCTTTGTTTTCAAAAGTTTTTTGTTCACAACCCACTTTTGTTTTTCCTTTGTCCACCGAAGACAGTTGTGAGATGTCTTCGGAGGGTGATTCGGATACCGAGGATGATTTTAATAATGTCAAGGAGGAGCAATCAATTTCCTCCATGTCCGAATCGCTTTCAGAATCCTTCTCAGACAAGTTATTAACAAATTCTTTTTCATTGGTTTCAATTTGAGGTACAGCCTTTTTCAAGATTGGGATTTCTTGTGGTAAGAGTTTCAACAAATTATCAGCAGTGCGATGTTTTTCTACAGATATTAAACCATGTTTGTATAAGGGATTTGTGACTTCGGACCCAGACACAATAGATTCACATTCATAGGATATGCTATCGACTTCCTTAAGTTTAAACTCAATAAAATGCAGTAGTTGTCTATGTTGAACATTGCAAACATCAGCTGAATGATAAATTCGTGTAGTATGAGCATATAACCGTTTTGCAGTTTCACAAAATATGTTTCGTTGTTTCAAGATTACATCATGATTGTTCAAAAAAATTTCTCTATTCTCTTCTAGCAGTGAGATTCTTAGATTGGATTTTTCTAGAGCTAGCTTCAGACTTTCAACTCTCCCCCTCAAGCTTAGAACCTCCTGCTCAGTGAGTATCTCCCTATTTTTAGCATCAACAAGTAATTTATGCATGACAGAGCAATCACGAGTTATTTCATTGATAATGGGACTAGATTGAGAAATGCGAATTTTAAAGGATGAGAGAAGCTTGGATACTTGTTCTGGAATGGTTAGGCGCGTGTCATTTGCCATCAAGCATATTTCCTCGTCATCATCCGAAGAGTCATCAACCCAAGTCTTCGGATTCCCAGCTGCAATCATTCCATGTATCCCCGAAGTCACGAAACCAAGACCAGCAGTTGTTTCAACCTTCAGCATTTCTTCTTCATCCGTCTTCTTCGAAGTGTCTTTCAGAAAGCTCTTACCAACATCATATGCCATGAAAGCACTATGAGTTGGCTTTCTCACTTCATCATCATCTGAGTCCGAAGACCAAACTTGATAAGATCCTTGATGATCATCAGCAGCCATTAGGGCTAGATCTTTGGTCCTCACTCTGACTTCCTCCATTTTTCTTGCGTAGTATGCGTTGTCCTTCACTTGTGGTTTCTTCTCATTTTTTTGCGAAGCATACAATCCTTTGCAAAATCATTCTTACCATGGCAGTAATTGCAGTCATAACCTGAATCACCTGAGACCTTTTTCTCTTCGGTTTTCTCTTTGGATGACTCTGATGCCTGTTTCTCAGATGGCTTTGGGGTTGAAGATTTTGAATTTTCATCGTTCGGAGTGAGCATCTCAGGTTTGGGTTTTGGATTGAAGTTTGATTTGTTGAAGTTCTTGACAAAAGGCTTCCCAGAGTTGTTTTTAATGAATGGTTTCTTGAACCTTCGACTATTAGCAGCATAAAGAGCAACAGTTTCACCATTTTCATCTACCATGTAAGCAGCAATGTCTTCATCACTTGTTTCTTCATCCTCTTTTGAAACAAGGGCAAGTGGTCCAGAACCAGCCATTTCACTCCTACGACCCACAACATCTGGTTCATGGGATTTCAGCAGATTGTACAGAGCAGCCAACTTGTACTTCTCAATATTTTCATAAGATTTTACCATGAGCATGATTGGTCTCCATTCCTTGCGAAGACTGTAGAGAAATTTAATGTTGATCTCCTGCTGGCTTCGTATCTCTCCATACTTGTCTAGGGTATAAATCATGTTGCTGAGACGTTCATAGCATGCTTCAAGAGACTCATTCTCTTCTTGTTTGAAGTTTTCGAAGTCTGCGAGAATTACTTGAACCTTGCTGGTGTGAAGAATTTTATCCCCTCCAAAACGAAGTTCGAGATTATCCCACATCTCTTTTACAGACTTCGCATCAGCAATATGATGGCTGGCATCAGGACCTAGTCCACTTCGTAGTTCACGCATGGCCCTTTCAACATTTTCAAGTTTCTTCATATCAGCTGCATTAAGAACTACAGCTTCTTCTCCATCAGGAACAACGAATCGACCAGCAATGTCTGTATGGGGACCATCAGTCACAGACCTCCATAATAAGTCTTTATCAAGTCCGATAAGATAGTCCTTCATTCTTCTAGCCCAATAATCATAGTAAGAAGTTACTAGAACAGGGGCTTTGGTTGCAGAACCGATAAGGTTTGCATAGTTGAGCATATTGGCATAAGTTGCGGTAGAATCGGTCATTTTGATAGATTTCAACTGGATCGTTTCAGTAAAAACGCGCAATAGAGACTTGCAACAGTTGCGGAATGCTAGATTTGAGAAACAATTCAAATCTAGAACTGAAGATATGGAGTAAAGGCTCTACTAACAGGTTTTTGAGCTGACTCACTCTGATACCACCTGTTGGGTGTTGAAAGATGACTATAGTTCTAGCAATTCTATATTGGTTTAACAATCACACACGAGTAATTTAAAGCAAATATATGAACAAGGTGAATTGGATAACTTGTGCTGAATGCTTGATTATCACTTTAGGGTTTTACAATGGTGTATTACAATCTCGCATCCTACACAGTATGGTATCACTGATATTTATACTGAATCAGTGATACGCATAGTACAATTCTTTTTTCAGAGAATATTCAATCAGATGTACTATCCAATAGAATGACAGGATCATGCAACACGTAGTCTGCAACCACGCGTGCACCTTGGTTTGACAGCTGTAAAGTCTTCGGATCCTCCAGGTGATACCCTTCGGAGTCTTCAGACTTCGGGGTCTTCTATTCTTTTATTACTTCGGGGTTCTTCTTCAAAAGGTCTTCGGATATGTCAGCACTTCATCACAATTATTCTCAACACATACATTGAAACATAAGTAGATAAACCATCATACATTGTAATTGGAAAGTTACATTGTTCAAACAGTATTGTTTCAACCCGATTACAGTATGATAACGAAATAAATAAAAGAGACGTGTTCGCGTCCCATCCCAAAAGGTTAGTCGGAGCTGACTAATTGTTGCATGAGAACGTAAGGACCAGATGAAACAGTAATACCCACATCTCGTCCCTGATGAAGCTTCCTCCATCTTCTGAACCTTTCTTTTCTTATATATAGCCTTATGGGCAGCTTGTCTCAGCTTCTTCGGGGTGTCTGTTAAACCCGAACGTAAACCTTCGATTATTGCCTCTTTTTCCTTTTCTAGATTGGGTATTACATCTCTCGACATTTCAGTTGCTTCGTTATAAACAACACCAAATTCATGTTGCATAAATAACTTCAGTAAGTACAATCTTATGATATAAAGGAATTAAAAAATAATAATTCTAACCTGAGTACGACTAATAAGAGTTTGTAGACTCTTAATCTGTCGTTGAGGCCAATGTTTGATGCCTAACTCCCTACAACGTTTCTTCAACCGTGTTGTTCCAACATTGAGTTCCCTTACATCTTGCTTAATGGGCTTGTTAAAATACTGAGCTGTTGTTTCCCTACTTAATGCATGTCTAGAACCAATTCCACTGCCAACTACTATGGTTCTTGGAATCAAAGAAGCGAATCCAGTTGTATTATTGTTATTCTGGATCATTTGAGCATGATCCTGATTTACTAACCCAAAGATAAACTTTGGTTCAGTAATTAGTATCTATCGTCGGTAGTAATTGTTGATTTTCAGCCATGAACCCAGGATTTTAAAATCCCTCTAGATTCCTTTGAATCATCTGAAGGTGATCCTGGTATTGAAACCCCCCCCCCCCCAAACTCGGGATTCATTCCAACACTGTCGTTTTGAATCGTCTATAGTTGATTATTATTCTGAATGTCAGTCATGAATCCTTGCTTCATGAGGATAATCCCACTGCTCGTTGAGTGCACGTCCATGAATGGATTATCATCAGTTAGACCATCCACAAATGGATCTACAAATAACACATGTTAGATGATAAAACAAAATGGAATACTTATAAAAGCATCAGAATTTAACCTGGAAGAAGGTACTGAGTCTACCCAGGTGCAAAGTCTAAAGAGGAATGCACTGGATCTTCTGGTTGATACTCATCTGGGGAAAAACTTCAAGCTCACTTTGAAGTTGCTCTAATGATAGTATATCTAGGAGTCTGTACCATATTTCAGAACCAATCACAACATTTGAAAGATAAATGAAAAATAAATAATAGATGTCTAGAATGTTAAAGTCACCAGAACTCCAGTAAAGACGTCTGATTCGAAGATCCCTCTCCTCGCGAGAAACCAGGATCAGAGTTAGACAGATTGCTCATTGAAGATCTGTTTTCCATGGTCAACTTTAAATCTGAGTTTATATATGAATAAACTAGTGGTAGGGAGGAATGAGACTGAAAATATCTTAGATACAAATGATGATACATACCCGTTTATATAATATCTTGCAGCTAGAACTAAAAGGAAAACCCCCATTCTTACTACCGAAATTCAAAACATCTACAGTAGGTGCGATCTTTTCACTACCCTAAGTGCCATTTTTTCCAAATTCGCGGCTTGACTCCGATGAGGACGGGATAACGAAAAGATAGCACCTACTGTAGATGTTTTGAATTTCGGTAGTAAGAATGGGGGTTGTCCTTTCAGTTCTAGCTGCAAGATACTATATAAACGGGTATGTATCATCATTTGTATCTAAGATATTTTCAGTCTGATTCCTCCCTACCACTAGTTTATTCGTATACAAACTCAGATTTAAAGTTAAGTCATGGAAAACAGATCTTCGATGAGCAATCTGTCTAACTCTGATCCTGGTTTCTCGCGAGGAGAGGGTTCTTCAAATCAGACATCTTTACTGGAGTTCTGGTGACTTTACCATTCTAGACATCTATTATTTATTTTTCATTTATCTTTCAAATGTTTTGATTGGTTCTGAATTATGGTACAGACTCGCAGATATACTATCATTGGAGCAACTTCAAAGTGAGCTTGAAGTTTTTCCCCAGATGAGTATCAACTCAGAAGATCCAGTGCATTCCTCTTTAGACTTTGCACCTGGGTAGACTCATTACCTTCTTCCAGGTTAAATTCTGATGCTTTTATGAGTATTCCATTTTGTTTTATCATCTAACATGCGTTATTTGTAGATCCATTTGTGGATGGTCTAACTGATGATAATCTATTCATGGACGTGCACTCAACGAGCAGTGGGATTATCCTCATGAATCAAGGATTCATGACTGACATTCAGAATAATGATCAACTACAGACGATTCATAACGACAGTGTTGGAATAAATCCCGAGTTTGGGGGAGGTTTTCAATACCAGGATCACCTTCAGATGATTCAAAGGAATCTAGAGGGATTTCAAAATCCTGGGTTCATGGCTAAATATCAACAATTACTACCGACGGTAGATACTAATTTTACTGAACCAAAGTTTATCTTTGGGTTAGCAAATCAGGATCATGCTCAAATGATCCATAATAACAATAGTACAAATGGATTCGCTTCTTTGATTCCAAGAACCATAGTAGTTGACAGTGGAAGTGGTTCTAGACATGCATTAAGTAGGGAAACAATAGCTCAGCATTTTAACAAGCCCATTAAGCAAGCTGCAAGGGAACTCAACGTTGGAACAACACGGTTGAAGAAACGTTGTAGCGAGTTAGGCATCAAACGTTGGCCTCAACGACAAATTAAGAGTGTACAAACTCTTATTAGTCGTACTCAGGTTAGCATTACTTTTTTTTAATTCCTTTATAGCATAATATTGTACTTACTAAAGTTATTTGTGCAACAGGAATTTGGTGTTGTTTATAATGAAGCGACAGAAATGTCGAGTGATGTAATACCCAATCTAGAAAAGGAGAAAGAGGCAATAATCGAAGGTTTACGTTCGGGTTTAACAGTCACCACAAAGAAGCTGAGACAATCTGCCTATAAGGTTGTATATAAGAAAAGAATGATTCAGAAGATGGAGGAAACTTCATCAGGGACCCATACACAGCAGCAACCTCTGCCTCTGATTCTGTTGTGAGTGGTTTTAACCCTTATTTTCTCAAGCTCATAAATGAAGAGTGTTGGATTAGGCTTAACTTTCTTCTTGAAGTTCTTGTAACTTGTCCTGTGTGAATAATACAAGACTATAAATAAAGTGTGTAAAACACTAGATTTTTGACATAAAAGTCATAAAAACGAAAACTAATAAAAACTACGCTTTTGTAACCGGGAAATATCACTTTCTAGCAAAAAATGGTTATAACCAAGTTATTACACCATTTTTGTGAGAAACATCTTAAAATATAAAATTTATAATCATTTGAATAAGTTAATTCGTTATTATTCGTAAAATATGATTATTACGACGGAACACTAAAAATAGACTATTATTGGAATAGTTTATGAACATAAGGTTATTATGACAAAAATAATTATATAAAATTATATAATTATTAAACATTACTATATTATCATGGGAAAATGATAATGGATGATTACAAGGGTTTTTATATACAAATCTTACGTAAACAAGTTGATTGAAATACATATATTTTTGTGAGATGAATCTTCACAGTACTTCTATAAGTACCTACTATAAGTCCTGAAATTTATAACCAACCACCAGAAGATGGAGTCTTTAACTACCTCTATGAACACTAAGAGAGCGTGATATTTGAGTATAGATCTATACGGGCTTGACAACCCCGCACCTGAGCTGCTAGCTACAGCTAGACCGGCAGGTCTGAGGTGTCCAAATGTCTAACATTCTGACGCTTGAAGAACGTCGCAGCAGGCCAACTAGTCACAGTATGGTTATACGGTATCTCACATGGGAAAAATAATCAACTTAATATTTTTATAAATTGTTTACGTGGAAACATACAGTTCTGAGGAATTTACACTACATATTACATATTACATTTTAGTCTTTGGGATTTAAAGACTTGGACATTTTTATGAGAAAATACTGGATTTCCTTGGTTTTCAACACTATCGTTTATAAACAAAGGACATTTCTTACGCAAAATCTTATGAACTCACCAACTTAATTGTTGACACTTTTCAAATTACTTGTATTCTCAGGAAATTGATAAGGTAAACCTCCAGCGCTATTTGAAGGGACGTTACGACGTCATTTTTTTTTATTTTGATATCATTGTAATTGTATTTGAAACATTAAACTTTTAAACGATGTAACATTTGCAATTACTTAATGATGGTTGCTTGCTTGGAATCACTATTATTCAACTCTGTTATGATATTGTTCATGAAGTCATCCACCCCCGAACGTTTCCGCCATTACGGTTTGGGGGTGTGACAGATTGGTATCAGAGCATTGTTTATAGTGAACTAAGTATATCAATCCATTTAAAGATATACAACTATAAATACAAGGGACTAAAACTCTCGAAAACATTTTCATACAAGTATACTTTTAAAATTACAACGATAATTTTTTTATAAAAAGTATAAGTACATACATACATACTGGGATGATATCATAACGAAAACATACAAAAGTGGTAGGATGACTTGAACACTCCGGATAAGCCTAAGTATTTTTGGTAATTATATCTTGGATAAATAGAGCCCGATCAACTGCATTGGTCCAAGATATGATTAACGTATACTTAGGAGTAGTCGTGGTTAAAAACAAGTCCGAACACTTACCAATAACCAAATAACTAAACATAAGATATAAAATACTATAGGAGTATTTTATGACGCTATAGAACTAAACATGAAGTTAAAATACTATATGAGTATTTTGTGTACATTACTTAATTATATATATGTGTATTTAAGAATCCCCTTTATATACTTCTTACACCCCAATCCTCGTACAGACGTCATGGCCGGACATTACCTACCAGGAGACCCTTACTACCCAGAAGAAGAACCGGAAGAAATGTCGGATAGTGAGGACCAATGGGACGAGGAGGAGTCCGATGACGAACCCGAATTCATCAACCCCCGCCACCCAATCCGCGAGCATCATGCACCACTCCCGGAGCCGAGCTTCCAGGTATACCGCCACCCTGTGTAATACCGTGTTATTAAATTTGAGAAATTTTGAGTTAATCTTAGTGTGATTAAGATTAGTTAAGTTGATGTATGGGTTTGGGTGATTAGAAACCCATTTGAAAGAAGTTTGAGCCCTAAAAATGCCAAAAATGGCTTACACGGGTCGTGTAAATGTTACACGGGTCGTGTAACTCACGGTATTTTTATGTTTGCTGGTTACTGTAGCATTACACGGGCGTGTTAAATTTTACACGGGCACTGTAGCATTACACGGCCGTGTTAAATATTACACGACCGTGTTACGCGTGCAGAGCCTTTTAAAGTGCAGAAAACCCATTTCGAGAAATAACATTTCATTTTCGATTTTGAGAGCTTCAAATGGCGATTTTGAGTGAAACGAAGCCTGGAGGTTCGTGGGGAAGCATATAGAAGCATGATTCTAACCCCGTAAACATGTTCTTTCTTCCTAATTTGTCGAGGTGAGTATCTCTCGGTTTTGGGGGTTTTCAACCCTAGTTTTTAATCTTCATGATTTTGTTGTTTATTGTTATATATGTTGCAAGTAGGTTGTTAGTAGATACCTTTAGAGTAATTGGTGTGATTATTGTTGAGTTTCTACGGTTGAATGAGTAGAACCGTGGATTTGGGGGTTTCGGTAAATATAGAGTTGATATTTACCGTTTATACTCCATTTTCCTCTTTTGATTGATATATCTTTTGAGATAGATGATATTGAGATGATTGTGGATGTTGAAGAATTGATTTAGATTATGGTGATATAACCAAGTCTAGCGAACAGAAGCCCGGTACGCGCAAATTGGGAGTTCCACGTACCAAGCCGATATTAGGTGAGTAGTTATAATTCATTATATATAGTTTGACTATATCTAAATTGAATTATGGTACATGTTAATTGATTGAGATACTAAGTTGTATGAGTTAAACAAGGTTTAGAATTCACTGTTATATACGAGTACTTGGTTTGAATGAATATACTGAATGACTGAGATAATCACAGAGATTGAGTTAATACATATGTTGTACATATATGTGTGTTGTATTGATATTGCGGTAGCTTAGAGTTGAAGTGGTTATGTTAATTGTGGATAACAAGAGACGAGTTATAGTCTATACTTGAGCATAAGATTAGAGTATATGCTAGAGTGAGTGACTTAAAGAGTCTTTGAGTTTGATTGCTACAACCATGATAACTGTTATAATTGAGCATAATTAACAGTGAAATGAGTTTATACGAGTATGTAGGATTGAGTTTATGAGTAGTATTAGTTGAGATACTTATTTATTGAGTTGATATTACTACTAATTAGCTGGTGTTTGTAAAGCTAATATGTTTGCAGGTTTCAGAGTTTAGAGAGAGTGAATATTGCTAATGAGACTAGCAAAAAGAATAATGAGAAGAGAGTTTACTAAAAGAGATTGTGGAGTATGATTAAGATTTACTCACTAAGCTTTATAAGCTTACACTTGAGTTGTTTATTGTTTTGCAGGTATCTGTAGCAGTGATAGGGGAAGGCATGTGATAAAGAGAGATGGACAATTTAGAGCCCGTCCTTTAGTTGTAATAGATTTATTTGTAAGGCCTGGTATGTAACGTGAGGACCTTTTATTGTATTAAGTGCTTGATAACATCTTGTTTTTCCTGGATTGAGTGCAAGTATACCCATTTTAATGTATAATTATTTGAAAATTTTTGGGTGTACTTTGTATGAGAAACCGGGCGTTACAAGTTGGTATCAGAGCATGGTTTAAGCGAACTAGGTCTTTGAGTATAGAGTCCTAGACTTAAACCGAGAAGAGAGAGACCCCCTATCACATGCTCGAAAAAGATACTGCTGCAGATGTTAGTGTAAAAATTGAGAATAACTATTATGTTATATTATTATTTGTTATTATTATATTCTATGTGTGAATATAGATATGGAGACAAATGAGGACGAGTTGATAAATTGGTCATAGTTGGTGGGACCAATCTTGGATGATGAGATGATAAGGTGAGATTCCAGTTGAGGCAATATTCCAACTGATGATGAGAAAGAGTATGAGCATAAGCTGAGCATGAGCTAAGAGTTGAGATATGTGAGTGTAGTCGAGTACACTCAAGAGTTGAGATCCGAAGTATGTGAGTTTCAGCTAACGAGAAGACAATATTGTTGTTATGAGGTATGTAAGTAAATTTTACTTAAACATGTTAGTTGTAACGTGTCGCGAATGTAAGAATTGTTAATAATACATGTGTTAGAGAAATGCGATTATAAAGTATAGTAACCGGCATTGAGATGAGAATCTCGTGTCCATTTGATGTAAGGTTTACATATCACATAATGAGTGCGTTGTGATTTTGTATAACTTAGAGTATATGTGGTTATTTGACGAGTATTTAGCAATCATGGAGAAATGTGTATAATGAGAAACCCATCTAGGAGAAGTTGGATATTAGAAAGAGTATTAGAAACAATTTTTGGTTTCTACAGCATCAACACGGGTCGTGTTTGAGTGACACGGGTCGTGTTGGGATTACAGTAGCATACAGTGGGTTAAAATTTAGAACACACGGGTCGTGTTCAATGAACACGGGTCGTGCTGTACTTACAGAAGCAAACAGAAGAAATATTGTGGATTTACACGGGTCGTGTTGAATCTACACGAGCCGTGCTACGCGCACAGATCTGTTTTTAATGTGTGGATTTCTTTCATTTTGATATTGCATATATATTGCTAGTTATTTCACAGATATGACGAGATTTCTGTATATGAGTACTTGTGGTTGAGACCACATATTTTGTGGGACCACATGACTAGTACTTATGATTTATCAAAATGAATGGCTGAGATAGCCAAAAGAGTATGAGTTGAGAAAGATGGTGAGTGTGTAGTTGATTACACACTATAACTGATTATGAGTTGATATGCCGAGAGTTAAATTGTGTAGTTTGAAGTTGTCACATAATGAGACATTAGTGACAGAGTTGTCACAGGACACTCGAGTAACCACATAAAGAGTACCTTGTGGTTATAATTGAGAGAACCTAGAGTGGTTTATCTAGGCCTAATTAACCTAGAGATTGGGTTAATTACCTAATAAATGTGATTGAGACCACATATTCAGTGGGGTCACATATTGAGTAAATGTGATCGAGACCACATATTCAGTGGGGTCACATATTGAGTAAATGTGATCGAGACCACATATTCAGTGGGGTCAGATATTGAGTAAATGTGATCGAGACCACATATTCAGTGGGGTCACATATTGAGTAAATGTGATCGAGACCACATATTCGGTGGGGTCACATATTGAGTAAAAGTGATCGAGACCACATATTCGGTGGGGTCACATATTGAGTAAGTGTGATTGAGACCACATATTCGGTGGGGTCACATAACGAGTAAATGTGATTGAGACCATCTATTTTGTGGGGTCACATATTGAGTAAGTGTGATTGAGACCACATATTCGGTGGGGTCACATAACGAGTAAATGTGATTGAGACCATCTATTTTGTGGGGTCACATATTGAGTAGTTGAGATTGGAACCACATAACGAGTATCTTGTGGTTAGAGTAGTGGGGACCTTTGTAACTCAAACAAAAGAAGGAGTGACGGTGAGTCTATATGGCTCGAGACCGTAGCGGAGACTCGCTAGATTCAAAGAGGAGATGGATTGAGAATGGTATAAAGTACCATGATCTGATTAGAGGACGGTCCGAGGTACCGCAAGATAACGATGAGTGGCGAGTTTGGAGGACAGTACGGGGTACTGTAAAACAGTGTTAAATGATGAGACCAAAGGATGGTACGGGGTACCAAGAGCTGAGGCAGAATAGTGCTATAGTGTTGTGCTTATGTGTAGACGAGCATATACTTTATGATAATGCGAAATAATGAGACATGTAGTTTCCTTGCGTGCGGATAGATATGAACGTAGCGATAAGCTTGTGTGGCTTGAAACCTACGGGTTGAGAAGAGGATGAATCAGAGAATGAGTAACAGTATGGGAGTACTGTGAGATAATACAGTGAGTTATACTGTTGAGAAGTGATGCTATGAGTAAGTATGTTTGTAATGTAGTCGTGTTGAGAATGTGTGAGATTTATTGCATGTTGCACGAGATAAAGTTGTATAATTATGTAATGAGTTAAAAAGAGGAGGAAAGTAATTGTGGTTGTGATTGATAGGATTCGTTCCTTAGCAATCAAATCGATTACTGCCAATGAGATAAATGTATGAATATCAAGATGACAAAACTATTATTCGTATAAGACGACGAATAGTAGATTTTGCTATAATAATGTTGAGTTATTTTTTTATGAGTAAATTGGATAATGAGATATGATCCCATTGTAGAGATTGCGGTGTCAAATTTTATTATTTTGAGCCATGTGTAGAGATTTCGGTGGGTTGTATATATCACCTATTCTATGTCATTATGATGAATTGGAGATTGAGATGATAACAAGGGAGAAATGACGAGAAGAAAATCCTTACTAATAGTGTGTCAGAAGGAATATATATATGGTTGTGTTGAGAATTTATTTGACAATAAATTATCGAGTTTAATAGAGTAAATGATTTATTGAGAATATGATGTGGATTTGTCCATATAAGAGAAAATATAATTAGTGAGTACATCGAGAGAAACAACATGAAGTATGTTGTTAAATTGGTATGAAGAGGAGCCATTTTGGTGGAGGATTGTTAGTTGTATATTGGGTGAAAAATCTAATGTGTGTGTTGAAGTGGGACTAGAGATAAAAGAGCTTCCGGAGAAGTTGAAATCGGTTGTGGTGATGAGACAACTGAAATTGGTCTTACGTGACCAAAGTGTCGAGAGTTAAACAACAAGTTCAGAGAAGGCGTGAATGAAACTCGAGATTTGCTTATAATATTTTGTTAATTCTGGATTTTAAATCTTAGTGTTGATAAATTGTGTGACATGAGTGAGACATTTTAATGTTTATGTCTTTATGTTGTATGAGTATTTCTCTTACCCTGATCGCTGAGAATGTGTTAATAGGAGAAATTGTAACTGGTATGTTGGATTTGGAAGAATGAATTGAGAGAGTATGAGTAAATGAAATATGACAGTATGTACATGTCATATGAACTGACGAGAGAATAATATTATTATTGTACGTGATGTGTGATTGCGGTGGTGAGGCGGTTGTACAAACCATACCTATTCCAAGAGATTCCGAGGACGGAATCTTTTGAAGGGGGTAAGAACTTGTAATACCGTGTTATTAAATTTGAGAAATTTTGAGTTAATCTTAGTGTGATTAAGATTAGTTAAGTTGATGTATGGGTTTGGGTGATTAGAAACCCATTTGAAAGAAGTTTGAGCCTTAAAAATGCCAAAAATGGCTTACACGGGTCGTGTAAATGTTACACGGGTCGTGTAACTCACGGTATTTTTATGTTTGCTGGTTACTGTAGCATTACACGGGCGTGTTAAATTTTACACGGGCACTGTAGCATTACACGGCCGTGTTAAATATTACACGACCGTGTTACGCGTGCAGAGCCTTTTAAAGTGCAGAAAACCCATTTCGAGAAATAACATTTCATTTTCGATTTTGAGAGCTTCAAATGGCGATTTTGAGTGAAACGAAGCCTGGAGGTTCGTGGGGAAGCATATAGAAGCATGATTCTAACCCCGTAAACGTGTTCTTTCTTCCTAATTTGTCGAGGTGAGTATCTCTCGGTTTTGGGGGTTTTCAACCCTAGTTTTTAATCTTCATGATTTTGTTGTTTATTGTTATATATGTTGCAAGTAGGTTGTTAGTAGATACCTTTAGAGTAATTGGTGTGATTATTGTTGAGTTTCTACGGTTGAATGAGTAGAACCGTGGATTTGGGGGTTTCGGTAAATATAGAGTTGATATTTACCGTTTATACTCCATTTTCCTCTTTTGATTGATATATCTTTTGAGATAGATGATATTGAGATGATTGTGGATGTTGAAGAATTGATTTAGATTATGGTGATATAACCAAGTCTAGCGAACAGAAGCCCGGTACGCGCAAATTGGGAGTTCCACGTACCAAGCCGATATTAGGTGAGTAGTTATAATTCATTATATATAGTTTGACTATATCTAAATTGAATTATGGTACATGTTAATTGATTGAGATACTAAGTTGTATGAGTTAAACAAGGTTTAGAATTCACTGTTATATACGAGTACTTGGTTTGAATGAATATACTGAATGACTGAGATAATCACAGAGATTGAGTTAATACATATGTTGTACATATATGTGTGTTGTATTGATATTGCGGTAGCTTAGAGTTGAAGTGGTTATGTTAATTGTGGATAACAAGAGACGAGTTATAGTCTATACTTGAGCATAAGATTAGAGTATATGCTAGAGTGAGTGACTTAAAGAGTCTTTGAGTTTGATTGCTACAACCATGATAACTGTTATAATTGAGCATAATTAACAGTGAAATGAGTTTATACGAGTATGTAGGATTGAGTTTATGAGTAGTATTAGTTGAGATACTTATTTATTGAGTTGATATTACTACTAATTAGCTGGTGTTTGTAAAGCTAATATGTTTGCAGGTTTCAGAGTTTAGAGAGAGTGAATATTGCTAATGAGACTAGCAAAAAGAAGAATGAGAAGAGAGTTTACTAAAAGAGATTGTGGAGTATGATTAAGATTTACTCACTAAGCTTTATAAGCTTACACTTGAGTTGTTTATTGTTTTGCAGGTATCTGTAGCAGTGATAGGGGAAGGCATGTGATAAAGAGAGATGGACAATTTAGAGCCCGTCCTTTAGTTGTAATAGATTTATTTGTAAGGCCTGGTATGTAACGTGAGGACCTTTTATTGTATTAAGTGCTTGATAACATCTTGTTTTTCCTGGATTGAGTGCAAGTATACCCATTTTAATGTATAATTATTTGAAAATTTTTGGGTGTACTTTGTATGAGAAACCGGGCGTTACACCCTGGTGGCCCATTATGGATGCGTACTCCTCGAAAGAGGGTACTCCCTATCCACCGTCCCTTACTAATAGAAGAACCTCTTCAGGACCCGACGCCAGAATGGGCTGAGCGCCTACGCCAGTGGAGCCGGGAACAATGCCTGATTCCCCCTTATGGCAGGTGTCGAGACTTCTTCGACCTCATCGAGGGAGGTTCCGCAGACCGAGCCTTACCGGTCATGATCGGGCGTATTAGCCGCCAGGAGGAGCGGATCAGGGCGACATCCAGCCAAGTCCTGGATGTGGGGGCCACTACGGAGGTCACCACAGCGCGTGCCCGACGCCTCGACGAGGCTCATCACCGTACTTCCGAGAGGGTCGACTCGTTTGAGGAGGATGGGAGGACGACTATGGGGATGTTCCAAGAGGCCTTCGCGCGGATATCAGAGTCCGAGCAGAGGATACGGGACATAGAACAGAGGGCCGAGGAGGCCGTACGAGAGGCTGCCGACTTGAGAGCACAGGTAGCTGCGCTTCGTGGAGCCAGGGGATCCAGTTCGTCATGAGTAGTACTCGTACTACTCAAATTTTGTTATAGACTAGGACTTTACGAGCAGACGCTATACGCTACTCGCTCTTGTATGTAGGCGCGACCCTACAATTAAGTGATTACACTCTTTGTGGGTCGTTACGCCGTCCGTTTATTGTTGCGATGTAGACCTCTGCGAAGGTCAAATTTTCCTGTCTCAAGCTCATGTAACGCTACAAATTATTATTAATAGGATGACGTGTTTTATTTATAAAACGTTGTACAAGTTTCTGATATGTATGTTTGATATTTGAATATGGTTACAAATTACGAAAAGGAAAGGGCAAAGATAAGTTTAAAGATATAAGCGCTGTATCTTAATGACAACATACTTATAACGATCCTTCTAAAAACTAACCAACGTCAAATCTTGAATCCTTGTGGCAGAAATATGCCACCTCGTCGAAGAAACGCTAGGCGCGCACCGATCGCAACTCCCGAGCCACCCATGATGGACTCAGCTACTTTCCAAGCTACTGTTACTGCTGCGGTAGCAGCTGCTATCGCTTAGATAAACTCGAATGGGACGAATGGAAACGGAAGCAGAAATGGCACCAACAACTCCACAAATGGAGAAACATCAAACCAATCGCGAGTATGTACGTACAAGGACTTCTCGAATTGCAAACCTGTGGCTTTCCATGGTACTGGTGGTGTCCTTGCTCTCACGAGATGGATTGAGAAGACTGAATCAATCTTTGATATCTTCGCTTGCCCCGAATAATTTAAAGTCAAATTCGCCGCTTGTACCTTTGCTGAGACGGCTATGTCCTGGTGGAAGGGTCATGTTAAGGCTCTGACACTGCCTGTGGCCAACTCAATGAGTTGGGAGGAACTGAAGACCATGCTGATGAAAGAGTACTGTCCCAGAGGGGAGATCCAAAAACTAGAACAGGAGCTGTGGAACCTTACCATGAAAGGTTCAGATCTGACCGCCTACACGAACCGATTCAACGACTTGGCAACCCTCTGCCCTGCTATGGTCACGCCAGAATCTTTGAAGGTGGAACGCTATATCTGGGGGCTGTCTCCTCAGATCCAGGGGAACGTAGAAGCGACAAGCCCCGTCACCTTCGACAGTGCCAAACGACTGGCCCAACGATTAGTCGACCATGGGGTTCGCCAGGGCACCATGACCCCTAAAGCTGATCAACCAAAGGAGAAAGACCATAAAAGGAACCCTTTAATAGGGGGAGGGGTCAGCCTAACTAAGAAGGTGCCAAGAGACAACAAATTGTGGCAGTCCGTGCAGCCACTGTCACGACTACCCCAACAGCAACCAAGCAGTATAATGGGACACTACCCAAGTGCAACAAGTGTAATTTCCACCATACCGGAGCCTGTAGAGAAATGCACTGCTCGAACTGTAACAAAAAGGGTCATACCGCCCCTTTCTGCAAGGCGTCAGTTCCACAAACCACCCAAGCCTCTAATGCTGGGGTGAGTCAAGCTTGTTATGGTTGCGGTGAGGCGGGGCATTTTAAGCGTGATTGCCCGAAAACAAAGAACATTGGAAGAAATGGAGGAGTCCTAGCCATGGGACGCGCGGAAGCGGTGGAGGATCCCACAGTGGTTACCGGTACGTTCCTCGTCAATAATTCATATGCTTATATTCTATTTGATAGCGGTGCGGAAAGGAGCTTCGTAAGCCACGAGTTTAAAAACTTACTAAAACAAAAACCTCAACCACTCAATGAAACATTTACGGTATAAATGGCTAATGGCAAAACAGAAAGCACAAACGACATATACATAGGCTGTACACTTACTCTGGACGATCACTCCTTTCAAATCGACTTAATGCCTGTTAGAATAAGAAGCTTTGACGTGATTGTTGGTATGGATTGGCTAATCCCCCATCATGCCGACATCATGTGTTACGAACGAGGAATCCGACTTCATCTGCCGGACGATAAGACCCTTGTTGTCTACGGTGATAAACCCAGTACCAGCCTCCGAATCGTGTCTTGCATCAAAGCCCGAAAGTACCTACAGAAAAGATATCATGCCTTCCTAGCCCACGTTGTTGACGAGAAGAAAGAAGTAAAGAGCATCAAAGAGATCCCCGAAGTCTGCGACTTTTCCGACGTATTCCCAAAAGACCTTCCAGGAGTACCACACGCACGACAACCACACGCACGACAGGTCGAGTTCAGAATCGATTTGATCCCTGGAGCCACTCCAATAGCAAAAGCGCCATACGATTAGCCCCGGCAGAAATGCAAGAATTATCCAGCCAGCTAAACGAACTGCTAAGTAAAGGGTTCATCAGGCCGAGCTTCTCACCTTGGGGAGCGCCAGTCTTGTTCGTGAAGAAGAAGGATGGGTCATTCCGTATGTGCATTGACTATCGGGAGTTGAACAAGCTCACTATCAAGAATCGGTATCCGTTACCCCGAATCGACGACCTTTTTGACCAACTCCAAGGATCGAGTTACTTCACAAAAATCGATCTAAGGTCGGGGTATCACCAACTCAGAGTCCAAGAAGAAGACGTTCCTAAGACGGCATTCAGAACTCACTACGGCCATTATGAATTCGTTGTGGTGCCCTTTGGATTGACTAATGCGCCCGCAGTGTTTATGGATCTGATGAACCGCATATGCCGACCTTACTTAGATAAATTCGTGATAGTGTTCATCGACAACATACTTATCTATTCACGAAGTAAGGAGGAACATAGCCAACACCTACGGCAAGTCTTGGAGACGCTAAGGGCAGAAAAGTTGTATGCGAAGTTTTCAAAATGCGAATTTTGGATTCGAAAGGTGGAATTTCTAGGCCACGTAGTCAGCAAGGAAGGGATACATGTGGATCCCTCCAAAATCAAAGCCATCGAAAACTGGGAAGCACCAAGAACTCCGACAGAAATCCGCCAGTTTTTGGGCCTTGCTGGCTACTACCGAAGATTCATACAGAATTTCTCCAAAATTCCGAAGCCACTTATTGCCCTGACTCAGAAGGGTGTAACATTCAAGTGGGAAGATAAACAAGACGTCGCCTTCCAGACCCTAAAGAAAGCCTTGTGCAGTGCACCCATTCTGTCCCTTCCAGAAGGAACAGAAGACTTTGTGGTCTATTGCGATGCATCGAACCAGGGTCTGGGCTGCGTACTCATGCAAAGAGGAAAAGTCATTGCCTACGCTTCAAGACAACTTAAAACTCACGAGGTCAACTATACTACGCATGACCTCGAGTTGGGGGCAGTAGTGTTCGCATTGAAGATCTGGAGACACTACCTGTACGGCACTAAGTGTACGGTTTTCACTGACCATAAGATTCTCCAGCATATCCTCAACCAAAAAGAGCTCAACATGAGACAACGACGATGGGTAGAACTGCTAAGTGATTATGAATGCGAAATTCGTTATCACCCAGGAAAGGCCAACGTAGTGGCAGATGCCCTTAGTCGGAAAGAGTACTCGGGTCACCGAGTAAAGTCCCTATCTGTAACACCCCTTTTCTTTTACCATATTTAAATACAAATACAGTTTACTTTACAAACATATGTTACAACTCGTGACTATAAAATAGTCACTTAAATTTTTTTTTTTATTTATTTTACAAACTTAAACTCAAGGGGGTATTACAGACTCAATACAGATACCATAATTTAAACTTACAGTATATAAACCGGTCCCAACTGCAACCCTTGCTCCTTTCACCTAAGTACATAGCATTTCAAAAAAAATAGTATACGTGAGACATAAAGCCTCGTGAGTAATATGGGTTTAGACCCAAAAGCTTTTCTGTTCAAAACTTGAAATATTAAAAGTACATTGCTAAAAATTGATTTATTTCATAAATCTCAAAATAACTTTTTCTTCTTTACTTTCAAACTTTAAAAAGACTTTCTTTCTTAAAACTGCTTTTCTTTCTCATTTCTCGTGACCAACTGAAACTTATGAATTAAGTTAATTAATTCATTCAACTAGCTCCCCTCGCGGGACAGAACAGATCTGCCCACTCGGTTTGCTCATTCTGTCTCCCCTTTGTGACTTGGAACGGATTCAAGCACAAGGGTATACTTAAGCTAGACAACTACTTCGCGACGGGAGGTACCATCCCAGTAGTGTCTTCTGATCTCCCAATTATGTGGGTGATCCTAGTCCGGACAACTGGCTCATACGTCTTTAATTCTTACTTCATTTCATCTCAAATTGGTCAAAATGGGACACAACTTGTAAATAACTCTTACTCACACACTTTATAATTCTTTACTAAAAATACTTTCAAGACTTCTTTTGACATCTTAGTTCCTATAAGGAACTTCTTTCAAAATACGTACAAACCATACTTTTGAAAACCCGTTCAAAATACTAAGCCCTAGTATAGAGCTTCTTTCAAAACTATTTTCCAAACTTTAGTATTTATAAACATTTGGAAATCATACTTTTCAGAAAATAATATCTTGCTATGTACTAGAAAATCCTCATAAAACTCACCTTGACGTTGCTACAAGTCTCTAGGCTTCTCGTATTCCTTACCCTTTTCCGTGCTCAACCACGTTTGAAGCACCACCTATACAAGTATTATATATAAATACTCAATATAATTAATTCTATAAGGCTAAGGTCTCATATAATATAGCTCTAGGTTATAATAAATGTATAACCATTAATAAACTCGTTTTACGATTTTCTCCGAAATACGCGTATACTGCTACAGTACCCCCGAGGGGTCGTATTTCAGTTCCGACTCTTTTCCATGAAATCTTATCCCATATTAGACTTGTGTTTCAAATTTGGAGTTCATTGGACAAGTCTAGCTCAAATTCTAAAAATCATGAGCATGAATAGTAATTTTAGCCTCTGCCGCTACAGTGACTTTTCCGCAAGGTCGAAATACGGATTTGACCATTCCCGACATGTTCTTATACCATGTTAGGGTTATGGCTAAAATTTCAGGTCAATCGGACATGTCTAGCTATGGTTTCTAGCGTTTGGAATAATTGAAATTTTTAACATTTTTGGTCCCTGTCTGGCCCCTGACTGAAGGCGCACTGCGCCAGGTATGGGGCGCACTACGCCTGGGCGCACCCCGCCCTGGTCCTGGGCGCACTGCGCCTGGCGCCTGGGCAGGCTCCTGATCAGTCGCGATTTGGCACTGTAGCATGTAGTTTTAAGGCTTTAAGCTCTTATTCCAGGTCTTAATCACCTGGGGTTTGTTCTAGGACTAAAACACTTGACTAATAACACAATTTAAGCCATTAAAAACACTTCAATAACTCAATTGCATAAATTAAAGTTCTTAGCTAAACTTGAAAATTCTCAAGAATAGCATTCTACTTTCATGTTTTTTAAGTTAAGTGCTTAACTAATAGCTTATTGGAAGCATTAGTTACTTAACCCACATGATTTCTAACTGCAATTTCAGTTTCAATTTCTTCCAAAGACCAAATTCAAGCACATACCCAAAAACCTAGGTTAAAGAAGGTGGAATCTTACCTTGGAATCACTAATTCCAATTCCCTCCTTGATTTCCTTTGATTTCTTGGCTAATGTCTCTTCTTCTTTGCTCTTTCCCGCTGCCTCTCGTGCTCTCTGGAACTCTCTGGAGAAGTTGTTCTTAATCCCTCAAATGATAGACATACTAACTAATAGATAATATATATATATCTATTTATATAAAAACTTTACATTTTAGTCCCTAACTTTCAAGCTTCTCTTCAAAAATGATCCAAGAGTCACAACTTCACCATTAATTTCCAACTTAACATTTTCCTTGACATTTTGGTCATTTTTATGTCAAATGACCAATTTGCCCTTTTTGGCCAAATTTCACTATTCACGCGGTAAAACTCCAAATTTCACATAAACTTTTATTTCTCACTTTATTATTTTACAAATACATATTATTACACATAATAGTCGTACAACGTGACAAATGACCGTTTTACCCTTTTTGACTTTTTCGCGGGTTCTTACACTATCGATAATGATCCATTCTCATTTGTCCACTCAGATCAAGGAGGCGCAGCTAGAAGCCTTAAAACTTGAGAATGTCGCAAATGAAGCCTTGCGAGGGATGGATAAAAAACTTGAAGTTAAGGATGACGGAGCTCGTTACCTTATGAACCGAATTTGGACCCCGAGATTCGGCGGATACAGATACATTATCATGAATGAGGCTCACAAGACTAGATACTCCGTTCATCCTGGGTCCGACAAGATGTACCTGGACCTCAAGAAACTGTATTGGTGGCCAAACATGAAGGCAGAAATTGCTACTTACGTAGGAGCGGATAACTATGGACTTCATAACCAAACTACCAAAGACAAATGGTGGGTTAGACACTATATATGGGTAATCGTCGATAGGTTAACCAAATCCGCTCACTTCCTGCCAATCAAGGAAACCAACAAGATGGAGAAACTTACAAGGGCATACATCAAAGAAATAGTACGATTGCATGGTGCGCCAATTTCGATCATCTCAGATAGAGATAGTCGATTCACTTCACGATTTTGGCAATCATTGCAAAAAGCCTTGGGAACCAAACTCAACATGAGTACAGCGTACCATCCACAGACAGACGGGCAAAGTGAAAGAACCATTCAAACACCGGAGGACATGTTGAGAGCTTGTGTGATAGACTTTGGTAAGGCGTGGGACACCCACTTACCACTCATTGAATTTTCATACAACAACAGTTATCACACTAGCATTAAAGTTGCTCCATTTGAAGCCTTATACGGACGCAAGTGCAGATCCCCTCTGTGCTGGGCTGAGGTGGGTGATACTCAGTTAGCCAGAGGCCAAGTACCTAACAGCACTCTCACCGGTCCGGAGATCATACAAGAGACGACAGAGAAAATCGTTCAGATCCGTGAACGATTGAAAGCATCTCGTGACCGACAAAAGAGCTATGTAGATAAACGACGCAAACCTCTGGAATTCCAGGTTGGCGATCGAGTATTGTTGAAGGTCTCACCATGGAAAGGAATGATACGCTTTGGAAAGCGTGGGAAACTGAACCCCAGATACATTGGGCCCTTTGAGATCCTTGCTAGGATCGGTCCAGTAGCCTACAAACTCCAACTACCACAAGAGCTCAGCAATGTCCATCCCACCTTTCATGTATCCAACTTAAAGAAGTGTATGTCTGATGAGACTCTTCTCATTCCGCTCGATGAGATCGAGGTGAATGAGAGCCTCCAATTTGTAGAAGAACCTGTGGAGATCATGGACAGGGAAGTCAAGAGAACGAAACAAAGCCGCATACCAATAGTGAAAGTCCGCTGGAGCACCAAGCGTGGACCAGAATTCACTTGGGAACGTGAAGACCAAATGAAACAAAAGTATCCACATCTCTTCCCAAACCCTTGAGGATCTACCCAAGAGCTAAATTTCGGGACGAAATTCTTTCTAACGGGTAGATGATGTGACAATTGTAAATTTTGGTCAACAAAAGTCAACTGTAGTCAAACGAAGCGTACGTTAAACCATATATTGAAAAGTAATTTTCCATGATATTGCGATGTATTATTAGATATTATAATACTACGTACGCTAATTCAAAACAATTATCGATTAAACGTCGAAAATACGAACAGTAAACTACGATAGCGTAAAAATTCGATAATCGTATAATTATTATTTTGAGAATAATAATATTCATAAAACGATCTACTCGTAAATATGAACCTGCCGATATATAGAACGTCGAAAACGGAGTTCGTATGTGCAAGTTACAATAATTAAATCGATGTGAACGGATAAATATACACAGGGTTTGGACTCAAAATACAAAATGTGGTGCCTTAAACATCAAATATGGAATACGAAATCATATATTATGGAACGTAATACTATCTAGTATTTAATTTCAAAGCCAAATACAATTTTCGGTAAAATGCCGAAAATCGCGAAATCGGAGGAATACTGCGCTTAAACGCGTATTTCAACGTCTAACGAGTTATAATTCAATCAAAATAAATGTTTGACAATGTTTTTATACAAAATAATTATTTAGGACTTCGTTACGTCAAAAACTCATAAAATTTCACTAAAACGTCTTACGGTTTTATAAAAATCACATATTTATATAAGTAAACTACCATTTTTATAAAAATTAACCTACCCCCCCCCCCCCCCCCCCCAAAACCCATCGGCTGATGAGCCCTTCCCAACACCCCCTCACATCACAAAGTCAAAGCCTAAGGCTATGATTTAAAGGAAAAGACTATAATTCACTTAATATATTCAAAACTAACTAAATTCTCATTTAACCAACATTACACTCATTTGAATCAAAGTCACCAACTTTTTCTCCCAACTCTCTCTTCTTTCTCTCGGCTGAAACATTTCCCCACCACCCTTTCAAACCATCCCCACTTTAAAACACCACAAACCACCACCATCTTACACCATTTCAAGAGTAAATCATCTCATTCTTGGTAAGCTACTTCATCTAGTGATTTTAAACACTATCATACAAGTTTTATTCCATTTACACACACTAACATCAATGTAAAACTATTGGGTAATAGTTTTGTCCAAGGGTCCTTCGAGCTACGAAGCCTAGATCTTGCTTCTTACCGTATTTCCCACAAGATCAACCGTATTTTTACGAAAAACACGCAACAAGGGTGAGTTCATACCCCTCATTTGCATCTTTTCTAACCTTTTTGGGGGAGAATACAAGTTTAAATACTATAAATGTTGTTTTATCCAAGTTTACATATGTTTAAATACTATAAATGATGATTTACACAAGTTCATAAAACTAATTGTTGTGTAAAAATGCTTTTGATATGAAAAATGGTTAGATCTATGTATGATAAACATTATGACATATTATATTTGTATAAAAGTTTCCAAACTATAAAGAAAATGTGTAAAAATGCTAGATCTTGGATAAAAATATTATAAATATGAAAACTAGAAGTTGTGTACCAATGATCTTGACATGAGAAATGGTTAGATCCATGTGTTATAAACATTATGACATGTTATGTTTGTGTGAATAATACAAGACTATAAATAAAGTGTGTAAAACACTAGATTTTTGACATAAAAGTCATAAAAACGAAAACTAATAAAAACTACGCTTTTGTAACCGGGAAACATCACTTTCTAGCAAAAATTGTTATAACGAAATTATTACTCCATTTTTGTGAGAAACATCTTAAAAGATGATATTTATAATCATTTGAATAAGTTAATTCGTTATTATTCGTAAAATATGATTATTACGACGGAACACTAAAAATAGACTATTATTGGAATAGTTTATGAACATAAGGTTATTATGACAAAAATAATTATATAATTACTAAACATTACTATATTATCATGGGAAAAATGATAATGGATGATTACAAGGGTTTTTATATACAAATCTTACGTAAACAAGTTGATTGAAATACATACATTTTTATGAGATGAATCTTCACAGTACTTCTATAAGTACCTACTATAAGTCCTGAAATTTATAACCAGAGTCTCGGTAAGAAAGCGCGATATTTGAGTATAGATCTATACGGGCTTGACAACCCCGCACCTGAGCTGCTAGCTGCAGCTAGACCGGCAGGTCTGAGGTGTCCAAATGTCTAACATTCCGACGCCTGAAGAACGTCGCAGCAGGCCAACTAGTCACAGTATGGTTATAGGGTATATCACATGGGGAAAATAATCAACTTAATATTTTTATAAATTGTTTACGTGGAAACATACATTTCTAAGGAATTTACACTACATATTACATATTACATTTTAGTCTTTGGGATTTAAAGACTTGGACATTTTTATGAGAAAATATTGGATTTTCTTGGTTTTCAACACTATCGTTTATAAACAAAGGACATTTTTTACGCAAAATCTTATGAACTCACCAACTTAATTGTTGACACTTTTCAAATTACTTGTATTCTCAGGAAATTGATAAGGTAAACCTCCAGCGCTATTTGAAGGGACGTTACGACGTCATTTTTGTTTATTTTGATATCATTGTAATTGTATTTGAAACATTAAACTTTTAAACGATGTAACATTTGCAATTACTTAATGATGGTTGCTTGCTTGGAATCACTATTATTCAACTCTGTTATGATATTGTTCATGAAGTCATCCACCCCCGAACGTTTCCGCCATTACGGTTTGGGGGTGTGACATCTTGTAATATGAATTTCCAGTCCATGAAGATACAAAATATTGTCTGTTTTGGTTCTCATAACTTTTAGGTACCCATAAATTTCGATTTTTGTACCTTCTTTCTTCATGAATCACTGGTTTTCTGTAGGGCTTCATCCCTTCAAAAGAATCACTTGATCTAGATGAAATGTTTGGTTGTTCTATTTTTGAGCTTTCACCAACATGAAGAACTTTTACTTAATATTTTTATTTAAAATCAACAGATTCGGATCGAGCTTCTAAAATTAAAAGTTTTCTCTTGTTCTTCTCTTCTACAAAAACACTCACATATGACTCCCCCTTAACATTTGCAACAACTTTCTTTTCAGATTGGGGATCAGACAAGGATTCGTAGTTTTCATCAGTTTTTCAAGAAATATGAAGATCAAGAACATCATCTTCAAAATCTTGAAGAACATGAATAACATTTGAAGAATCTTGGACAAGATAAACATATTTTCTGATGGATTTTCGTTTTTTTAATCCTTGTTTCATACCAATCTCTTTAACAAATTTCAACATTTCTAGGAGCAAGTGTTTGTTTAATTCATGTTTCAAAGGATGAAAAATGAATCTTCCACATGAATCTTTAACATCAGCAGAAATAAGTGTATCATTTGTAATTTTCAGATCTCTCAACACAAGTCCAACAAATTGTTCAAAATTTACTTTATACTTGAGATTATCAACAACAACTATCCAAATTTTCAAGTCTCCTGCTTCCATTTTCATGCTAAACAACAAATAATCAACATATCTGGAAGAAAACTAGATAGATAAAGTAGATCTGATGTGGGTTTTAGTGAGAGAAACCAGATCTGGAACAATTTCTAGTGAGAGAAACTAGATCTAAACGAATTTTTTGTGATAAAAACAAGATTTGAAACAATTTCTAGTAAGATAAAACGAATCTGAACCAATATTGATGAACAAAGACGAATCAGAGATGAAGAACTGAACAAAATATTGATTCCATTCCAGTAAAACTCACAAAAACTGAAGATCTGAATCTGATTTTTGAATTCTGATTGATGATGTGATAAGATTGTCAAATCAAGAACTGTTCCTTGAAATAATCTTTTAAATCTTCAAGGTTTTGCTCTGATACCAATTGTTAGAACAGATTTGACATATGCGGAATAAGAACGAAACACTAATCAGGATCCAATGAGCTGAATGATTCGATTAATCAATAAGTTTTACAATATGAATGATTCTCTCTCTAGAATATAGCTCCCTTAGACTACAAATAATAAAAACACTATTTATGGTCTAATATCTCTACAAAGGAAAATATGCAAGCTCACAAGCCCATAAGCATAAGCGGGCCTTCTTTGTCACCAAGTCATCATAATGTAGAACTTTGCACCCAACAAAAACCTTCAAGTTGTTCCATATATACATCTTCTTCAAGATATCCATTATGCAAAGCGGTTTTGACATCCATTTGCCATATCTCATAGTCGTAAAACGCGGTTATGGTCATGATAACTTTAATGGATTTAATCTTGGTAACTGGCGAGAAGGTATCTTCATAGCCAATATCTAACTTTTACCATTTCTTCCATTCTTGTTTCTAGAACTATTAAACTCAATTTCAATGATCATACATACATATATCAACATAATCTCAAATCATGAGATTATAACAAACATAAATTTCACAAAAATGACCAAATTGCCCTTGTGGTCAATTCACCCCTTAATATTAACATCAAAGTTCAAGGATCTATATAAATCAAGTTCATTCATATATGAAAAGTTAGGTTATATATATATATATATATATATATATATATATATATATATATATATATATATATATATATATATATATATATATATATATATATATATATATATATATATATATATATATATATGTACACACACACACACATATATATATATATATATCTATATATATATATATATATATATATATATATATATATATATATATATATATATATAGGGGTGGGTTCAATGCAGAACCAAATTAAATCACCTAACTGCAGAACCATGTTCATCAATGAACATAAATCCCAAAAACCACAAAACCAAATATCGTAAAATATTTTACTCTGTAATCGGCATTCTCCAATTCGACCAACATCTTCTCTGCTAGGGTTTAGTTGAGGTATGAACTGTTTTTTATAGTTTAATCGTGTGTTAATATTGGTTTGGTTATGCGTATGTAATCAAAGATCGTAAAAGGATTTTACCCTGTAATCCTATGTTCATTAATGAACATATGTTCATTAATGAACATATGTTCATTAATGAACATATGTTCATTAATGAACATATGTTCATGTATGAACATATGCATCAAGGTACTGACTACTGACATACATGTGTATTCTATGTATTCGATGAATAAATCAGATATCAAAAACACATTGACATATGTATACACAAATACAAGGAGAGAGTGAGATACCACAAATTGAATGAAATCAAAGTCGTTAACAAATTCTCTGCAAGCGATTAAAACGCAAGAGAAAACAAATAACTGCAGATTACGCACAAAACCTTCGCCCTGCATCAGATCGAAATTACGCAAATCTAAACACGTATTGTTGACCGATTTAGATAATTTCCGTTGGATTAGTTGTAATGATTACCGGTATATCAATTTGCTTTGATAAGAAGCGGTCATGATAAGTCAGAGCAAGATAATCAACGAACGGTTTAATTGATGAACATGGTTCTTCGGTATCCAATTGATCCAGGAGCGATTGTGGTTTTGGAGTTTTTGGGATTTATGTTCATTGATGAACATGGTTCTGCATTGAACCCATATATATATATATATATATATATATATATATATATATATATATATATATATATATATATATATATATATATATATATATATATATATATATATATATATATATATATATATATATATATATATATATATATATATATATATATATATATAAGGATCAAATGAGAACCATTTTTTTCGTGAGAACCTAGGAACCTTTTGACTGAATTTTTTTTTTAAAAAAAAAGACATAATACACCTAGTCGTTTATATTTAATACCTTTTGTCAAAAAAAAATTTCAAAAATAATATGTATACACGAAATGTGCACATATGCATTTTTTTCGCAATTGTGTATATGTACACGTTTCGTGCATATGTGCACATTTCGTATATATATATATATATATATATATATATATATATATATATATATATATATATATATATATATATATATATATATATATATATATATATATATATATATATATATATATATATATATATATATATATATATTTCAATTTTTTTTTGACAAAAGATCTTAAATATAAGTGATTAGGTGTATTATGTCATTTTTTTTGAAAAACAATTTTCCAGTCAAAAGGTTCCTAGGTTCTCATGAAAAAAATGGTTCTCATTTGATCCTGACCCTATATATATATATATATATATATATATATATATATATATATATATATATATATATATATATATATATATATATATATATATATATATATATATATATATATATATATATATATATATATATATATATATATATATATATATATATATAAGATCTTTAATTAACCATTACACAAGTGTAGCATTAACAAACTAGTCCCTCATAAATTGTTCTTATCATTTTGATGTCACATTATGCTTTGTGTGTAACCCAAAAAGCTCATACTTCATTGGAAATATCACTAAGTTGTTTTTCAGTGATCATATCTCTAACATAAACAACAGGAAAATATTGTGCCTCTAGACAAATGAGGAAAAAGCATATTGAATATATAGATAAATGTTGCAAAAACATAAAGCAACAACACATAAATATAATTCCAACAAGATGGACTTGTCATTCGACAATTCGGACCTTGAGCCAAGACACTGCTTGGAAGATGAAGCTATCCTAGTACAAGGATACATTGGCCGTATATGCATACATAGAATCTATTTTGAGAGTGCTTGTCAAACAAAAGTAATGTATGACAGTTGTTTTAAAAACATTACCTCCATCAATCCAATAAAATATGGTCTCATCGACATCCCATGTGATCTTATTTCATTCACTAGAAACTTGTTTAGACTTCTACAACAAGTTTGTATCCAGATTTTCAACAAAAAAACTTAAGAGATTTGATTCTATAAAGTTTATAATTGGAAATTATTTTAAACTTTCATAATTGTATTCAAGCCCCCATCCCAATATATCCTTTCCAGTTATTGAGTGTTACATTATCATACTTCGTAACCGAAAGACTTCAAATATTTGATTGGATATTTGCATGTTTCCATGTTTAGTCAACTCGGATCAAGAAAAACATAGAAAGATAAGAACCTAACACTATTGGTTCACAGATTAATATAGTGAGTTTTCCAACAAAAAGATTATCCAAATGACTTTTTTGATAACCAATCCAAAATAGGTCCATTTTTCCTTATAATCTATATGGAGTGGTATTTCACATATCTTTGATTTACCAACAAAAATGTCAAATTTAAAGGGTTAACATATGCATTTTAAAACAATTGAACCAAAATATGTCTATTTTTCTATATTTTGTTGGTCTATATATGACCATTAATTCAATTAATAGCACATATATAGGTGGGTTAGGTCCAAATGTCAAATTTGAAGGCTAAAATGTATCTACAACTCTAGAATTAGGAACCTATAGGATTTTGCAGCCCTTGAGACCCATTGGGCAAACTCCTGGCCTAAGCCCAAATTTTGCACTTTCTTACAAAAATCGCCAAGGTTGCTGACCTGTTTCGGTACTTCCAAAGCTCTCCAACGGCACACACAAAGACAGCGAAAGAATTCAGCTTAGTTTTCATCGAAACCCCATTAATCATCTAACCATATATATACGCAGTCGAAGGTGTGAGTAGGAACTCGAAAGTTTGTTCAAGGTTTTCGCAGATCGGATAGGTCAGTGACATTCGCCTCTTGTTTCTGATCATGGGTAGTCAAGTCCTTCGATTTGGTGCATTGATCAAACTACATTTGTTGCTCTTCTTCTTTTTACCTTTGCATTGATCGTAGTTTTGGTCTTATTATTCTGAGATTTTGTTGTTACCTTGATCTAAGTTCAGGTTTTGTGGGTTTTAGGGTTTAACTAAACGTTGCAGATTTGTATTTCAGTATTTGTTTGTTTATCATGATATCAAGTTGTTTTAATTAAAGTAAAAAACTCAATTGATTTTGTTTGAGTTCAGACAAAATGCACCATTATGAAATGAAATTGACGATCTTGAAAAGGGTAAATTGTCGCGAATCAAAGCTCACCGGCATTTTAAATGAATTTGTTCAAATCTCTTCATGAAGCAATTCAATTGTCGTTATCTAAACAAATTTCTTTTAATTTTAAATTCTTCTCTACTTGTTCTTCATTTTGGAATGAATCTTTATATCGTACTACTTATATATTGTTCTTTTTGTATTAAGTCAAAAGAACATCCGTATAAACTTATTAATTGATTCATTTACTTTCATGACTGCAGATTGTGATATAATTTTAGTAAAATGGCAACTGCTTCTTCAAACATGCATGTTGCTATGTCCAAATCCTTCACTTTCACTTCATGTGAAGTATCAAAGCTTCCAAGTATTGCAGTTTTCAGCAATGGAATTACAGAGACACCATGGATGAAGCTTAAAAGCTCCTGTCAATTATCTTCAACACATGTATTATCTCATAAAATTACACCCACACCCTCAAAGTTTAACAGGATTGTCACAAAAGCTATGTCTGAATCCAACGACACAAAACCCCTCCCTGGTTTGCCTGTCGATTTGAGAGGTCAGATTTCCATCCTTATTTTCTCTTTTTAAATAAATCCAAGAAATAACAATGTAGTTTCATTTATTTGTGTATTATAGCATCCCACTTTCGTTTCTTTCTATTACAACATTATATTTAGAGTAAATTACAATTTTGGTCCTTGTGGTTTACACCAAATTACAGTTTTCGGTCCTAGTTTTGAAAATCTTGCACTAGTAGTCCTTATGGTTTCCAAATCGTTCACTTTTGGTCCCAATAGTTTCCAAATATTTCACTTTTGATCCCAGTGGTTTCCAAATCTTTCATTTTTGGTCCCTCCCTCTGTTAGCGTTTGTGTAAACCATAGGGACCAAAAGTGAAATATTTGGAAACTATTGGGACCAAAAGTAAACGATTTGGAAACCATAAGGACTACCGGTGCAAGATTTTCAAAACTAGGACCGAAACTGTAATTTGGTGTAAACCACAAGGACCAAAATTGTAATTTACTCTTATATTTACAATTATTTTCTCAATTATGGAAGTGAAATTGTTTTATATTTGGATGAAATTGGTATTATCTGTAAAAAGGTAAAAGAGATATAAGTAGGTTATTGTTATTATGGGTAAAAGATAAAGTACATTGCCTTTATTGGTAGTGAGAGTAAAGTATGTTGCTATTTGTAGGAAAGAGAGCATTCATTGCTGGTATTGCTGATGATAATGGATATGGATGGGCAATAGCAAAATCTTTAGCTGCTGCTGGTGCTGAAATCCTTGTTGGCACGTGGGTCCCGGTAAGCATCTGAAACTAGATTTTTTATGATTAATTATTATTATTATTATTATTTGAAAATGGGAATTTGTTTGGAAGTGTTTGGTATGATGGAATGGAATCTTTCATTAAAAAAGTTGATTTATTTTTTTGTGTGAAAGAATGGAATGGATCATTCTTGAAAGAATGTTAATACTTAATATGTTAATTTCTTCGATTTTTTTTAGTTTTAGTTTTTGTTACTTAGTTAGGGCAAGTGTTTTTTCCATTCCACCATGGAATGGAATGTAAAAAAATGACGGTATACTCATTTTATTTATATGATTTTGTAGTGACATAATTTTTTTTTCGAATTTCAAATTTTTAAATAAACTACGATTTTACTTCTAGAAGTACGTAAAAACATGTTTTTGATTATGATCTCACTTGGGTGTTAATGAGGTTTTATTATGTTTAATTTATTATTTTTATAAATAAAAGTTCTTGAATTGTTATTAAATAATATACAGAGTAAAGTTAAAAGTATACATTATATGGGCATATATAACATAACAAATTTATATGAAAAATTCATTCCAATCCTGCTTACCAACCAAACATTATCATTTAATGCAAATTATGCAATGACAAATTAATATGAAAATTTATGTTTGCCAAATTTCTACATATGTAAATTTTTAATCTTTTGAAGCATTTTGTTCTTTATTTTCTTTTTTTCCTGGAAACAAAGGAAAAACTTAAAATCCAAATGTTAAACCATAAGAGGCTTTTTATTGTTAATTAATTAATAATTATTTACTTTCTTAAAATGTAAATTATTTTTATAGGCACTCAACATATTTGAGACCAGTCTTCGCAGAGGGAAGTTTGATGAATCACGTGTGTAAGTATCTACTTCCATTAATTTGTCTATTATAGCATCCTACTTTCACTTTAGTTTCCTTTTTTTTTTCTTATTAATGTGTGGTACTTTAAAATCTATCCAATTATAGCATTGTAAATCTTACATTTTTGTGTATTATGGCATCCTGGATATATTTATAAAAGTCCTTATATTTTGACCCTATATTCGATTAAAGCCTAATTGTTTTTTTATATTTAATTAAGCCCAACATTTTGTAAAATGTTTACAATTTTGGATAGTAGTTGGTTATGCCGTTTTTATATTTTTACAACCGATGATGTATAGGGTCAAAACGTAAGAGTCAAAATATAACGACTTAATTGAATAAAAATTGAAAATTCAACTCTAAAAGGGAAATCTTTATTAAAGTCCCAATATTTTGGCTCAGTTTATGAAAAAATCCCAAATTAATTTTTATTAACAAAAAAGTCCCAAATTAATTTTTATTAACAAAAAAGGACAGAAACTACATGTTTTATCTTCAATAAAGTCCTAATATTTTCGCATAGTTTACAGAAAAGTCCCAACATTAGCCGGTTTTCTGTCCTTTTTTGTTAATAAAAATTAATTTGGGATTTTTTTGTTAATAAAAATTAATTTGAGACTTTTTCATAAACTGAGCCAAAATATTAGGATTTTATTGGAGATTTCCCTTGTTAAAAGGTTCAAAATGTAAGGACTTTAATGAATATTTTTCTCTTTATATATAACTAAAGTTGTAAACATTTAACAAAATGTTGGGCTTAATTGAATATAAAAAAACAATTAGGATTTAATCGAATAAAAATTGAAAATTCAACTCTAAATTGTTAAAAGGGTCAAAATGTAAGTACTTTAATGAATATTTTCTTTTTATATATAACTAAAATTGTAAACATTTAACAAAATGTTGGGCTTAATTGAATATAAAAAAACAATTAGGGCTTAATCGAATAAAAATTGAAAATTCAACTCTAAATTGTTAAAAGGGTCAAAACGTAAGGACTTTAATGAATATTTTCTTTTTATATATAACTAAAATTGTAAACATTTAACAAAATGTTGGACTTAATTGAATATAAAAAAACAATTAGGGCTTAATCGAATATAGGGTCAAAATGTAAGGACTTAATTGAATAAAATTTGTTGTTTTAGGTTGCCAGATGGATCTTTGATGGAAATCACTAAAGTGTATCCATTGGATGCAGTTTATGACTGTCCCGAAGATGTTCCGGAAGATGTAAGTTTGACTTTTCAATTAATAATATTCCTACATTTTTTTTTTGGAATTATAATTGTCATATACTTATATATATATATATATATATATATATATATATATATATATATATATATATATATATATATATATATATATCTTATAAATTATAATAATGCTAAATTGCGCAGGTAATGTCAAATAAACGTTATGCAGGATCCTCAAAGTGGACTGTTAAGGTATGAGTTCAATTCCCCAAGGGCGTTTATGTCTTTTCGTTTATTTTCTATTAACTTGATGGTCTTCAGGGACTAAATTTGCAAAACTTTTTTGCTTTTTGTTTTTTTCAGGAAGTTGCTGAATCTGTGAAAGAGGACTTTGGCACCATTGATATTCTTGTCCATTCACTAGCTAATGGACCCGAGGTATGGAAGGAATGGAATTGGTTGTTTTGAATGATGGAATGGAATTGACAATTCCTTCCATTTTCTTAACTTTTTTTAGAGTAAATTACAGTTTTGGTCCCTATGGTTTACATCAAATTGCAGTTTTGGTCCTAGTTTTGAAAATCTTGCACCGGTGGTCTATGTGGTTTCCAAATCTTTCACTTTTGGTCCTTGTGGTTTCCAAATCTTGCACTTTCGGTCCCTATGGTTTACACAAAGGGTAACAAAGGGAGGGACCAAAAGTGAATGATTTAGAAACCACAGGGACCAAAAGTGAAAGATTTGGAAACCACATGGACCACCGGTGCAAGATTTTCAAAACTAGGACCAAAACTGTAATTTTGTGTAAACCACAGGGACCAAAACTGTAATTTACTCTTTTTATTATCTGTCCACATGTGTTCTTTTTTCATTTCATCATGGAATCGAATGAAACATGACAAGATAAACTCTTTTGATGGAAAAAATCTTTTTTTTTCATTATTTTAATTAAATGACAAGATTATTTTATCTAATTTTGGGTTATAATGAGCTTTATTATGTTTCACTTTTCATTTTTCTAAATCATAAATTAATTTATTATAATAATTCAGTAATGCATAAAGTAACGTTAAAACTTACAACTAAACATTCTATTTACATAAAATATAAATAATTCTTATAACATTTTACAAATGACAGGAAAAATGTAAATAAAAATATAAACAAGGGCAAATTTGTAAAAAGTTTAGACTTTATGAGAACCGACTTTCTCTGTTATGTCGTTCTTTCTAAATTAAATAAAAAAAAGGAAGCACCCGTATATAGCTTTTCATATTAAGTAAAAAAGAAAAATTATTGTCGAGGGTATTTTGGTAATTAAGCACGGTGTGCAGGTTAGCAAACCCCTCTTGGAAACATCAAGGTACGGTTATCTTGCAGCTATTTCTGCATCCAGTTACTCTTATGTATCTTTACTCCAACATTTTATCCCAATAATGAACCCAGGTATAATTTTATTTTCATCTTTATAAAATAAAATACTTATTTAATAAATTTATAAACGAATTTTATGAGTGGATACGTTTTTATGTTTCAGGTGGTGCTTCAATTTCTTTGACCTACATTGCATCTGAAAGAATTATCCCAGGGTAAGATATTATTTTTTGTTTACAACTTTACCCTTATTTTTTAAATATCATTTTTCCATATAATAATAATTAATGGGAAAAAATAAAAGAACAAGAGCTTAATTTTAAATTATTATACCATGCAGATATGGTGGAGGTATGAGTTCAGCAAAAGCTGCTTTGGAAAGTGACACAAAGGTTATTATTATTATTATTATTTTTATTTTTATTTTTATTTTTATAATCTTTTTTAGTGATGTTTTTTATGGGCTTTTGTTAACTGTTATTAGTCATGACTTTTATTTACAGGTATTAGCTTTTGAAGCTGGAAGAAAACATAGAGTCAGGGTGAACACTATTTCTGCAGGTATTTTATTTTATTTTATTTTTCTGTATTTTGCTCATTTATATATATGGGAAATCTCCAATAAAGTCCCATTATTTTAAGCCAATTTATGAAAAAGTCCCAAAATTAATTTTATTTACATAAAAGGACAACATACCGGCTAACGGCTAACGTATTCAGTTTAGCTCTTTCTTCCGGTTTACCAGGTTTCTTAAATTGGAAATTAAAAAAGTCAAATTACTTTGGATCTGTTTATGAAAAAATCCTATTATTTTGTGTAAAAAAATTCAACTTTGGGACTTTTTCATAAACTGACCAAAAATAGTGGGACTTTACTGAAAATTTCCAATTTAGGAAACCTGGTAAATCGATGAAAGGGCTAAAATGAATATGTTAGCCGGTATTCTGTCCTATTTTGTAAAAAAAAAAAAAAAAAAAATTTGGGACTTTTTCATAAAGTAGCCCAAAATAAGGGGACTTTATTGGAGATTTCCCTTTATATATTACTTCTTTAATTTAAAAAGGGAAATCTCCAATAAAGTCCCAATATTTTGGCTCAGTTTATGAAAAAGTCCCAAATTAATTTTTATGAACAAAGAAGTCCCAAATTAATTTTTATTAACAAAAAAGGACAGAAACTACATGTTTTTATCTTCAATAAAGTCCTAATATTTTCGCACAGTTTACGGAAAAGTCCCAACACTAGCCGGTTTTCTGTTCTGTTTTTATCTTCAATAAAGTCCTAATATTTTCGCACAGTTTACGGAAAAGTCCCAACATTAGCCGGTTTTCTGTTCTGTTTTGTTAATAAAAAATAATTTGGGACTTTTTGTTAATAAAAATTAATTTAGGATTTTTTCATAAACTGAGCCAAAATATTGCGACTTTATTGGAGATTTCCCATTTAAAAAAAAAAACCATAAAATATTCTTGTTAATTATATTCCACCAGGACCATTGAGAAGTCGCGCTGCTAAAGCAATCGGTTTCATTGACATGATGATCGATTACTCATCCGAAAACGCACCCTTGCAAAAAGAGCTATCCGCCGGTGAGTCTATACTAAATGACCAAATTACCCTCGAACATGTCGCGTTCGAATACTAATACTTGTATAAAATCGTAATTTAACAGAGGAGGTTGGAAACGCGGCGGCGTTTTTGGCATCCCCATTGGCTTCAGCCATCACGGGAACGGTTCTATATGTGGACAACGGTCTGAATGCAATGGGAGTTGGAGTTGACAGCCCGGTTTTTAAGGATTTGAACATCCCGAGAGACAATAAAAATTAAGCGAGTCGACTCAGTGAGTTGACTCGGTGAAAGCCCATTTATATGTTTTCGGGGTTTTTAATTTCAAGTAAAAAACTATGTAATGGTTTTTCGGATAGGTGAGTTTGGATTCTCGTTCGGAGATATTTGTGGTTAAATTTAGGTATTGTTTTGGTTTTTAGTTGGACTTAATGGGACATGAGTTATAAAATAAGATATATATTAAAGTGTCCATTTCGGTAAATTTTAGCATTATAATATTTTTTTGCAATCGAATGATATTATAATCTACGTAAAATACTAAAAAAGAGTCGAGGTAATTAGTATTTAGTTGCTAATATAAGATGTCTCTACGTCAAAGAGGGTGAAATAATGTACATATACAAATTTGCACCACAACACACGGTTTTGCCTTAGATTACTTATAAATCAGATATATTTTTACTTAGTTTTTTCCAGTTATTAATGAAATAAATAAATAGTTCTTGACAAAGCATCAAATCTTGTTTAGTGGTCGATGATTTACATAGTCTAGATGTCCCTTCATTCTGATATCTATAGAGCTCCGGTTTATTGATTCAAAAGTAACCTACTCGCATACCGTTTTCTTGATTCGTGAGTGAATAAGGTATACCATATTCATCTGAGTGTGTGGCTAAATGCTTCAACTAATTCACTCTATCATGCAGCCTAAATGATATCACACACACACACACACACACATATATATATATATATATATATATATATATATATATATATATATATATATATATATATATATATATATATATATATATATATATATATATATATATATATATAAAGCTTCGCATGCCCACGGAGAAGTAGTTTGCTCAATGATACCTTGATTGATTAACTCAGTGCATTGTTGAATAGCTAGCTCATAATGGTCAGGATTCATTCCAGGGTGGCTAGCTTTTGTTTTATTATAGTTTATTTCGTATCTTGTCACCACTGATGTCATATGTATGTCATTAGATTAACTAGTCATGACAAGTTGTATTATTTTATTTCTAAAAATGTGTGGTTGTTATTGAAAGTTAGGCCTTTATATATATATATATATATATATATATATATATATATATATATATATATATATATATATATATATATATATATATATATATATATATATATATATATATATATATATATATATATATATATATATATATATATATTAATTAGCATGCAACAACTTTTGTGAACCATCAAAACCCTTTAAACCAACCAACACAAACTAAAAAATAACTAACACAATAAAGGACTAGATTACCCTTTCAACATAATAACCCAAATGCCAATACATCGAAAACACACACAAAAAGGCCAAATATGTATTAATTTAACTTTTCTTAAAGTTATCAAAAGATTATTACATCATACTGTCATGTCATGTCATGTCAAGTTCAAGACATCCTACAGGAGGACTCTAAGATTCCAAAAATTTCTACACAAAGCAAGAGCCTTCAAGAGATTTCAAGACTCTTCAATCTTCATGAATATGGTGGAACAATCTTGGAGCATGTTCTAAGTCCAAACACTTGAAAATGTGTAGACAAATCTTTGTCAATATCTGGAGAAAGTTTTCTTAATGCTTCTAGATATGGAATTGTAGTCGTTAGGTTAGATTGATCTCGGCCATCCATTGAGAAAATGGATGCCTCATTTATCCAAATCGATGTAGCCTCGTCTGACATACATGATTTGAGAAGTAAATCAGATATACATTGGCTTGAGGTGGTTAACATAAAAGCCCGGTGTCTATAAGAAGCTCAATCTATAATGAAAATGAAATTCTCACACTACAGCTACCAAGACATAAAGCCCTAAGCCATGTACCACCCTAAAACCAATTGTGCTATGCCATCGGGTTTCGTTTCATAAGATAGATGAATAGAAACTAAAGAAGAAAGTTTGGTAAAAATGCAGACAAATTGTGCAGACAAATCTTTGTCAATATCTGGAGAAAGTTTTCTTAATGCTTCTAGATATGGAATTGTAGTCGTTAGGTTAGATTGATCTCGGCCATCCATTGAGAAAATGGATGCCTCATTTATCCAAATCGATGTAGCCTCGTCTGACATACATGATTTGAGAAGTAAATCAGATATACATTGGCTTGAGGTGGTTAACATAAAAGCCCGGTGTCTATAAGAAGCTCAATCTATAATGAAAATGAAATTCTCACACTACAGCTACCAAGACATAAAGCCCTAAGCCATGTACCACCCCAAAACCAATTGTGCTACGCCATCGGGTTTCGTTTCATAAGATAGATGAATAGAAACTAAAGAAGAAAGTTTGGTAAAAATGCAGACAAATTGTGCAGACAAATCTTTGTCAATATCTGGAGAAAGTTTTCTTAATGCTTCTAGATATGGAATTGTAGTCGTTAGGTTAGATTGATCTCGGCCATCCATTGAGAAAATGGATGCCTCATTTATCCAAATCGATGTAGCCTCGTCTGACATACATGATTTGAGAAGTAAATCAGATATACATTGGCTTGAGGTGGTTAACATAAAAGCCCGGTGTCTATAAGAAGCTCAATCTATAATGAAAATGAAATTCTCACACTGCAGCTACCAAGACATAAAGCCCTAAGCCATGTACCACCCCAAAACCAATTGTGCTACGCCATCGGGTTTCGTTTCATAAGATAGATGAATAGAAACTAAAGAAGAAAGTTTGGTAAAAATGCTATATTGCCCGATATTTCGACGCGTGTTATGTTCACACGTGCAAAACTAACCCTAAATCACTACAGTGTTGAAGAAATCGGCCTTGGCGGCCGATTAATCGGCGATTAGTCGCTTGGCGGTCTTCAACCGATTACGATTAGGCCTAATCGGTCAACTTGACGGTTTGCTGCAAAAATCGGTCACATATCGGCCTTAGCAGCCGATTAATCGGTCTTGGCGGTCATTTTTTCATTTTTTATTTATTATTTATTTTCTTAGTTTTAAATGACGACACAAACACTCTCTAATAACTCAAAAAACTAAAAAAATCAATATTAAAGAATAAAAATAAACAAATGTATAATCTTTGATGTGTATCTCGGAATATAATGAATCAAACTTTGCTATTTTTATATTTATATGTTTTTAAATGAATTCCTTTATAATTTAGGGTCTCCGATTAATCCCCAACTAATCTCTGATTAATCCCTTAACCCCAGTCGATAGGGCTGTAAATGAACTGAACGTTCAGCGAACCGTTCGTGAAATGTTCGGCAGGAAGTTCGTTTATGTCCGTTTATTTAATAGATGAACGAACATGAACACAAATTCTCGTTCGTTTAGTTAAATGAACGAACATGAACAAATGTCTCGTTCGTTCAATTATGTTCATGAACGTTCGTTTAGGTTGTTCGTTTGCGTTCGTTTATGTTTGTTCATTTAAGTTCCAATTATGTTCATATATGTTCAATTGTGGTTGATTACATTACAATATTATACGTGACAACGCTATCGTCACACGCGTCAAAAACAATTTATAACCCACTTTTACTACGTAGATAGGGCAAGCGGGGTCGAGTCCAAGGATTTAGTGGTTAACTTTTAATGAGTTGTAAAGTAAATATTGACGGTGATGGTAAAAAAATATTGAAATTGTAACTTGAGAATAGAGAAAGAATTACTTCCGGTTTAGTTATCAACAATTAGTTTCGCATGTTTTACTATAATGATTCCGATATAATTACTTTGACATAATTACAGTTTACTAACAATTACTATTACATGGGTAAATACATAATATGTTGAGTCAATTATTTGTCTTTGTCTAAAAATTGAGTAGATTAGGTACAAACAATGATTTGGCAATATTATGTTTTATCTAGATGATAGTAACGTTACAACTTATTACATATTACTTGAGCACAAAGTATATTAACCGATTATCCGTCTTAGTTCGTTGTTTAGGTGAGATAGGCACGAATAATATGTTGGTAATACTATGTCTTGAGAATATGGTAACAAGTAGAAATAGACACAAATGATTCACTAGTTGTATTCAAAGATATGAGAGTTTAATAATTACAATAGTAAAACATTTGTTCGGAATCAAAATAAAAACATGTTACACTAAAGGTAGGATAACATTACCGGAAGTAATCTGAAGAGATTAGCCTTCCATTCGAGTGATGATCGTGCAGATGGTAGGGGTGGAATTGGTACGGTACCAATTCTTTTTTCTTCAAACCGTGTACCGTACCAACTATAGTTGGTACAAAATTTTCGCTACCAGTACCATACCAATTATACTTGGTACCAACTTGTTTGGTTACCAACAAGTTTGGTTGGTACAGGTTGGTAATGGTATATACCAAGAAATTAGCTATCTAATTATTTTAATTTTTAAAGACTTTTATTGAAGTAACATCTTCGTAAATTTTTAATTTTTAAATTTAATGTGGTAATAACTATGTAGTATCGACTAATGTGGTCAAAAGACTAATACTCGTTCTTTTAAAGTTGTAAACATTGAACCTCATGACAATTGAAATATGATTTTGTTATATATACAGTATATATATATATATATATATATATATATATATATATATATATATATATATATATATATATATATATATATATATATATATATATATATATATATATATATATATATATATATATATATATATATATATATATATATATATATATATATATATATATATATATATATATATATATATATATATATATATATATATATATATATGAATTGGTTGGTACGGTACTACCGTGGTATCTCAAATTTTATACCAATACCGTACCATGTTTACTTAATTGGTATAGTACTACCAACCAAACACGTTGGCTACCAAGCATATTGGCTACCAATTTTATTGGTTCGGTTGGTAGCATGTTGGTTGGTTTTCCGTGGTACATATTTTCCAGCCCTAGCAGATGGTCTTGGTGTTCCTCGGCATGTAACTTGGAGCGTTTATCCTTCGGATTATCTTGAATTACTATTAGAATTACAACCGAGATAGATGATCTATCGGTTCTAAACAACTAACTAAGATATATTTTGAACTATTACAACTAATTGGAGTAATCTTCTGAGAATTGGAGTGAATTGATGTAAATTGGTGTCTAAATCCGTGCTTGGAAGGCTTCTATTTATAGTTCCTGAACACAGTGCTCGCATCGCGACCAAAGGTCCCGTCGCGTCGCGAGGGTGCGGCCTGGTGCTACTTTTGTCGGCCACTGGTCTGGCTAGTGCGTTTGTTGGTAGTCTCGCGATCAAGAAGTTGGTATTGTCGCGTCCTATGTCTTCGCGTCGCGACCATAGCCTCCGTCGCGGCGCGAGTGCTGTAGAATTTTGGTCTTCTGCCTTGCTTCTTCTTCACGTCGCGACACATGGTCTTCAAGTCGCGAGTGCTGTATTTTTTATGCGTTTTTCGTCTTTTTATTCTTCGGTTTTGAGCATCACTTCCTCGGGTTTGGTTTCTTATCAGATTTTCTTGGGTCTTGTTCCTGAAATAAAGCCATAAATGTTAACACACAAATCCCTCGAATTTCCTCACACCAGCAGCTCCGGAGAACTCTGTTCAAGTTAAACATGAATCGTAATTCATGTTTAGCCACCTGTTAATATAAGCTTGTTTTGATGTTGAGCTTATCAGGATTTCCTACGGTAAATACCATAGTTCTGGCAGATTTGCATCTGCAACACAGCAGTGGGCCGTGATGTGCAGTGTATGAATAAATGAGATATTCTCTCGTTAGCTTGCAATTTTTGTGAGGATGTCTGGGGATGAAAGACAAATTAATCATAATTCTTTTGAGAAAATTAATGATATCTTAATAGGCTTTTCCCCGTGATTTGTGAGATGTTTTCTATGTGAAAACAAATGGCTGGCTTGGGCTAGTGTTGACCCGACAGTAGATCTATTATCACCGCCAGACTTTTGAGAATCTGTGGTGTGCATCAGGAGCTGCCGTTGGAATGTGAGCTTTTGCCTTGATGTTGAGAAAACATGCATTCTTATATGAAATGTGATTTATTTGTTTAACAGACGAGGTAGGTTAGACGGGTCTGTCTGAACCATATCTGTTATAGATAAGCATTTTGCATGTTTTAAGGCGGTTTTTTAGTTCTTTTGTTTTGCACAAAAATATCGTTTTCATGTGTCTCTGAGTGTCTTTATGCGATAAAACAGTCTTTAAATGATAGTGTTTTATTGTAAAAATAAAACACTATCAATACGTTCGTTTATGTTCATATATGTTTAATTGTGCTTGTTTATCTCTGTTCATTTATGTTTGTTTGTTTATGTTCGTTTAGCATGTTCACGAACATAAACAAACGAACATAAACAAGACAATTTGGTAAACGAACGAACATGAACAAGAAAACTCGTTTGTTTATCCGTTCGTGTTCGTTCGTTTGTTCGGCTAACTTAAACAAACGAACATGAGCAAGCTCTCGTTCGTGTTCGTTCGGTTCGTTTACAGCCCTACCAATCGATCGTCAAACTATTACAACCTTGATCACTAGTCTTAAAGTTAGATACTTATAGGAGATTGTTATATAAAAAACTAATTTTGGACTTCAATTTTGATGAATTAAAAATTCCACCTAGATATAAATATTAAGCACTACCATAAGGACAATCTTAATTTACCCTATACTTGTCTTGGGTTATTGTTCATTAACCAACGATATAAACCTTTAGATAATTTTTCATGTGAGATAAGTTCAGCAACTCCAACATCTCATGTGCAAAAAATACAAGAAATATATCAAGATATTTTTGGCATGGTTGATTGCGTGTACATTTAGGAAATCATGTTTTGTTTATTCATTGGTTTATGCAACAAAAAAAAGAAAAAAGAAGAAGAAGAAAACAAAAAAATAAAATGTTGTTTAACAGGAATTATACAATCAGACTTCAAATTGTTATGTGAAAATACTTATGCTACTTCTAGTTCGTCTGTATTTATTGTTCATTGGAATGATACTAAGGTTATGTTTGACATGTTACAACTAGTTTTATAAGCTAACTCATTCTTTTAGCTTTTTTAAGTTGTCATGTTTGGCAAGCCAACAAGTAGCTTATAAAGCTAGCTTTTTAAAAAGCTACTCAGACTAAAATTTCAACGAGCTTATGAAGTTTTTTAAAAAAATTACCAAATATACCCTCAGTTATAGACAAACAACAAATTTTTTTGGACAATCGCTTTCGCATTAGCTACAACACAAATGAGCTGATAAAATAATATTATATATTTTTCCTAATTTATTTAATCTAATCTAAAACAAATTTTCCTTATTTACTTCTTAGCATATTCTGATTATCTATATTGTATAATATTTCAAAAATTAGACAATGTAGTGGGTCGAGATCCAAAATGCAAATGACTGGTCCGATAACGTTTTCCATGAATATTCTCAATTTTCAAAACTATCCAGAATGTAGATAACTAAGGAGGTTATTTTTTGCATAATGTTGCTAAAGATATTGACTTTAACCCTACAAACTCTTATGTTCATTTACAAAGTAGAAGTGTGTAGCATAGAAAAACAAGTCTTAGGGCTCTATTTTAAAGAGATTGCATATTGCATATACAAAAGGTTTCCGAAATCCATTTTAGAATTGTGTGTTTAATGAAATGTAATACATATTCGTCTTTCAATATTGAAAATTTTTCTACATACCATTCTTTGTCATTTCATATTTCTCAGCTACCTTATCAGTTAGTTTTTACCAAATTTCATTTTTTTTATCAACTAACAACTAGTTTTTCAGCTAGTCTATCAAACATAACCTTAAAACTAATATCAATAACACAATATTTGCAACTTTTTGTCCCAACCAATAGAAAAGGATAGACAAGGATTGATCTCCCACATGTGCACAAAATGTGAATATCCTCCTTGTTGTTATCGAGAAAAATAACCCTAGAAAGCTTGTCCAGTCACAACGATTCCCAAATCTAAAGCAAAAAAGAAAACTTCAAACTTTTGCACACACAACTAAGCATCAAATTTCATATTGGGAACAATATATAGCCAACAAAATATGCCCCAAAAAACTAAAACATTTTGTTTACATATCCAACAATCAACAAAAGGATGTTATTCATACAAGAATCCAAGTACTCATTTATTCAAGAAACACCACCAACACACAAAAGAAGATTAAGGGTGTTCAAAAGTAGTTGGATTTGTAGAAATTTTTGAGAAATGGAGACAATCCTTCATCTTTGGATTCAACATCTTGAACCAATCCTTTATTACCAACCACATATTGTCCAATGATATGATGTCGTTGCTTCGCGTGTTCGGTTATGTTGCTCAATTCTTCCATTCCCTTGAAAAGTAGCATATCAATCACCTGCAAAAATCATCATTTTACTTATTTATTTACTTGACTATGTTTTGTAGTGATTAAACTATTATAATCTTTTTGACCGTTAAAAAAAAAAAAAAAAAAAACATTTTTGTCGGTTTTGGTATCAATGGGAAATATAGAAGAACACAGCATACTTTCACTATTTTATCGATTTAGCCATAGAACTTTTATTGGAATGATCATAAAAAGATAATAGTTTAATGGTGTTTAGATCAATAAAATGATGAAAGTATGTAAATAAAGATGAAATAAAAAAATATTGAATGGTTAAAGAATGAAAATTAACAAAATGGAAGGAATCATATTCCGTCGATAATGATACATTCCGTTCCATTATAAAGCACAACAAGCTTTTTTTTGTTCGAATGGAATGACCGATTCCATTCCTTCCCTGATTCCATCGTGCCAAATATTAGTAGAATGATAAGCACATATATATATATATATATATATATATATATATATATATATATATATATATATATATATATATATATATATATATATATATATATATATATATATATATATATATATATATATATATTGCATATTGAATATTATTGGATACCCAATAGTAAGCAAAGATATATAATGAGATCAAAATACATTATTAGATACAAATAGATGAAAATATAGTATTAGGTCAAAGAAATTGTTGCTTAAAAAAAAGTGGGATTGCTATAAAAATTTCATATTTATTCACAAATGTTTCAATTTAAGTTTGTATTTAACCTATTATGTTTAATTATCAGTATATCTTGATTTATAATTATATTTGAAGTTCAATAATGATGTTGCGATTAAATATGACTAAATATAAATCATTATGGCATGTCAAATGATTTTTACTTGAATAATTCATAAGTTGATAACTTTTAGCCATTTCAAGTTTTCATTTAGGGTCATTTTTCACTAAATAATAATTTTAGACACATTGGTAAATTAGTCATTCTTCACTAGTAATAATTTCAGCACAAAAATTAAACAACTTTTATCTATAGTGCTTACTCTATTTGAACAGACATTTAATCTAGTTTAACACATAATGAGAAAAAGTGGTAAAGTGACAACTTTTTCCCTTAATAAAGTCACTTATTTAGCACACGACTTCAATTTGTTACAATTTTTTCAAATAATATTATATTCAATGACTTAAGATCCCATTTTGTTAAGTTTCATTTCTTGACCAATGGTGCTGTTTTTTATTCCATTGTGGAATGGAATGAAAAATTGCAATATAGCCCATTTTTATTTATGTAAGTATTGAATAAAAAAAAACAAATCTTTTTTTTCAGAAGTTCATAATCTTAATTTAGTTACAATTTTTATTTTCTCAAAAGCACTAGAAAATATATTTTGATTATAATCTTATTTGGGTTTTTAATGAGCTTTTATTATGTTTTTTGTTTATATTTGTACATAAAAAAAGGCATTACTTAACATTAAATAATGTATATGGTAAAGTTATAACTATACATTGTACTTACACATGATATTAATATAAAAAATTCATTCCATTCCTACAGTCCAACAAAACATGATGATGGAATGTAATGACTCATTCCATTACTACCAGGAAGTTGTAACTAAATGATTTAACAATAATTTAGTTAAAAACCACATTATATAACAAAAATGACTAAAGGATAAAAGCTTTAAAAGCACTATATACAGCACAGTCTAATCGGCATCACAATGAAGAGTCTTTAGGCCTTTGACAAAATCTATAAAGCTTCAAAGGGTATTAAGAAGTAAATTAAAAACTTGATGTACATTGGTAAATGAATTTTTTCTCACAGGATAATTCATCAAGCTTAAATTTTTAACTGGAAACTTTTCAACTTGCTCTTTGAGTTTAGAGCTGGATCATTCACATACAAAATTTATATAGTTCGATGTATAACACATACAACAATGGCAGCAATTGACTGAATTCTTATGCAATTGTCATATTTTCCCATTATAGTTTCAGTTAGAGTTCAACATTTCTCTTTTTTTCAGAAGGGATGAACTGTTGAAGAAATAGTGGCCTTCAACAGGGGAAAACGTTACTCTAAATCCCCCCAAAACACTAAAATCAAAAACCTAAAATAAAATCGAACCAATACCCGGTATATAAATAACCAGAACCACAAATTTACCTAGTTTTTTAGATTGGAGATGCAGAACAACAGAATTGAAATTAAAGGCGATATGGAGCTAGGAGATACCTTAGGGTTAGTGATATGGGCGTTCTTTCGGATTTCGGCAGCGATGGTGGAGCGAAGCTCAGAAGGGTTTACAACATCGTATAGATTATATATATCCATGATCGAAGGAATAGATCTGCAAGCTGCACGGAAAAAATCAAAGGTGCGATGCCTAGCTTCTTGCAAATTCGCTGAGTTTGGGGGAACCTTCACCCTCATTGCGAACGCCATTTTCTCTTTCTTGTTTACTTTCGATTCGTCGCTCCAAACAGAAACAAGTAAGGGAGGAGGCGGAACAATATGGTGTGTGTCTTGGCTGATCTTCCAATCGGTCTTTGTTTGCTATATTAACGGAATCGACCCTTACAGTTTTGTTATTTTGCAATATCAACCCTTCTTGTCTTGGTTAAAGTTAAACCACGCCTATATACATACAGGGGAAGGAAAAATATCATGTCAAAATATCATAACATTTACAACTTTTTAATGGTTTTGCTATAACATAAATTTTTTTACTACTAGTATTCAAAACTTTAGGTTTTTAAAAAAAATATCAATTGGCGTGTTTCTCCTTCCCTAGTCGGTCATCCTATGACAATGTATAGAAATTGTTGAGTTGGATGCCAAGTAGATTTTTTTAAGTGTGTTTAATTGTTGACAGGTACTTAAACGATGGAGGTCAATCAGGAGCTTTAATCTCTCCATCTTAATTGTGCATATTTTGTAAAAATCGGTCTAGGCAAGCTCCTGTTGAGTAGGAATGATGTTAGTTAGTCATGTTTGTTAATGTGTCACATATTGGTACGACACGGTCTTATAAATGTATATATGTTGGGGTCTCCCCTCTCTCCATAAGGGCTCTTTTGGAGAGACAATCTTGAACTTCATATATATATTTTATATGGTATCAGAGTCAGTGTCTCAGTTGTTGGGGATATAATAAAACAATGGTAGGTTTCTGAAATCACAGATTGCTTCTAGAAACGTGTAAATCATTGTCCGAATTTGGTATTTCGATCCTTAGTGTCTGGGTATCACGAAATCCAAATTTGGATAATTCAAAAAGAATATACCCGATTTTAGGCACAAAAACAAGTCCAGAGTTTTTCGATGATTAAGAGAATTTGAATTCTTACTATATGTCAATATCTAACGTTTCTGATCTTTTGAAGAAACCACGAAAACTGAATCAAGATCGAGATGTGAGTAATTTTAAAAAATTCATGATTAAATCTAGCACAAAAATAAATTCAGTAACCAAATGTAAACAATTTTAGAAGTTCGCCCTTCAAAATCTTCAAGGATGTCACTATGATGTCAAATCAACATAAACTTTTTATTGTTGGTCATAAGGTATAATGTGAACAATTTTAAATAAATTCAAAGTCTAAATATGAACAATTTTAAAAATTCGTTACCCTTCCAAGTCATTATCCATAATAATAATAATATTCAACAAAAAAGTTCAAAACACCCGACCTCATTTGGATGCTATTTTTTTAATCATTAAACGCAGTTATATAAAAAATGTTAACAAATAATTAAGAAAACAACGATGCAGTTAAGAAAAACCAAAAATGGCACATTAGTTAATACTTATAACTTAATATAAATGCTCTTTTCTTTAACTTTCCTAAATATAAAAATAAAAGTCAATATTGCTTACCTACTTAACTTATGTCATCATTAAGTCACCGAGTCAAACACAGACAAAACACCTCAATAATTCCAAACCAACAATGTCTCAAATATCCCAAAATAGTCAACACAATAAAAACCCGGTTTTCTTTGGATCATCAATGGGGAAGGGTTATTTTGGTCATTTCTCCATGTTTTTTAGTAATTCATGTAGATCAATCACATCTCCCCACATTCAGCAATAATACATGGCAATTTAGGACGGTTATTTGGTCCCGTTGCAACATTTTCAATTTTCCTCACCACCAAAAGACCATCACCAACAACTCTCTGTATCAATAAACTAAATTAGCATATCAAATTTTAAATTAGTAATATGAATTACATTTTTTTACCGCACTTTTTTTTTTTTTTTTTTTTTTCCATTTTGCATAACAAAAGAAGAGGGAGAAAAAAAGAACATACCCCGAATACAACATGCTTATTGTCAAGCCAATCACACTTGGCACAAGTGAGAAAAAACTGCAAAAAAATAATAATAATTGTATAAAAAAAAAGATGACGTATAATTTTAGTAGTAAATATTAAAACAAAATTAGAAGTACCTGGCACCCGTTAGAATTTGGTCCGCTATTGGCCTGCAAATATAAAAAATCCAAAACTTGTAAGTTTTGTTTTGTTAAATGGGATTGTACTTTTTAGGGCTATTTTAGATGATGAGGATGAGGAGGGCATTTACGTCTTTTGTACAGACAAGAGATCAAGAATGAGTCACAGTCCCAACTTAATACAATGTCATTTTTATATAAGTTCCATGTATTCGATTGCTATTTTTATTGCTTTATACAACCAAAAAAACAGAAAGAATAAAAATAAAAAATAAATAAATAAAAAACATGAGCATTAGAAAGTTTGAAAGGATGCATACCATTGACAAAAGACCAGGTCCAGTATGCTTAGCAATGAAATTTTCATCCTCAAACTTACTTCCATATATGGATACACATCCACTACCATCTCCCTGCAAAAATTAAAAAAAATTAAAATAAAAAATGAAATAATGATGAAGTATGTCAATGAATTGAAAGAAACCAACCTTTAGAAAATCACCAGCTTGTATCATAAAATCCTTAATTATCCTATGAAATTGACATCCCTTGTATCCAACAGGTAGTCCAGCTTTCCTGCACAACATCATATACATGAAGAAGATTACAAATTAGTTGAGAGGACTTAGGAAAATGGAAGAAAAAACATTGAATATGGCCAAATGCATGAATTACATGAGTTTTCTGTTATGCTCTTGCATACCATATGGCCATAGAATACGAAGATTGAAGATGATCTAGTTGTTATGAAGTTTAAATACTAAAGACAAGTCTACAACCCTAGCACAATCCAACTGCGTGCATATAATTATAAAGGGCTGTAACATTTAAGAACATGGAAAGCAAAGATATAGATATCAATAGCATCGAAGAAACAAATGAAACAATTATAAGCATCAAAATAACACTCGCAATCCGCCATAGTTAGAGCTGCTTTTGATTTCAATGATTCAACCTTAGAACTTCAATTAGATTCAAAATTCACCTTTGATATTTTAAAATTTTAGCACAGAATCCTCTCTATCGTGATAATTTTATGTCGTCTACGATATATATGAGTATTGAAAGCAACACAATCAAGACCTAGAAGTGGATTACAGAATCGAAACGGAGGGAGTAATGAAATATTGTTTAATAGAAACTAAATAGAGGAAGCAACATGCCTGTACTCTCCGGTACAGAACTGCCTGAAGTTCTCGGCCGTTTTGGGAGCGATGTCGGCGAAGAGCTCCATCTTGATACGGCCGGCAGGAATGCTGCCGATGGTTATGTCGAAGAAGACGATGGGGTTTTTAGCATTTGGGGGCCGCTGGTGCCATTCCACTCCCCCATTCCCTCCTCCCCCTGGTAGCCCACTCGCCATTTGTGCTCTGCTTTTGCTTGTGCTTCGAGTATGTTTCCCGTTCGTTTAGTAAACCCTGTTTTAAGAGTCTTTAACCATTTATTTAGGAGAAACAACGCCAAGTTAGAAGGCAGCCTACGTGTTTAATTATGAGTAAGATAAGAAATACCCTATGGTTTGGTCAATTTGGCGATTTCAGCCCAACTATTAGAAAGTTTGTTGATCATATCCATGTTTTTCAAATCTTGTACCAAATGGTCATGGGATAGCTAAATATGATAGTATGACTAACTGCCTATGCAGTTAACGCGGCCGAAAACCAAATAGCGGTCACCGAGCGCTATTTGATTTAGCGGTTTTCGCGTTGGTATCGCGGTGGTATAGCGGTTTTTTTGTAAAACTCTAACCAATATGTTGTCACAACTCACATGATATGTTCACCAATGAAAACTATAAATTGTAAGCAACCAATAAGCCTTTAATGGCAAACAATTACATAATTCTACTACTTTGAGACTCTCTTGGGCAATTTACCAAACAATTGGTGTACATAAATACAATCAGATAAATGATGTTCTATTGGGCAATTTAACAAGCACTTGGTGTGCACAATGAATCCTGCAATCAGTCATGATACCCTATGATCGATGTTTCCTGCAATCAGTCCCTACATTGAACAAACCACGAACCCAATCTACAATTGAAGTCGAATCCACAGAAATCATGTTCCATAGAATCAAGAATTCTAAAAATGTACTCGGTAACCTGTCAAGCTTTCAATTGGTTTCAAACGAGTTCAAACGGAACCTGTAATCCATACATTTCGAATCAACTGGAACCTGTCAAGCAATTTCGAATCAACGGGAAGCGACTTTCAATTGGCTTCAAACGAGTTCGACTTTGAATTCGACGAACAATCACAATCGAAAAACGTAAATTGAAGTCGGGATGGGTGATTGAAGTGGAACCTGCAATCGAAAAACGTAAATTGAAAGTCGGGATGAAGTGGTTATCAGATGGGTGGTCGAAAGTCGAGATTGAAGTGGAACCTGCAATCGCAAGTTCCATCGCAAACCTGGAATCGAGTTCAATCGCAAACCTTGATGCGAATTAGAAGTCTACAATCCCTTGAACCGTTCCTGATGAATAACACGAACCTCGAAGTCGGGAATGATTGATATGCAATCGGAATAACAAGGAGATCGAAGTCGGGAATGATTGAAGTTGCCATCGGACCTGTTGCTTGTAATCCAAAACTGCAATTCGAACCTCGAACCTGCTATCAAACCTCGAACCTGCTATCCCCTGAAATCGATTTCAAACCCACGAGTTCAAGATTGCAAACATCGAGATAGAACCGATAATCGAACTGAGTTCAAACCACGAAGTGAAGTCGGGATCAATTCACGATTACGAGTAGGAATGAGAACCTGAAATCGATAGAAAGGAATGGTTTGAAGTTTGAACTGGAACGATAACTCACAAACCGATAGAAGAAATACGTAACCAAAGATAGAAGACTATTTTCATCCCACATCGCCTTGAGCATAGAAGTATTGAGTGACTCTCTTATTATAAATAGCCAGCTTGGGTGTAGCCTTCACTCATTAAGCGGATTTACTTGGGCTTGCTCCCGGTTGTTTCTTGCTTAGTAAAATCTTAAGTTTTTTATATTGGTTGTGCCTAATAGGTGAAACCTAGTCAAAAAATTAAGTTTTTTTTAATCGCGGGCTAAAATCGCAATAGCGTTAGTCAAAATCGCGGTAAATAGCGTTAAATAGCGCCGCTAATAGCGGAACCGCTATTTTATAACGCTAAAGGGTTTTTTTTCGCGGGTTAAGAGCGCTATCCGCTATAGCAACGCTATAGCGCCGCTATAGCGCGCGATTAACTGCATAGCTAACTGCTAGTTTTTAAAATATGACCATTTTGTTATTGGTCCAAAACGATGTTGTAAAATTTGGCCTACGTACTCGGCTGAGTATCCAGCCGAATACTCAGAATCGGATGTTGTCTGAGGCGCTTTTATTGGAATCGGCTAAAATACTAGAACTCGGTCAACATCGGTGCTACTCGGTTAAATTCGGTACTACTCGGTCAACAACGGTGCAATTCGGTCAACCTTGGAATCGGTTAAACTCGAAAAAATTCGGTCAAACTCAGAAAATTCGGTCAAACTCGAGAATTTTCAAAAAAAGTAATAATTATAATTGTTACGTATTTAGTTTAAGATGTATTATATATTTACTTATATAATTAACATTTTGTTGTTTAATTTTAATTTTGTTTGATTCAATTCAAATTTGATGTAATTATGATTATATTTGGTATTTCGGTGTGTATATTCAAACAATATGTATGTATTTACCTAACTCGAGTACTCCCCGTCTAGGTCGAGTACTTGTTACTCGTTAGTCGACTGACCTGGGACCGCCTAACGACTTTTGCAACACTGGTCCAAAATAGTAAAAACGAAAATCTATGGACCATCTCTATAAGTAGTCATATTATTTATGTATTGTCTTCACCATGAATAATCCTTACTTTGGACACCTCCTTTTTCTCTTGTGTTGTTGCTTATGCCGCCTCTCTTCCAACAACAATGGTTCTCTCCAACTACATCCCCATGCAGTCATAGTCATCGATGTTATCATGCCTGACCATCGTTGACTTCACATGTCTACGTCACTACGTGCAATCAATAAAAAAGGATTCGCGTTAGTAAGCTAGCTTTGTAAGCTAAGCATGTAACACCCCAATTCTCACAAACCATTTATGTTACATAAAAGCATATTTTAATACGGTTTATCAAAAAACATTGTATTCGTTTAAGTCGATAGGGAGTGTTACAATTTCGTATCACACAACCATAAGATTTAAGGGAAAGGGTTTAATCATACTCCAATACATGGAAGCTGTATCCAGCTCCACTCCTTCACACTTTAGAGTCTATTTTACAACTTCAAATTATCTTACATCTTCGTACCTGAACCTGGAATACATGGCATAAAAATAGAATACGTAAGACAAAAATGTCTCGTGAGTTACATGAGTTTTAGACTCAAACCTTTAACTTTTTTTTTCCAACTTTTTATAAAATTTACATCATAAAACTTCTGTCAAAACTTTATAGTAATAACATACTATAACTCTTTACTTTTCAAAATCACTTCATAATATACTTTTACAAAAATAGCTTCTTTCTTACTTTCTTTGACTGGTTTTATAAGCTTGCTGGATTTTTATACTTAGGGCTTTAATCACCATAAGTGATACCCCAAGTCTCTATGGCTAGAAAGAACGGATCAATCCTCACCATAGAAGTGCTGAGGCAATCTACTTCGCGATGAGGCTTTTGCCCCAGTAGACCCCTTACCTAACCCGGGTAGGTTGGAACATAGTTCCCTTACTAACGCTGCTTGCTACAATTACCAGTCATACAAAACATTTTCTGCTTACTTTAACATTACTTACTTACATAGTGGCTAATTGCCAAACTTCACCATTTCATGTCTTTATGGCTGAATGCCAAATTCATAACTTTTATTTTACATAAACCATATGTTTAAAACATGTCTTTATAACATTTTAGGCTTAATGCCAAATCATACTTTCCAAACATCTTATGGCTATATGCCCGTTTGTACTTGAAAACATATACAGTTTGTAACCAAAACATACTTTCACTTAACTTGACTTGTAGTTCAAAACATAACTTCAAACATAGCATTATACTTGCATAAACAAGTTGAAAATAATACTCTTGCATATACTTTCACATAAAGAGATTTTATAAGAAATCTTGAATATACTTACTTGCCATGTACCCCAAAATGGGTAAAAATACTGCATGTACTCACCTTGTCTAGTTAGAGAAGTCTAACTAAAATCACTTCTTCCCGTTGTGTTTTCCTTTCCTTCAACTTTACTCCTTAATACCTAAGGAGTTCATTTAACATTCTAGTTAATACAAGCTAGGCCTTAGTAACAATTAAAGACCTCTTAATCTACATCGTAATAGATTAATATCTCATTATTTACTCATTTTTAGATTTTGATATCCAAGACGCATGGTCAAAGAATTGACCATAACTCCCAACTTAGAAACCCGAATGGCACAAACTCAAACATTCTGAAAAGTAGACACAATACATGACAAGTCTCGAGAAGGTACCGAGACTTGAATCACACTCTAAGACCTTAGAAAATAAGTAACAAGATTGACAGTGCAATCTGTCACAAATCTGGATTAACGGAGGAATCACCAATTCCATTCCACTTGGGAATGGAATCAAGGAAAACCCTCTTACATAGGCATACTATATATAACCAAGAGACTACCCTCCGGAATTCAGACCCAAAAGACAAACCATTTAAGAATTAAAAATCATACAATATGAAGGAAATGAGCAGCAACATTTCTGTCACAACTCAGCATAGGTTGACAAGATTTGTCCAACAACCTGACTTCTGAAAGGAAATAAGTCAAGCCTTTTGGATGAGTTACACTAGACATGAAGATAAAGCTCTCATCCAAAAATCAAACTCAAAGCATAAGCCAACTGAGAATTAAAAATCGTGCAACAAGGACAATGTACACAGCAAAAATTCTGGTTCAGTCAAAGAGAAGGCATTGGAACCCCAGCTTCCTAATGGAACTGGATCAAGCCCTCTGGATGGAGCACATTAGACAGGAGGATGGACTTTCCCTAAAATTTTCAGACCTAAAATATGAACCATTTGGGAATTAAAAATTCCACAAGTTGACCTAGATGTGCAGCAACCAATCTGTGGAGGTCGGATTGCACATACCAAAGTCCAAACCAAAACAATGAAATGAGTCAATCCCTTTTGGTCGAGTATTGCACATGAAAAGGTTCTTCTCCACACAAAATTTCAGAACAATCCAGTGAACACACGATTTTACAAGAATTTCACAACACAATTGGACACATAAATCATACTCAGGGAAATCAGGTTCAAACCCCTAGAAAACGACCGAATGAGGTCTGGACCCCAACTGATGAACTGAAAAAGACATCCAGACGAAACCATGGGCACTGGAATCGCCTGATTTGGACATCGTATGATTTTTCTACGAATTATACAACATAGGACAGATTCCTGTCGAAAATCAAACCTTGAAACCCAAGCTTAGATCTTCCAACTTCCACTTCTACTTCTTGTATTCTTCAAAGATCGATCACCCTTCTCCAAGGCTCTAGAATCTGCTCCAAGTCTCCGGCAAATGAGAAATATGACATTTTCTCATATTTTATATTTCTCAAATTTACACATTGGTCCTTTGATTTTCAACTTTTGTTCAAAAATGGTACTAAGGCTAATATTTTTACAATCTAGATTTCATTTGTTACCAACTTAACCCCACATTACATTTTCTTAACATAATAGTCATTTTCATGTCAAATGACCATTTTGCCCTTTTTTTGGCTAAATTTCACTATTCACACGTTACAAACCCGAACTTCACATAAACTAATATTATAACTTTTTATTATTATTTTACGGGTTCTTACAGTCACCCTTCCTTAAGCGGATTCCGTCCTCGGAATCTTTTCATAGTTTACATGGTATGAATATCTTTTCTTTACTTATACTTTTTATGTTTGAGGAAATGACCTTTTATTCCCTCAACTTTTAATCTCTTATTTAATACTCGAGACTTTCTAGATAATTTTCAGGACTTTGTGGTTTTAGAAATTATACCTCTTTTAAGCTTTCTTCTTATAATAGATATAATGTCGCATACGAATATCTCTTTAAAACTTTACATCTATCCAAATAACCGAAATATCGTTTTGGTCATTTTATCTTTTTTTATAATATTCAAAATACTTATAATAATATATATATATATTACTTTTATTAAGTGACCAAAATACCCTTTCAGTCATTTTACCCATTTCCTCAACTTTTATCGTCCGCTTACTCATACTTCATACCTTTGTTTAAATTGCATTCCTTTTTACTTCATTTCATTCATGTACAAATCTCTTCTTTCAACTTAATAAAACTTATTTTCTTTGAATTCCATCCTTCAAATTCTTATTTTACAAAATAGTTTCATACTTCCATGTATTTATCAGAAATAGCAATATACTTTGCAATTCTTCTTATATCTTTATTTACCAAAAACATGTGAGGTTATACTCACCATATTCTTTACTTATAAAACTTTTCCAAATACGGTTAGACATAAATTGCATGTAAGCAAGGTTTATAAAATACACTAAATCTTTCTTTGTAAAATTTTGTTCCTTAACGGACATTTTACTTAAACCAAATTTAGATATATGTTATAAAGTTTCCACATTCTTTTCCACTCTTTAATCTACATGTATTACTTTCTATAACTACATATCCCGTATCACTCTGTACATATACTACTTTCACGTCTTAACTTTTATTAATGACTCAATTGTTACTTTCATTCTTAATTCATAGTTTATGAAATTTCAATTTCTCATACTTCTTACCCATTACCATACTATGAAGTGATTTCACTTATTTCCCATGAATTACATGTATTATGTCACTTTTTCTTATAATACTTTTACAATTCACATATTAGCAGCCTAAATGCTTCTTTTTTTCCTCATTTATTATTTATACGATTTCGGTCTCATTTATTCATTATACTTACTAATATAATCATGTCTTTTTCATTCTTCAACTTTCTTACAGTACTCTTATGAGTACACTTCTCATCTTCTTAGGTACCTGCGTATCATTCCCATTTTAATAAGATGTTAGAACTAATTACACAACTAAACACATTATATGTGATAAATCATATATAAACTCTTTCTAGCATTATCTAATTCCATTCCAAGGTTTAAGTGTGACTCTTAAAGCATAATAGTCATTTTGGACATTTTTGCCCTTTTGTCCCATTTTGACAATTTAATCCAAAATTCATGTAAACGTTTGTTTAAGTCAGTGTTATATAACCAAACAATATACTAATAGCGTTTAGAACATGTATAAAGCTTCATGGAACCTTTTACACCATTTTTCGTTTCGACATTTTTTTTTGTCCGTTTTCTTATTTAGGCATCCTACTTTGCCTAAATGTGATTTCTTGGGTTTTAACATATAATTTTAGTAACTTTCTGATCTTAACATGTTTATTAAGCAATATTAATGCTTAGATGTCAAAACATATTCCGTTTCGCTCTTATATTCTACTTTTAGCAATTTTGTCGCTAAAAATTAATAAAATAAAACTTATTTTTAAACATTACACTTTTTACATATTTTGTTGCCAAAACCACCCAACAACACATAAATGTTGATATAAATTCATTCCATACCCATACGGGTTCGTATTTGCTAAAACAGAACTTTTTAGTTTAACCGTTTCCGATTAAGTCATTTTTAGACTTACCCAAAACTCAAATTTTCTAATAGATTAATATCACATTATGTTTGTGATATTCATAAACTCTTTTACATACTCTTAATCCCCATAAAATCTTCTTTCTTTTATTAATTACATAACCATAACATTTTATACTCAAGGTAAAATCATAAAACCAATACAAGTTTTCATACGTATTATAACATTTCTAAACTTCTTTCGTTAAGTTATTTAGACTCTATTCTGTTCTTTAACACTTCTAATTACTCATAATACATCCCTATATACTAATAATGGTTTTCTTTCAATTCTTTGAGCATTCTATTAACATTTACATTCATATTCCCAAGTGGGACAGAATCTACCGAAACAGGATACCCTGTACGAAAAACGGCATAACTCATTCTAGGAGAATCGAAACGACTCAACGCTTTTTGATTTAGAAACTAGACATCTGTAGCTTTCTTTTCATGTATGCCACGTAACTTTTGGACCTGTAGATTGGTACCGTTTTAAAGTTTAAGTTGACATAAAAGTTATGTCAGAATACTTTCTTATTTTCATTCTTATTATTACATAACTTCTCTTGACTCAAACCTTCAATTTCCTTTTAGTATAGTATGATAACATGACACTGAATCATGTTGTTCAAGTCTTGGGGTTATTTCTTAAACTTTCTTTCATTTGACTTTTAACGGCAAATTTAACTAAAATATTGCAATTATAGTCTTTTTACGACTAAATGGTGTTTTATATGATGTTTAACCAAATACATGTATCCCCAATTCAATGTTATCATCTTGTGGTGTAAGCAGGTTTCATAATCATATTTACTAGCTTCTTGATTACAAATATAAATTCCCAAACTCTTGTCATATCTCTTTTGTTACTTTCTCAAATTCCATTACATATACTTTACATTATTCCCCATATGGTATGGTGGTTATCACAACCACATATTTGGATTTTTCCCCTATTACTTTTCACACACTCGTTGTCTATTTTTTTTTATACTCTTCATTCATACTTTCTCATGTTTTATTATTTACCCTTTCATACAACCTTTGAGTTTATCTACATTTACCAAACCCAGCTCATTCCCTTTTACTTTTCCCCAGTTAAGTGTTTTCATTCTTCTTTCCTTTATGAGTTTATTCATATATTATACATATATATAGCCACAAATATTAGCTTACTACTTCTTCTACCAGTTTTCCAGTATTCCTTCGTGGCTTCACTAGGCTCAATACGCATCCTGTGATTATGATAATACGGGCCCATATTACCATAATCACCTACACGTGTTGATCCCGATGCTTCCACTCGGTTTCACTGTTTACTGGTATCAGTTAGTTTATTTTACTCATAAATATACTCATACAATTCTACTAACAAACAATGTCTTAATTTCTTAAGACATTATAAAACTAAAAAACTCACTCTACACCTTATTTCACAAGTCTAAGCCTAGGAGTGGAATGATCCAATCCTAATTCGCTTAAAATATGGCTCTGATACCAACTTGTAACACCCCAATTCTCACAAACCATTTATGTTACATAAAAGCATATTTTACAAAATACGGTTTATCAAAAAACATTGTATTCGTTTAAGTCAATAGGGAGTGTTACAATTTCGTATCACACAACCATAAGATTTAAGGGAAAGGATTTAATCATACTCCAATACATGGAAGCTGTATCCAGCTCCACTCCTTCACACTTTAGAGTCTATTTTACAACTTCAAATTATCTTACATCTTCGTACCTGAACCTGGAATACATGGCATAAAAATAGAATACGTAAGACAAAAATGTCTCGTGAGTTACATGAGTTTTAGACTCAAACCTTTAACTTTTTTTTTCCAACTTTTTATAAAATTTACATCATAAAACTTCTGTCAAAACTTTATAGTAATAACATACTATAACTCTTTACTTTTCAAAATCACTTCATAATATACTTTTACAAAAATAGCTTCTTTCTTACTTTCTTTGACTGGTTTTATAAGCTTGCTGGATTTTTATACTTAGGGCTTTAATCACCATAAGTGATACCCCAAGTCTCTATGGCTATAAAGAACGGATCAATCCTCACCATAGAAGTGCTGAGGCAATCTACTTCGCGATGAGGCTTTTGCCCCAGTAGACCCCTTACCTAACCCGGGTAGGTTGGAACATAGTTCCCTTACTAACGCTGCTTGCTACAATTACCAGTCATACAAAACATTTTCTGCTTACTTTAACATTACTTACTTACATAGTGGCTAATTGCCAAACTTCACCATTTCATGTCTTTATGGCTGAATGCCAAATTCATAACTTTTATTTTACATAAACCATATGTTTAAAACATGTCTTTATAACATTTTAGGCTTAATGCCAAATCATACTTTCCAAACATCTTATGGCTATATGCCCGTTTGTACTTGAAAACATATACAGTTTGTAACCAAAACATACTTTCACTTAACTTGACTTGTAGTTCAAAACATAACTTCAAACATAGCATTATACTTGCATAAACAAGTTGAAAATAATACTCTTGCATATACTTTCACATAAAGAGATTTTATAAGAAATCTTGAATATACTTACTTGCCATGTACCCCAAAATGGGTAAAAATACTGCATGTACTCACCTTGTCTAGTTAGAGAAGTCTAACTAAAATCACTTCTTCCCGTTGTGTTTTCCTTTCCTTCAACTTTACTCCTTAATACCTAAGGAGTTCATTTAACATTCTAGTTAATACAAGCTAGGCCTTAGTAACAATTAAAGACCTCTTAATCTACATCGTAATAGATTAATATCTCATTATTTACTCATTTTTAGATTTTGATATCCAAGACGCATGGTCAAAGAATTGACCATAACTCCCAACTTAGAAACCCGAATGGCACAAACTCAAACATTCTGAAAAGTAGACACAATACATGACAAGTCTCGAGAAGGTACCGAGACTTGAATCACACTCTAAGACCTTAGAAAATAAGTAACAAGATTGACAGTGCAATCTGTCACAAATCTGGATTAACGGAGGAATCACCAATTCCATTCCACTTGGGAATGGAATCAAGGAAAACCCTCTTACATAGGCATACTATATATAACCAAGAGACTACCCTCCGGAATTCAGACCCAAAAGACAAACCATTTAAGAATTAAAAATCATACAATATGAAGGAAATGAGCAGCAACATTTCTGTCACAACTCAGCATAGGTTGACAAGATTTGTCCAACAACCTGACTTCTGAAAGGAAATAAGTCAAGCCTTTTGGATGAGTTACACTAGACATGAAGATAAAGCTCTCATCCAAAAATCAAACTCAAAGCATAAGCCAACTGAGAATTAAAAATCGTGCAACAAGGACAATGTACACAGCAAAAATTCTGGTTCAGTCAAAGAGAAGGCATTGGAACCCCAGCTTCCTAATGGAACTGGATCAAGCCCTCTGGATGGAGCACATTAGACAGGAGGATGGACTTTCCCTAAAATTTTCAGACCTAAAATATGAACCATTTGGGAATTAAAAATTCCACAAGTTGACCTAGATGTGCAGCAACCAATCTGTGGAGGTCGGATTGCACATACCAAAGTCCAAACCAAAACAATGAAATGAGTCAATCCCTTTTGGTCGAGTATTGCACATGAAAAGGTTCTTCTCCACACAAAATTTCAGAACAATCCAGTGAACACACGATTTTACAAGAATTTCACAACACAATTGGACACATAAATCATACTCAGGGAAATCAGGTTCAAACCCCTAGAAAACGACCGAATGAGGTCTGGACCCCAACTGATGAACTGAAAAAGACATCCAGACGAAACCATGGGCACTGGAATCGCCTGATTTGGACATCGTATGATTTTTCTACGAATTATACAACATAGGACAGATTCCTGTCGAAAATCAAACCTTGAAACCCAAGCTTAGATCTTCCAACTTCCACTTCTACTTCTTGTATTCTTCAAAGATCGATCACCCTTCTCCAAGGCTCTAGAATCTGCTCCAAGTCTCCAGCAAATGAGAAATATGACATTTTCTCATATTTTATATTTCTCAAATTTACACATTGGTCCTTTGATTTTCAACTTTTGTTCAAAAATGGTACTAAGGCTAATATTTTTACAATCTAGATTTCATTTGTTACCAACTTAACCCCACATTACATTTTCTTAACATAATAGTCATTTTCATGTCAAATGACCATTTTGCCCTTTTTTTGGCTAAATTTCACTATTCACACGTTACAAACCCGAACTTCACATAAACTAATATTATAACTTTTTATTATTATTTTACGGGTTCTTACAGTCACCCTTCCTTAAGCGGATTCCGTCCTCGGAATCTTTTCATAGTTTACATGGTATGAATATCTTTTCTTTACTTATACTTTTTATGTTTGAGGAAATGACCTTTTATTCCCTCAACTTTTAATCTCTTATTTAATACTCGAGACTTTCTAGATAATTTTCAGGACTTTGTGGTTTTAGAAATTATACCTCTTTTAAGCTTTCTTCTTATAATAGATATAATGTCGCATACGAATATCTCTTTAAAACTTTACATCTATCCAAATAACCGAAATATCGTTTTGGTCATTTTATCTTTTTTTATAATATTCAAAATACTTATAATAATATATATATATATATTACTTTTATTAAGTGACCAAAATACCCTTTCAGTCATTTTACCCATTTCCTCAACTTTTATCGTCCGCTTACTCATACTTCATACCTTTGTTTAAATTGCATTCCTTTTTACTTCATTTCATTCATGTACAAATCTCTTCTTTCAACTTAATAAAACTTATTTTCTTTGAATTCCATCCTTCAAATTCTTATTTTACAAAATAGTTTCATACTTCCATGTATTTATCAGAAATAGCAATATACTTTGCAATTCTTCTTATATCTTTATTTACCAAAAACATGTGAGGTTATACTCACCATATTCTTTACTTATAAAACTTTTCCAAATACGGTTAGACATAAATTGCATGTAAGCAAGGTTTATAAAATACACTAAATCTTTCTTTGTAAAATTTTGTTCCTTAACGGACATTTTACTTAAACCAAATTTAGATATATGTTATAAAGTTTCCACATTCTTTTCCACTCTTTAATCTACATGTATTACTTTCTATAACTACATATCCCGTATCACTCTGTACATATACTACTTTCACGTCTTAACTTTTATTAATGACTCAATTGTTACTTTCATTCTTAATTCATAGTTTATGAAATTTCAATTTCTCATACTTCTTACCCATTACCATACTATGAAGTGATTTCACTTATTTCCCATGAATTACATGTATTATGTCACTTTTTCTTATAATACTTTTACAATTCACATATTAGCAGCCTAAATGCTTCTTTTTTTCCTCATTTATTATTTATACGATTTCGGTCTCATTTATTCATTATACTTACTAATATAATCATGTCTTTTTCATTCTTCAACTTTCTTACAGTACTCTTATGAGTACACTTCTCATCTTCTTAGGTACCTGCGTATCATTCCCATTTTAATAAGATGTTAGAACTAATTACACAACTAAACACATTATATGTGATAAATCATATATAAACTCTTTCTAGCATTATCTAATTCCATTCCAAGGTTTAAGTGTGACTCTTAAAGCATAATAGTCATTTTGGACATTTTTGCCCTTTTGTCCCATTTTGACAATTTAATCCAAAATTCATGTAAACGTTTGTTTAAGTCAGTGTTATATAACCAAACAATATACTAATAGCGTTTAGAACATGTATAAAGCTTCATGGAACCTTTTACACCATTTTTCGTTTCGACATTTTTTTTTGTCCGTTTTCTTATTTAGGCATCCTACTTTGCCTAAATGTGATTTCTTGGGTTTTAACATATAATTTTAGTAACTTTCTGATCTTAACATGTTTATTAAGCAATATTAATGCTTAGATGTCAAAACATATTCCGTTTCGCTCTTATATTCTACTTTTAGCAATTTTGTCGCTAAAAATTAATAAAATAAAACTTATTTTTAAACATTACACTTTTTACATATTTTGTTGCCAAAACCACCCAACAACACATAAATGTTGATATAAATTCATTCCATACCCATACGGGTTCGTATTTGCTAAAACAGAACTTTTTAGTTTAACCGTTTCCGATTAAGTCATTTTTAGACTTACCCAAAACTCAAATTTTCTAATAGATTAATATCACATTATGTTTGTGATATTCATAAACTCTTTTACATACTCTTAATCCCCATAAAATCTTCTTTCTTTTATTAATTACATAACCATAACATTTTATACTCAAGGTAAAATCATAAAACCAATACAAGTTTTCATACGTATTATAACATTTCTAAACTTCTTTCGTTAAGTTATTTAGACTCTATTCTGTTCTTTAACACTTCTAATTACTCATAATACATCCCTATATACTAATAATGGTTTTCTTTCAATTCTTTGAGCATTCTATTAACATTTACATTCATATTCCCAAGTGGGACAGAATCTACCGAAACAGGATACCCTGTACGAAAAACGGCATAACTCATTCTAGGAGAATCGAAACGACTCAACGCTTTTTGATTTAGAAACTAGACATCTGTAGCTTTCTTTTCATGTATGCCACGTAACTTTTGGACCTGTAGATTGGTACCGTTTTAAAGTTTAAGTTGACATAAAAGTTATGTCAGAATACTTTCTTATTTTCATTCTTATTATTACATAACTTCTCTTGACTCAAACCTTCAATTTCCTTTTAGTATAGTATGATAACATGACACTGAATCATGTTGTTCAAGTCTTGGGGTTATTTCTTAAACTTTCTTTCATTTGACTTTTAACGGCAAATTTAACTAAAATATTGCAATTATAGTCTTTTTACGACTAAATGGTGTTTTATATGATGTTTAACCAAATACATGTATCCCCAATTCAATGTTATCATCTTGTGGTGTAAGCAGGTTTCATAATCATATTTACTAGCTTCTTGATTACAAATATAAATTCCCAAACTCTTGTCATATCTCTTTTGTTACTTTCTCAAATTCCATTACATATACTTTACATTATTCCCCATATGGTATGGTGGTTATCACAACCACATATTTGGATTTTTCCCCTATTACTTTTCACACACTCGTTGTCTATTTTTTTTATACTCTTCATTCATACTTTCTCATGTTTTATTATTTACCCTTTCATACAACCTTTGAGTTTATCTACATTTACCAAACCCAGCTCATTCCCTTTTACTTTTCCCCAGTTAAGTGTTTTCATTCTTCTTTCCTTTATGAGTTTATTCATATATTATACATATATATAGCCACAAATATTAGCTTACTACTTCTTCTACCAGTTTTCCAGTATTCCTTCGTGGCTTCACTAGGCTCAATACGCATCCTGTGATTATGATAATACGGGCCCATATTACCATAATCACCTACACGTGTTGATCCCGATGCTTCCACTCGGTTTCACTGTTTACTGGTATCAGTTAGTTTATTTTACTCATAAATATACTCATACAATTCTACTAACAAACAATGTCTTAATTTCTTAAGACATTATAAAACTAAAAAACTCACTCTACACCTTATTTCACAAGTCTAAGCCTAGGAGTGGAATGATCCAATCCTAATTCGCTTAAAATATGGCTCTGATACCAACTTGTAACACCCCAATTCTCACAAACCATTTATGTTACATAAAAGCATATTTTACAAAATACGGTTTATCAAAAAACATTGTATTCGTTTAAGTCAATAGGGAGTGTTACAATTTCGTATCACACAACCATAAGATTTAAGGGAAAGGATTTAATCATACTCCAATACATGGAAGCTGTATCCAGCTCCACTCCTTCACACTTTAGAGTCTATTTTACAACTTCAAATTATCTTACATCTTCGTACCTGAACCTGGAATACATGGCATAAAAATAGAATACGTAAGACAAAAATGTCTCGTGAGTTACATGAGTTTTAGACTCAAACCTTTAACTTTTTTTTCCAACTTTTTATAAAATTTACATCATAAAACTTCTGTCAAAACTTTATAGTAATAACATACTATAACTCTTTACTTTTCAAAATCACTTCATAATATACTTTTACAAAAATAGCTTCTTTCTTACTTTCTTTGACTGGTTTTATAAGCTTGCTGGATTTTTATACTTAGGGCTTTAATCACCATAAGTGATACCCCAAGCTTAGATCTTCCAACTTCCACTTCTACTTCTTGTATTCTTCAAAGATCGATCACCCTTCTCCAAGGCTCTAGAATCTGCTCCAAGTCTCCAGCAAATGAGAAATATGACATTTTCTCATATTTTATATTTCTCAAATTTACACATTGGTCCTTTGATTTTCAACTTTTGTTCAAAAATGGTACTAAGGCTAATATTTTTACAATCTAGATTTCATTTGTTACCAACTTAACCCCACATTACATTTTCTTAACATAATAGTCATTTTCATGTCAAATGACCATTTTGCCCTTTTTTTGGCTAAATTTCACTATTCACACGTTACAAACCCGAACTTCACATAAACTAATATTATAACTTTTTATTATTATTTTACGGGTTCTTACAGTCACCCTTCCTTAAGCGGATTCCGTCCTCGGAATCTTTTCATAGTTTACATGGTATGAATATCTTTTCTTTACTTATACTTTTTATGTTTGAGGAAATGACCTTTTATTCCCTCAACTTTTAATCTCTTATTTAATACTCGAGACTTTCTAGATAATTTTCAGGACTTTGTGGTTTTAGAAATTATACCTCTTTTAAGCTTTCTTCTTATAATAGATATAATGTCGCATACGAATATCTCTTTAAAACTTTACATCTATCCAAATAACCGAAATATCGTTTTGGTCATTTTATCTTTTTTTATAATATTCAAAATACTTATAATAATATATATATATATTACTTTTATTAAGTGACCAAAATACCCTTTCAGTCATTTTACCCATTTCCTCAACTTTTATCGTCCGCTTACTCATACTTCATACCTTTGTTTAAATTGCATTCCTTTTTACTTCATTTCATTCATGTACAAATCTCTTCTTTCAACTTAATAAAACTTATTTTCTTTGAATTCCATCCTTCAAATTCTTATTTTACAAAATAGTTTCATACTTCCATGTATTTATCAGAAATAGCAATATACTTTGCAATTCTTCTTATATCTTTATTTACCAAAAACATGTGAGGTTATACTCACCATATTCTTTACTTATAAAACTTTTCCAAATACGGTTAGACATAAATTGCATGTAAGCAAGGTTTATAAAATACACTAAATCTTTCTTTGTAAAATTTTGTTCCTTAACGGACATTTTACTTAAACCAAATTTAGATATATGTTATAAAGTTTCCACATTCTTTTCCACTCTTTAATCTACATGTATTACTTTCTATAACTACATATCCCGTATCACTCTGTACATATACTACTTTCACGTCTTAACTTTTATTAATGACTCAATTGTTACTTTCATTCTTAATTCATAGTTTATGAAATTTCAATTTCTCATACTTCTTACCCATTACCATACTATGAAGTGATTTCACTTATTTCCCATGAATTACATGTATTATGTCACTTTTTCTTATAATACTTTTACAATTCACATATTAGCAGCCTAAATGCTTCTTTTTTTCCTCATTTATTATTTATACGATTTCGGTCTCATTTATTCATTATACTTACTAATATAATCATGTCTTTTTCATTCTTCAACTTTCTTACAGTACTCTTATGAGTACACTTCTCATCTTCTTAGGTACCTGCGTATCATTCCCATTTTAATAAGATGTTAGAACTAATTACACAACTAAACACATTATATGTGATAAATCATATATAAACTCTTTCTAGCATTATCTAATTCCATTCCAAGGTTTAAGTGTGACTCTTAAAGCATAATAGTCATTTTGGACATTTTTGCCCTTTTGTCCCATTTTGACAATTTAATCCAAAATTCATGTAAACGTTTGTTTAAGTCAGTGTTATATAACCAAACAATATACTAATAGCGTTTAGAACATGTATAAAGCTTCATGGAACCTTTTACACCATTTTTCGTTTCGACATTTTTTTTTGTCCGTTTTCTTATTTAGGCATCCTACTTTGCCTAAATGTGATTTCTTGGGTTTTAACATATAATTTTAGTAACTTTCTGATCTTAACATGTTTATTAAGCAATATTAATGCTTAGATGTCAAAACATATTCCGTTTCGCTCTTATATTCTACTTTTAGCAATTTTGTCGCTAAAAATTAATAAAATAAAACTTATTTTTAAACATTACACTTTTTACATATTTTGTTGCCAAAACCACCCAACAACACATAAATGTTGATATAAATTCATTCCATACCCATACGGGTTCGTATTTGCTAAAACAGAACTTTTTAGTTTAACCGTTTCCGATTAAGTCATTTTTAGACTTACCCAAAACTCAAATTTTCTAATAGATTAATATCACATTATGTTTGTGATATTCATAAACTCTTTTACATACTCTTAATCCCCATAAAATCTTCTTTCTTTTATTAATTACATAACCATAACATTTTATACTCAAGGTAAAATCATAAAACCAATACAAGTTTTCATACGTATTATAACATTTCTAAACTTCTTTCGTTAAGTTATTTAGACTCTATTCTGTTCTTTAACACTTCTAATTACTCATAATACATCCCTATATACTAATAATGGTTTTCTTTCAATTCTTTGAGCATTCTATTAACATTTACATTCATATTCCCAAGTGGGACAGAATCTACCGAAACAGGATACCCTGTACGAAAAACGGCATAACTCATTCTAGGAGAATCGAAACGACTCAACGCTTTTTGATTTAGAAACTAGACATCTGTAGCTTTCTTTTCATGTATGCCACGTAACTTTTGGACCTGTAGATTGGTACCGTTTTAAAGTTTAAGTTGACATAAAAGTTATGTCAGAATACTTTCTTATTTTCATTCTTATTATTACATAACTTCTCTTGACTCAAACCTTCAATTTCCTTTTAGTATAGTATGATAACATGACAATGAATCATGTTGTTCAAGTCTTGGGGTTATTTCTTAAACTTTCTTTCATTTGACTTTTAACGGCAAATTTAACTAAAATATTGCAATTATAGTCTTTTTACGACTAAATGGTGTTTTATATGATGTTTAACCAAATACATGTATCCCCAATTCAATGTTATCATATTGTGGTGTAAGCAGGTTTCATAATCATATTTACTAGCTTCTTGATTACAAATATAAATTCTCAAACTCTTGTCATATCTCTTTTGTTACTTTCTCAAATTCCATTACATATACTTTACATTATTCCCCATATGGTATGGTGGTTATCACAACCACATATTTGGATTTTTCCCCTATTACTTTTCACACACTCGTTGTCTATTTTTTTTTTATACTCTTCATTCATACTTTCTCATGTTTTATTATTTACCCTTTCATACAACCTTTGAGTTTATCTACATTTACCAAACCCAGCTCATTCCCTTTTACTTTTCCCCAGTTAAGTGTTTTCATTCTTCTTTCCTTTATGAGTTTATTCATATATTATACATATATATAGCCACAAATATTAGCTTACTACTTCTTCTACCAGTTTTCCAGTATTCCTTCGTGGCTTCACTAGGCTCAATACGCATCCTGTGATTATGATAATACGGGCCCATATTACCATAATCACCTACACGTGTTGATCCCGATGCTTCCACTCGGTTTCACTGTTTACTGGTATCAGTTAGTTTATTTTACTCATAAATATACTCATACAATTCTACTAACAAACAATGTCTTAATTTCTTAAGACATTATAAAACTAATAAACTCACTCTACACCTTATTTCACAAGTCTAAGCCTAGGAGTGGAATGATCCAATCCTAATTCGCTTAAAATATGGCTCTGATACCAACTTGTAACACCCCAATTCTCACAAACCATTTATGTTACATAAAATCATATTTTACAAAATACGGTTTATCAAAAAACATTGTATTCGTTTAAGTCAATAGGGAGTGTTACAATTTCGTATCACACAACCATAAGATTTAAGGGAAAGGATTTAATCATACTCCAATACATGGAAGCTGTATCCAGCTCCACTCCTTCACACTTTAGAGTCTATTTTACAACTTCAAATTATCTTACATCTTCGTACCTGAACCTGGAATACATGGCATAAAAATAGAATACGTAAGACAAAAATGTCTCGTGAGTTACATGAGTTTTAGACTCAAACCTTTAACTTTTTTTTTCCAACTTTTTATAAAATTTACATCATAAAACTTCTGTCAAAACTTTATAGTAATAACATACTATAACTCTTTACTTTTCAAAATCACTTCATAATATACTTTTACAAAAATAGCTTCTTTCTTACTTTCTTTGACTGGTTTTATAAGCTTGCTGGATTTTTATACTTAGGGCTTTAATCACCATAAGTGATACCCCAAGTCTCTATGGCTATAAAGAACGGATCAATCCTCACCATAGAAGTGCTGAGGCAATCTACTTCGCGATGAGGCTTTTGCCCCAGTAGACCCCTTACCTAACCCGGGTAGGTTGGAACATAGTTCCCTTACTAACGCTGCTTGCTACAATTACCAGTCATACAAAACATTTTCTGCTTACTTTAACATTACTTACTTACATAGTGGCTAATTGCCAAACTTCACCATTTCATGTCTTTATGGCTGAATGCCAAATTCATAACTTTTATTTTACATAAACCATATGTTTAAAACATGTCTTTATAACATTTTAGGCTTAATGCCAAATCATACTTTCCAAACATCTTATGGCTATATGCCCGTTTGTACTTGAAAACATATACAGTTTGTAACCAAAACATACTTTCACTTAACTTGACTTGTAGTTCAAAACATAACTTCAAACATAGCATTATACTTGCATAAACAAGTTGAAAATAATACTCTTGCATATACTTTCACATAAAGAGATTTTATAAGAAATCTTGAATATACTTACTTGCCATGTACCCCAAAATGGGTAAAAATACTGCATGTACTCACCTTGTCTAGTTAGAGAAGTCTAACTAAAATCACTTCTTCCCGTTGTGTTTTCCTTTCCTTCAACTTTACTCCTTAATACCTAAGGAGTTCATTTAACATTCTAGTTAATACAAGCTAGGCCTTAGTAACAATTAAAGACCTCTTAATCTACATCGTAATAGATTAATATCTCATTATTTACTCATTTTTAGATTTTGATATCCAAGACGCATGGTCAAAGAATTGACCATAACTCCCAACTTAGAAACCCGAATGGCACAAACTCAAACATTCTGAAAAGTAGACACAATACATGACAAGTCTCGAGAAGGTACCGAGACTTGAATCACACTCTAAGACCTTAGAAAATAAGTAACAAGATTGACAGTGCAATCTGTCACAAATCTGGATTAACGGAGGAATCACCAATTCCATTCCACTTGGGAATGGAATCAAGGAAAACCCTCTTACATAGGCATACTAGATATAACCAAGAGACTACCCTCCAGAATTCAGACCCAAAAGACAAACCATTTAAGAATTAAAAATCATACAATATGAAGGAAATGAGCAGCAACATTTCTGTCACAACTCAGCATAGGTTGACAAGATTTGTCCAACAACCTGACTTCTGAAAGGAAATAAGTCAAGCCTTTTGGATGAGTTACACTAGACATGAAGATAAAGCTCTCATCCAAAAATCAAACTCAAAGCATAAGCCAACTGAGAATTAAAAATCGTGCAACAAGGACAATGTACACAGCAAAAATTCTGGTTCAGTCAAAGAGAAGGCATTGGAACCCCAGCTTCCTAATGGAACTGGATCAAGCCCTCTGGATGGAGCACATTAGACAGGAGGATGGACTTTCCCTAAAATTTTCAGACCTAAAATATGAACCATTTGGGAATTAAAAATTCCACAAGTTGACCTAGATGTGCAGCAACCAATCTGTGGAGGTCGGATTGCACATACCAAAGTCCAAACCAAAACAATGAACTGAGTCAATCCCTTTTGGTCGAGTATTGCACATGAAAAGGTTCTTCTCCACACAAAATTTCAGAACAATCCAGTGAACACACGATTTTACAAGAATTTCACAACACAATTGGACACAGAAATCATACTCAGGGAAATCGGGTTCAAACCCCTAGAAAACGACCGAATGAGGTCTGGACCCCAACTGATGAACTGAAAAAGACATCCAGACGAAACCATGGGCACTGGAATCGCCTGATTTGGACATCGTATGATTTTTCTACGAATTATACAACATAGGACAGATTCCTGTCGAAAATCAAACCTTGAAACCCAAGCTTAGATCTTCCAACTTCCACTTCTACTTCTTGTATTCTTCAAAGATCGATCACCCTTCTCCAAGGCTCTAGAATCTGCTCCAAGTCTCCAGCAAATGAGAAATATGACATTTTCTCATATTTTATATTTCTCAAATTTACACATTGGTCATTTGATTTTCAACTTTTGTTCAAAAATGGTACTAAGGCTAATATTTTTACAATCTAGATTTCATTTGTTACCAACTTAACCCCACATTACATTTTCTTAACATAATAGTCATTTTCATGTCAAATGACCATTTTGCCTTTTTTTTGGCTAAATTTCACTATTCATACGTTACAAACCCGAACTTCACATAAACTAATATTATAACTTTTTATTATTATTTTACGGGTTCTTACAGTCACCCTTCCTTAAGCGGATTCTGTCCTCGGAATCTTTTCATAGTTTACATGGTATGAATATCTTTTCTTTACTTATACTTTTTATGTTTGAGGAAATGACCTTTTATTCCCTCAACTTTTAATCTCTTATTTAATACTCGAGACTTTCTAGATAATTTTAAGGACTTTGTGGTTTTAGAAATTATACCTCTTTTAAGCTTTCTTCTTATAATAGATATAATGTCGCATACGAATATCTCTTTAAAACTTTACATCTATCCAAATAACCGAAATATCGTTTTGGTCATTTTATCTTTTTTTATAATATTCAAAATACTTATAATAATATATATATTACTTTTATTAAGTGACCAAAATACCCTTTCAGTCATTTTACCCATTTCCTCAACTTTTATCGTCCGCTTACTCATACTTCATACCTTTGTTTAAATTGCATTCCTTTTTACTTCATTTCATTCATGTACAAATCTCTTCTTTCAACTTAATAAAACTTATTTTCTTTGAATTCCATCCTTCAAATTCTTATTTTACAAAATAGTTTCATACTTCCATGTATTTATCAGAAATAGCAATATACTTTGCAATTCTTCTTATATCTTTATTTACCAAAAACATGTGAGGTTATACTCACCATATTCTTTACTTATAAAAATTTTCCAAATACGGTTAGACATAAATTGCATGTAAGCAAGGTTTATAAAATACACTAAATCTTTCTTTGTGAAATTTTGTTCCTTAACGGACATTTTACTTAAACCAAATTTAGATATATGTTATAAAGTTTCCACATTCTTTTCCACTCTTTAATCTACATGTATTACTTTCTATAACTACATATCCCGTATCACTCTGTACATATACTACTTTCACGTCTTAACTTTTATTAATGACTCAATTGTTACTTTCATTCTTAATTCATAGTTTATGAAATTTCAATTTCTCATACTTCTTACCCATTACCATACTATGAAGTGATTTCACTTATTTCCCATGAATTACATGTATTATGTCACTTTTTCTTATAATACTTTTACAATTCACATATTAGCAGCCTAAATGCTTCTTTTTTTCCTCATTTATTATTTATACGATTTCGGTCTCATTTATTCATTATACTTACTAATATAATCATGTCTTTTTCATTCTTCAACTTTCTTACAGTACTCTTATGAGTACACTTCTCATCTTCTTAGGTACCTGCGTATCATTCCCATTTTAATAAGATGTTAGAACTAATTACACAACTAAACACATTATATGTGATAAATCATATATAAACTCTTTCTAGGCGGGTATTCGGTCGACTAGCGAGTAACGAGTATTCGGTCTAGGCGGGGAGTACTCAACGAGTACTCGGATAGGGTAAATGCATACATATTATTGAAGGGATTCTATGCAATCAATGAACACAAAAATTCCTATGGTTCACATGCAACCCTAATATTGATCTATGTTTTCTTCTATGAAGATTAGAACTAAGAACCTAAAGGAAACACTTCAATTCTAAAGATGAATTAAGAAAACCAACCTTTGATCTTATGATCCTTTCAAGCAGCAGCAAAAGTATCCTGCCTCAAATGCAAGTCACACCCAAGTGATGGAAGAATCAGTCCAGCAGAGTAACACAGAGAGAGAGATGGCGTGGATATGAGGTGCCAGGGGGTTCCTTTTATAGCCTCCTAGGGTTACACCTGAAACCCTAAAGAGCCTCCAACTGGACAAGGCTTTTGACCACTTGGATCAGGCTTACCAAAACCCTAATCAGGGTTTCGCCAAACCCTGGAGGTCCAGGGTGGCGCCACTTTTGGTCCCTGGTTTTACCTGGCCAGTTATTCAACTATTGAATAAATGCCAAACCAGTCCCTGCACCTTTTAATTAATTAATTTAATCTCCAAATTAAATCCAATTAATTCTAGATTAAATCTCAATTAATTAATATAGTTTCTAATTAATATATTAACACTTAAATATATTAATAAACCATATATATATTTTCTATTGATTTATTATACAATTAATAAATCAACTATTCTCTCTACTGAACTATATATATATCCTCCATCTATGAGGGCAACCCAAATGGACTTTGCTTTTAATCATAAGATAAATACAATTATAAGTCATGGCTTAGACACCTAATCCAATAATTATATGATTATAGATACTGAAATACTGAATATAGTTATAGTTTCATCAAATTTGATTTGAATTAAACAAAATTAAAATCAAACAACAAAATGTTTAATAAATAAGTAAATATATGATATGTTTTAAACTAATTACAAAAGAAATTATAATGATTTGTATTATAAAAAGAATTCAAAATTCTCGAGTTTGACCGGGTTTTTTCGAGTTTGACAGAGTTTCTCCGAGTTTAATCAAGTTTTTCCGAGTTTGGCCGATTCCAAGGTTGACCGAGTAGCACCAAGTTTGATCGAGAAGCATCAAGTTTGACCGAGTAACACCGAGGCTGACCGAGTCCCAGTATTTTGGCCGATTCCCATAAAAGCGCCTCGGACAACATCTGATTCCAAGTACTCGGCCGAGTTTTACAACACTGGTCTAAGGTTCATTATATACAATGCTACGTATAAATAATTAATGTTTTCGTTTAATGTGTGGATGAAGGATAAAGGAAGAACATCTCACTTCTTTAAAATATGAAACATAGTAATTTTTCCCCTACTACCAATCTTCTTAACCATGCATGGGTCGGGCTTAGAGCGCATGAAACTCATCACTACCTCGTATGCGCATTGAGACCATATCATGTTATACGAAAGCGTCACTTTCTTTGTAGTATTGTCACACAACTGACTGCCTAGAAGAGTCACTCGCTCTGTAATGTTGTCACACAATATAAGCACATTGCCCGTCTGCTGGTCGGGCAAATCTAAGTTCTCTTCCGGCCACCCAGACAGAGTTTTCAAATTCCACAATGTTGCATATATCGATGCAAATTTAACCGAACATTATTCAATTTAATATCTGGTTATGGATATTGATTTTGTTCATAAAGAATGTTGTACATAATATGAAAAAAACAAGAAAATAATTGTTGTTTTTCATATGTGAATCTATGGGGTCATACATTAAATATCATAAACGAGAATAGATAAATAACTGTAATTGTAAAGGAATTCATACATTGTTATTTTCTCTTCAAATGTTTTTGTTCCATCATACACACATAAACCAATGGGCGCCCATAATCATGCTTTAAGGCCGACTTTCCTGCTGTAAGGTTATTCTGTACAAAACATCAAGCTTTAAGATTATACCTCTAATCATATTGAAACACCCTCGCTTAAGGCTTTTCATAAAACATCATTTTAACCCATGGTTTATCATCATTATTCCATAAAATCATCATTTAGTGAAAACTCTAGTTTCAACATCTTCAAATAAGTCATTTTTCTTTCAAAACCATTTTAAAAACACATGGGGTTTAATGAGAAATAATTTAGGTTTAAGTTGCGGAAAACATCGTTTGGTCCCATTTTAGATAAAACATTTTAGTTTATAAAATAGAGAGGTTGTAACAATTCAAATACCATTACGCAGCTCAAATGATACCACATAAACCGTGGCCTTCTAAACATCCAGCTCTTCTAAGTCATCTAAACTCCTCAACCTAAGTACACATCAAAATAAGTTAGGCAGTTGAAATGCCTAATGAGATTACCCGATGTTGACCCATTTCGAGTGAGTAGTGAACTACCACACTCGGGACAAACCCCCAAAAATAGTTTTAACACACACTTCAAAAGTTATTTAAAACATCATAAAGGTTTACTCAAAATAGATAGTTATGATATGCAAATACAATGCATGATGCAACTATCCCAACCCACGTCCATCTCATAAAAGTCCAACTCACCCCAATGGCACCTACCTAAGTTCACAAATGAAACACACAAAGCATGTCACTTGATCCATGTATAGGTTAAACTAGAACTAGTGGCCATCACACTAGCCCCATGAGGGTTAGCAACTCCCTCATGCGGTTCCCTATTGTCGGGAACAAACTCTCCTCACCCTCTTTATTTTAGAGAAGGGTAAAACTCATACTCGCCCTCTTTAATTGAGAAAATGGTCAAACTCACACTCATACTCACCCTCTTTAAATGAGAAAGGGCAAAACTCGGTCTCAATGGCTCACACGGTCAATCTCATCCTATATGCAATACAATGCACAAATAGGATGCTCAAAACATCTTTCAAAACATCATTATCATCTTTATTTAAAATCATATTTAGAAACTCATTTTCATGCAATACACAAGTAGTAATCATATAACACATTGCACACAATAACATGCATGAAAAGTAATTGATAACACACATAAAAGATAGTGGGAAGGATGTGTACTCCCAGTAAACTCACCCAAGGTCAACTGACGAGTCAACACTAACTGCACACACGGTTTGATGCATTGGAGGCGCTCCTAGACATCATCACATCCATCAAATCATCTTAGTTGAGTGTTAGCTCAAGTCCTTAGTCTCACCTCCAAGTCACTACAACATATCTCCTTCCTACAATACAAGAACGGAATATATCATACTTGATTCATCTAAAAGTCGCACTATAATTACTTCTTTAGAACCAATAAGGAACAATAATCCAACATCCAAAATGAAGTACTTGACCCTCTAATATAAGGAAAGTCTTAGTTAAAACATCCCTAAACTTTAGCATTAAAACAAGGACCCAAGGCCTAAACCATAAAGCTTAAAACCCAAAAACTGCAATTTCTGGCCAGACCCAGCTACACGGGTCGTGTAGGTCTGACACGGGTCGTGTAGGATTGACCAGTAAGTCCAAAAATCTTCACACGGGTCGTGTACAGCCTGTTGTAGCTCCGATTTTTTGTCATTTTCACCCTTTTTTTACCCGAATCAAGCTCTAACACTTTCCCAACCTTATGGACATCAAAAGGACACGATTCAACTTCAATTAACCATAATTATACTCATTTAAACCACCCAATATCATCCAAATAAATCAATTCAAATTGTGATCTAAACATTACTCCAAAGCCTCCAAACATAGAATACCCGATTCCATTCCATCAATTGATGATTACAAGTGGAGATTCCTTCTTCCATTCCATGGATTCATTAGGAAATGATCCTTAATCCACTTATACCACTAAATTGATGCAAAATATTCATTTATCCATTAAACCAAAAAATCCATTCATCATATACATTGATAAAACTCATTCCAACACCCAATTCCCATTTTCTAGTGATTCAAGGTTTAATACTACAAATCAAAGGTTGGAATCCTTAGGGAATCAATAGAAATGAATCCCCTCATCCAAAACCACCATAATCATCCATCAATTTCTAAATTCCCCAACTAATCATCAAATCCCCAAATTCTAGGGTTTATAGAACCCAAATCAAACAAGTAATTGAATCTAGAGCATCCATGGATTGAATGTAGACTCCAATAACTTAGAAACATCAAATAAACCTTGGGGAATCATAGGAATAACCTCATCCCACCATAAATCTCGAATTGGGTCAAAACCCCAAACCCTAACTCGAATTCAAAGCAAGAAAATGAAGGGTTTATACCTTAGATTGCTAGGACACTTTGAGATTTGCAAGAATCATCAAATCCAAGCTCAAGTCTCTCAAGAACTCCAAGAAAATTGCCATCTCCTATCCTCCTCTCTCTCAAATCATGTTTTGGCTGAAAATGGGAGAAACCCCCATCAAAAACTTGATATCTTTCATAATTGGCAAAACTAGTCTTTATAGTTTGGTCTTACATCACCCAACACCCATAAAGTCAATTCTTCTAACTAGAAGTCTCTAAGTTCACACTCATGCCTAAAATATAATTATTTATTTCACTTGAGTCATTCTCTAGGTCAACACTAACCCTTAGTTTTCCAATTTGGCACAAATGGTCCCTTACTCTAAAATTCTTCACAATTTAGGTCCTTAATGAAATTCAAGGAATTATTAGACCTAATTTAAACTCCACCTCAATTCCTTTAATATATCTTCTAATTTTTCTAAATCCATGACTAGTCAAATTTACTTAGGGTAAGTTTGGCCAATTTGACACTTTTAGTCCTTATGACAAAATTTCTCACATTTGGTTACAATTTGATTTTAAAACTATATTTGGCTCATTAATTCACAATATAAAATATAACAAAATATTAAATTTAACTATTCATTTGTTTTCTTTATTTATAAAATAAATTTTATTTGTCAGTTTAAGCCCAAAACTCCTAGGCCCAAAACACGGATGCTACAAATATTGATTTTGTCCATAAAGAATGTTATACATAATATGAAAAAGAACAAGAAAATAATTGTTGTTTTTCATATGTGAATCTATGGGGTCATACATTAAATATCATAAACGAGAACAAATAAATAACTGTAATTGTAAAGGAATTCATACATTGTTATTTTCTCTTCAAATGTTATTGTTCCATCATACACACATAAACCAATGGGCGCCCATAATCATGCTTTAAGGCCGACTTTCTGAAGGGTTTTATGCAAATCTATGAACTAAAAAACCCTAAGTTCACATGCAACCTATAAGGATCTATGTTTTCTTCTAATTGAACATATAATAAATTCCTAAAGGCCACAAGAAAATAACTAAAATAATAAAATCAGAAAAACTAACCTTTTAGGATTTCTTGGAAGCAAAGCAGCACAATTGTCCTGCCTCAAATGAAGTCACACCCAGGCTATGAAGTTGGCGAAATCCAGAGAGAGATGGGGAGGAGAGAATCACGAAATTTGGGGCTATGGGGCTCCCTATTTATAGGTTTCAAATGATAACCAGATAAACCTTAGAGATAAACCTTTTTTAATTCAAATCAAGATAAACATTTATCTTATCAATTCAAACATATTTATCTCTTATATATATGAATTTCGAAATTATATATATCTATATATAGATTTCGAAAATCACTAACCTTCCTCAATTGTCACTACTCAACTATTAAATAATTACAATTCAGCCCCTGCACCTTTAATTAATTAAATTTATCACCAAATTAATTCCAATTAATTCCAGATTAATTTCTAATTAATTAATATAGTTTCTAATTAATATATTATCACTTTAATATATTAATAAACTATTTATTTAATTTCTATTGATTTATTAATCACATAATAAATCAATCTTTCTCTCTACTGAACTTTCTACCAAACCTCCAGCTATGAGGGCAACCCAAATGGACTATGCTACTATTAATTAGGTAAATACTAATTATTAGTCATGGCTTAGACACCTAATCCAATAGTCTCCCACTTGGATAAGTCTATGACTATAATTATTAATTTAACCTCTAATTAATCAGCAAACTGTAGCTTCCTAGAAAATGCTGCCGAACTCTGACCTAGTCAGTTCTGTCCATAGATAAGTGATCATATGATCCTTCGTTCAAACAAGATATTTTCAGACACAAGACATGGATTGAGATCAATATCTGTCAGATACTCTGTTTCCCGATTTCCGATTCTGCTTATGACTTTAGAACTTCTGTAAGACCCGTATCCTGATTATAACATATACTTAAAATAAGAGTGTTAGGAATTATATGATTTTTGGTAGTTATAAAGCTAAGAAAAACTTTAGTTACAATTTCATATGAAAATCAGCATTTTGTGTCGTTTTTAGAAAAATCATAATTAATTCTAGGAAAATCGTTTGGACCTCAAACCAGTGCACAAAGTTTAAAAATTGAGTCTAGTACAATTACCAAAAATAATAGTAATCTTGAAAATGACATTATCTATGGTAAAAAATGCAATCTTTACTGATTAGTTCGGAATTGACAGATTAGATAGCCTGTTTTCAAAAATTCATAATAAATCATAGAAAAATCGTATAAATACGTAAAATACATCCCTGGAAAGGTATTGAGATAAATTTCTGGAATATCAAATAAAAACATGAATTTCATGGGTTTAAAGTCAGCTAAACCAGTCTTGAACATACTGATTCTAGAAGCTATTAATTTCAACAAAGTTATATTATTAAAATCTTTTGTCAAAAGTGTCATGCCATTTTTTATTCAAGAATTCAAGTATAAATACCCCTCAAAACATCTCATAAACCACACAACTAAATCTCAATCCAGTATATAGAGGTTTCTAAGCACTAGAGTGTAAGCAAGTGAGCGGAAGGAAGCTCAAAAGCCTAACGAAGGAGTTAAAGATCTCGACGACTGGTCATAAGGTAACTACAAACCTTTCTATAGCTTAATTAGGTATTGTAAAATAGTTTTTGTTAAGAAGTAGAATATTTAATAAGTATAACATATGTTATATTATACTCATTTCTAACAATAGTAAACAAAAACCTTAAAATGTCGTTATTATAACAATTCGTAATTTCCGAAAATAATACCGATTGATTTACTTACGAGGACGGTGACTAGGCCGATTACTTGGGATCTGGTTGTTGGATTTTTCGAAAGGCTAAAATACTGAAAGGATCCTGCCACCCCATCTAATCTTCTACCTGGCCGTTCTTTACTAATAAATCATGGAGTATCATATTGGAATTATTGAAGGGTTTAATGATGCGACTATAATATAGTTAAGGATTAAGAAATGATAGATTTCTTATTATGTTAACAGTTAAAGTTGAAGAAAATACAAAGCCGAGAAAGATAAACGATATAGTCAACTATAATCAGGTGAGTCTTCTCACTATACTATAGGTGATATTGCATGCGTAGGAAGGAATATATGTTAGACTAAGGTGATCTTACCTGTTATGATAATTGTATGAATTATTGCTATGATAATGATTGTTTGTGGACAGAATGGGATAGCCCACGAGCCAATAGGCGGAACGGGAATAGCCTGCGAGTCATTAGACGGAACGGGAAAAGCCTGCGAGCGATAAGACAGAACGGGAACTGCCCGTGAGTCTTCAGGCGGAACAGGGATAGCCCGTGAGTCTCACAGACATATGAATGGTTATTGTGTGTTGTATGTTATGTGATGGATCGTATGGTATTTTGAGGAACTCACTAAGCTCCGTGCTTACCCTTTCCCTATATAAACTACTGTTTCAGGTACATCAGGTACCATGGATGGCAAGGCGTGACGTGTATACACTGTGCTGCTTCATTGGAGGACTATTTTTGAATGGATGTTCCGCTATGTTGTGATTTCATTAACTTTTGTTAATCCTCGGATGTTTTCATTAAACTTATAAGTTATGGAATTTTGTCAAAATTAATTAAGTGGCTTTTCTTATATTGAAGTGTTTGTTTAAATTTTTTTTAATTTTACCCTAAAATTTTGGGATGTTACAACTTCTAAATGAACTCATCAATTTAGTCCAGGCTGGCCAGCATTTTAGTCAACTTCAAAATCATCGAGAGGCCTACAGATATCTGTTTCCCATCAGGGTCAAGGAACGAATAAGCTTTGACTCATATGCTTATATCTTTTACCAATCGAATTATTCACAACAGCACGTTTTATAACATCGAGTTACCGATGCGTTTTCGTATTATCAATGAACAACTGCCTCGTAAATTATAATTCATATCTCTCCACTTCAAGATCATAAGATATTATCGTCTCAACATTGCTTGTGATATAATCCATGAAGCAATCTATTGAGCGTGGGTTTATCCAATACTCAAATCTCTATTTCTAAGTACTCATGAATGTTGTAGCAATCCTATTGTTATGTCTAACTCCTTAGACAGTCTACAAACCAATTAATGACAGTCTTGATTCAATACTTACTTCCCAAAGTATGAGCGACTATGGACCTTTCTAAATAATTAAATTATTCGGGAAGTAAAACATGCGAAAGTGAAACATAAAGATCTGACTGGCAGCTACTCCTGATAATTACCAAGTCTCCACAAGGTAATCACCAAGTCGGACCTTGTCATAAACTATTATCGGTTTCAAGATTTCTTTTAAAATTTTAATTCTAATTTTACAGCTATGTCTTCATGAACCTTACACTCTTTCTATGTTTCCAAAGTATCTTATACTTATACACTTTATTGCAGATGATCAAATCGGATGTTCATCCGATGACATCTCAATATGTTATCTTGTCAATTTCTCTCCTAACTCCATTCTAGTAATGTGTACCGTGACTTCCTATGGTTCTGGGGTCTTTAGTCTACTTGACTGCACCCTAAGACTATTTCGAGGTGTCATGATGTGCCGGTGAACCACACGAGCTCCATCAGAATACCAACGAGATTCTTTAACCATCAAGTCCTTTAACATCATGTCCTGATGTTAATAATTACCAATTTGAAAAATCTTTCAAATTAACACTATCACCCCAATCATTTCCTAATGAATTCCCACTTGAGTTCAAACAATCCATCCAGTATTTCCAGCCAGACAATGTCCTGAATCCAACTTACTATGCCCTAAGCATCAAGTCATCAGGACATGTTCATGACATTATGATCGATCCAAGAAACTTGTGGAACCCGATCCAATCTTATTCCAAACCCTTTCGGAATCCAAAGATTATTTATAGTCCTTGTGTCATGATTTTCGAAAAACTATTTCCTTTCAGAGACTCTTCTCATGCATATTGAATCTTATCAAGATCATCCTTACAATGGCTAGGTCTATGCTGGCGATTTCATCTATCCAATAGATGACTGTGAATTACATGAGTATGTTGCACCTTCTTAATTTCTTTCATGCCAATTCATCACACTTTGCAATGATAAGAAAACCCTTTCCTGCATCTTGAATCTCATCAGGATCATCTTGGCAGAGTCTGAATCTATCTTGTAGATGTTTACAACCACCTAAGTATGCCGTATTTCTATTAAGGCTTTCATAGCGATCCGTCTCTTAACACCAAGTCATTACACTTTGTAATGAAAAGAGACGTTTCCTAGAAACAGTATGTATCCTACATATGGAGATGGTAGACAACAGCGACACTCCTACTGGCTTTGACACGGTTATGGACTATTCACAAAATCCAGGACTTTTGGTAACTTTTGAGATTCCAAACCTTCTGACATCTTAATGGAAATCTTTCAGCCCTTTCTCAAAAATCCAATCCTTTGGCATATTTTTGAGAATCTGAATATCCTATTTTGTGAGATGCTCGTGGGGTAATCCCGGGCTCATGTACCTTTGTACTGGGACACTCTTTGTGAGTCCCTATTAGTGTGCCGGTGATCCACACGTGTTCCACTAATGATTCACAATGTGCCATACAGTATCCTTTCGGATTCTATCCTCTATTGAGATTGCTTCTCACGGAATCAATTACTTGACTCTGAGTATCGTCTCACTCACCCAGATGTTCTGAAGGTATGTATCTGTCCATGTTGCTTTCTTTTGATGATTCAGTTACTCCCACTGGCTTTTAGACCAGATGTAAAATCAATCAAATTTTCACATAGACTGTGTCTCGCCCTAAGGTTCTCTTGTTTGGCAGCAACTAGGCTCACCAATGCTTCCAAGTAGTCGGATTGTAAATCCGTACCAACTATAGTGTTTTACCACCAATCGGTATGTCACCCCAATCATAACTACTTATGATGGTGATCAATAATACTGGTCAATAGAAGATTATGTCAGTTGTAAAACAGAAATCCAATTTCTACTTTAAGCCTAGTGATGACTAAAGGTTCTTTCACTTGGCTAATCCTGAACACATTCAGGACTGCACTAACTGCCACTGTTTCCTTAGACCATGAGTTCTTTCTAAAAGAGCTCTTCTCATACAGTTGCAGTGGGATAGCCAATGAAATGACAATGTTGATCATGTTCAGGCTAGTCATGAGGTTCAGATGAATACTACAAGACCCTGGACCTTTTTATGTACAAGTGGGATAATCCCAGCTTTACATTTCAGACAGTGTCTGCAGGACCTACTTAGTCTAGGATATGGTCGGAATATGGTTTATATAGACTGACTGGTATAGTATTGAACTTATTGGAAACTAATTGGCAATGTATCTCATACATCGAGGATCGAACTGTTTCGACCAATGCTCCATTATCTTCCCTAAGACACATTATAACCATTAATGTTCTTGGAATAGAATAAACTGTGAATTTTCTCAGTTTATGTTATTGCTCAAGTTCTGTGGAACTTGTACTTCCTTTGAAGTCCTTGAACTGTTCAAGGTTTCAATTCAATCGCTTATCCCGATAAGCGAAGTCATATTCGTCATACCGAATGATAAATATCGTGAAGTACAAAAATTGTGTTCTATATTAAGATTCGAGCAATACACAGCATTAGGTGTGTCCGTTGCTCTTAATCTCAATGTCTTTTACATATCTATGTAAACTAATGACTTTGTTAACTTTGTTCAAGACTTGCAATCTTCAGTTGACTCTAAGTCAACTGATTCCAAAATCCTATCCTCTGGATCTTTGGGTGATTCGTTTCTTGCCACATGTGCTTTATAAAGAACTTAATCATCATCTGACTCTAAATCAGATGATTCCAAAGTCCTTTCCAACTGGACCTTTGGTTGATTCATTTCTTGACACATTAAGAACTCAATTCATCAAGTGACTTTAAGTCAAATGATTCCAAAGTCCTGTCCAACTGGACCTTTGGTTGAATTGATTCTTATAACATTTGTATGACACAATTCTTGAATCCAAACACTTTGGATGCATCAACATTCAAGTTATTACTAATCATACATTCAACACATTCATATAACTTTTCAAGGACAATTTCAGACAACAGGTGTTAAAAGAAAATTGACAATTTTATTAAAAACAAAAATCCTTGAACAATGTAATATATGATAGACAATGTCAAAACGCATCTAAAGCTAATAACAATATATTAACATCTATCTAAACTTCAAAACTGCATGAGCTGGAGATCCAATCCAAATGTGCTGCTATGCGCTAGAGTCCCGTGCCTTATTGATCCCTGCACACAAACCAAAATGTGACTATCACATTATGTATCAAGAAATCTTGGAATAGGAGTTTTGAGGTTTTTAGATATACCTGAGCTTTCAAAAGAGTTGGAGCGTCTTCCAATCTTTCCCTGACTGTATCCGATTTAGTGGATTCCCAGTTTGAGACATGTCCAGACAATCTGGACCGTTTCTTGTTACGTCTCTTTACTAGACTTAATCCAGAAGTAGCTGAGCCATTGGAGCTATTCCTGTCCAGGAGTGACTCGTATAAAGTCAACAGTGAACGCATTTCCATTAAAGCCTTTTTCTGGTCTTCCTTTCTATACGTCTGAATGAACAGATCGTACTCACTAGTCAGCGAAGCGAGTAGAATGTCAATACTCATCTCCTGACTCATGGAATAACCAAGTTTGTACAATTCGCCTATGTACGCTTCAATCTGAAGAACATGCGAATTGATGCTACTTGCCTCTTTTAGCTTGCACTCTGCAAGTCTTTTGAAGATCCTAGCTCGTTCCTCTTCAACTGGTTTTTGGAACTTTTCCTCAACCAGTTGCATTAACTCATATGGCCTCAAGGATACAAAATCCTTGCGGAACTCGGGGTCAATGGTTAATAGCATGAGGTTACGAATCTTTTCAGATTCATCAACTAAGAGGTTATGCTTATCATAAGAACCTTTTATGATGACTTGTTCCGGTGGGACCGGGATCGGATACTCGGTGAGATGTAGCTTGCCAGCAATGCCGAAAACCAATCTCCAATTGCGAAGAAATTCCTTACAGTTGAGGCCAGTCAGCCTTTCCATATTTGGCAGGTGCATTCTGATGCTTTCAGAAATGGGTGAAAGAGGAGAAGGAGGAGAATTGACACTTGACATCTATAAGAGAAATAGAAAACCTTCTAAAACCCTAGCATATTTTCGAAAATCATAAGGGGAAGGGGCTAGGGTTTTCAAAACCCTAACCCTAAATCGATTTCAATAATATTAGGGTTTATAAGCTTTAAACCCTGAAATTTAGGAAAACTATTATACATATTCAACAAGAAAATAGCCAAAAGCTATGATACCACTGAAGGGTTTTATGCAAATCTATGAACTAAAAAACCCTAAGTTCACATGCAACCTATAAGGATCTATGTTTTCTTCTAATTGAACATATAATAAATTCCTAAAGGCCACAAGAAAATAACTAAAATAATAAAATCAGAAAAACTAACCTTTTAGTATTTCTTGGAAGCAAAACAGCACAATTGTCCTGCCTCAAATGAAGTCACACCAGGCTATGAAGTTGGCGAAATCCAGAGAGAGATGGGGAGGAGAGAATCACGAAATTTAGGGCTATGGGGCTCCCTATTTATAGGTTTCAAATGATAACCAGATAAACCTTAGAGATAAACATTTTTGAATTCAAATAAAGATAAACTTTTATCTTATCAATTCAAACATATTTATCTCTTACATATATATGAATTTCGAAATTATATATATCTATATATAGATTTCGAAAATCACTAACCTTCCTCAATTGTCACTACTCAACTATTAAATAATTACAATTCAGCCCCTGCACCTTTAATTAATTAAATTAATCACCAAATTAATTCCAATTAATTCCAGATTAATTTCTAATTAATTAATATAGTTTCTAATTAATATATTATCATTTTAATATATTAATAAACTATTTATTTAATTTCTATTGATTTATTAATCACATAATAAATCAATCTTTCTCTCTACTGAACTTTCTACCAAACCTCCAGCTATGAGGGCAACCCAAATGGACTATGCTACTATTAATTAGGTAAATACTAATTATTAGTCATGACTTAGATACATAATCCAACACTTTCCTGCTGTAAGGTTATTATGTACAAAACATCAAGCTTTAAGATTATACCTCTAATCATAAATGAATTCCTACATTTTATTTTTTATTTAAAATTTTTACCGTACACACATAAACAAATTTTGTCCATCATCATGCGTTAAGGTCTATTTTATTGCTTTAAGGTTATCCCCGTTCAAAACATAAAGATTTAAGTTTACTCAATAATACGTGGAGTTATAATATAATTCCATTCATTAATGATATACTCCAAAAGAAAATGTTTCTTCTATTATTCGTTAATGATTAAAACTGAAAAATGAAAATTGATATAATGAGTAATAATGATTATAACTAAGAAAAGAAAATTTTCCTTCTCTTGTTCATTAACAGTTATAACAATGATTATAACTAACAATGATTATAACTAAAAAAGAAATTTTCCTTTTGTTATTCATTAGTGATTAAAACTAAAAAAACAATAGTATTCTATTATTCATATAACACCGATGCAATTACATTTTTATACAGTTTTATTCATTAATGAATAACACTATATTCATAAATGAATAAAATAGGGATATAACAGTTTAGTTCTGCTCGTTAATGAACATAATATAATAATCAATTAATAACACATATTATCATCTATGAATACAACAGTTCATATAATCATCAGCAAATGAATATCATATAATCATCAACGAATAACACGTATAATCATCAATGAATATAACTAAAAAAATGGCATACATCGTGTTAGCTTTAATCATATAAGATTATATAATAACAAATACACACAAATGATTATAGTTATAATCAAAGCAAAAAAATTTAGTATTTTGAAAAAAAATATGTTGGTTCGTTTACCTTTCACCCCAAACGACTCCCTCTTAAGTCATAGTTGTCGCTGGTTCCTACTGACGTTGTCATCGTTGCCGCTTTCCACTTAAGTCGCTGCCTTCCCACATGATGAGTCACAATGCGATGCTCCCTACCAACATCACGAGATACCACCATTGAGGCACTTGTTTATAATTATGCATAAATTTTCACATGAATGTTGATCTTCGCGTTCTTCACTGCCGATTTACTCTACTTCCATATATCCCTACAAGACGAAATCAAACAAAACCCTAGACATTTTGTTCAATAGAAACATCAATCATTGGTATTAAACTATTGATGGGAAATAGGCAAACAAATAAACTTAAACTCTTAAGTTCACACGCAACCTAAAGGATCTATGTTTTCTCTACTGAACATATAAATAAGAAAATCTATAGGAAACCCTAGGTAAAATCAAAATTACAAAAGAGGGTTTCTGTATTACATACCTTATTGTTATTATAGCAAATAACAATTATTCCTTGTCTCGTGGATCTCTCGAAAGCAAGCACCACAAGTGTCGTACCTCTAATGGTTCACACCCAAAAGTTCAAGCAAAGGTTAATTATCTTATTAAGAAAATCTCGCTATAAAACCTTAGAGAAGGATTATAGATTCTTCTTGAGAGAGAAGCAAAAATTTCAGAGAACTGTCTACAGGAATGGGGTATAGAATAAAGTAACAGGGGAGGCGTATTTATAGCTTCAAGGGTGATAACGATAAACCTCATTTGAATTCAAACAAGATAAACAGTTTTATCTTCGAAACCTTTTTGGTTGTACGAGTTTCCTTGCCCGCGGCGCGCGTGTTACTTCGACCAGAAGTTTCTATTTTTCAACTATTGAACAATTACAGTCCAGCCTCAGCACTTTAAATTAATCCCAAATTAATTCTAATTAATTCTAATTAATTCCAAATTAGTTTCTAATTAATTTATTATCACATAACAAATTAATAAACAATTTATTTCTCTCTCTCTCTATTAACCTTAATACCAGTTGGACCACTGAGGACAACTCAAAAGGACTTTGCTACTATCAATTAAAGTATGTACCAATTATAGTTATTGGCTTATACACCTAATCCAACAGTCTCCCACTTGGATAAGTCTAATAAATATAACTACTAGTATAACTTCTAAATCGATCAGCAATTTGTAGCTTCCAAAAGCTGCTGCCGAACTCTGACCCAGTCAGTTACGCGTCCTAAGATAAGTGATCATATAATCCTCCGTTCTGCAAGATATCATGTGGACATGAGACATGGATTGGGACCAATCTCATTGTCCAAAACTTTGTTTCCCGATTTTCCGATTTGTGATGATATAGAACTTCTAATTGAACACATCAATTTAGTCCTAGCTGGGCCCAACACTATAAGTTAATACCAAATTACCGAGGGGCACAAAGATATCGCTTTACCCGTTAAGGCAAAAGGAACGAATAAACTTTGACTCATATGTTTGTATCCTTTACTCATCAAATCGCGCATGACAATACGTTTTATAATATCGAGTTAGTGATGCGTTTACGCATTACCAATGTACAACCGACTTGTAAATTACAACTCATAAATCTCCGTTTCAAGATCATAAGATATTATCGTCACAGAACTACTCGTGATATAATCTATGACGTAATTCTTTGAGTGTGGGTTTATCCAATACTCAAATCCCAATTTCTAAGTACTCATGAACATTGTAGCAATACCATTGCTATGTCTAACATTCTTAGACAATCTACAATTCAATTCATGAAACACAATATTAAACAATTGACAAATAGCAGTAAACAATACTCATAAATAATTCTCCGTTATTTAACAACCAAAAGTCAATTATATTTACTTTGTTACAAGTTTCAAGATAACTATCTAACTGCTAAAACTAATATCATCTCTCAGACCAATGCTCCTAGCATGCTGACCGTGCTTGACCCTACTCAGAGCCTTCCAAAGGATCTATAGGGTTATCTTCAGATGATACGCTCTGCACAATGAGGTGACCTTCGTTAACTTTATGCCTGATGTAATGGTACTTTCTGTCGATATGTCTGGATGTTCTATGATCTCTGGGTTCCTTAGTCAAGGCAACCGCTCCTTCATTATCGCAGAACAGTTCTATTGACATCTGAATGGTCCGGACTACTCCGAGGTCACCGATCAAGTTCTTCAGCTAATATTCTTCTTTTGATGCTTCACTTGCAACTATGTACTCCGATTCTATCTCTCAATATCCTTATCCCGAGAATATAGGCTGCTTCTCCAAGGTCTTTCATGGCAAAACACTTTCCAAGCCAATACTTAACTTCTTGGAAGGTTGGAATGTCGTTTCCTATGAGCAATATGTCATCAACATATAGCACCAGAAAAGTCACTATACTCCCACTAGCCTTGATATACACGTAGGACTCATCTTCACTTTTAGAGAAACCAAACTCTTTGACTTTCTCATGGAAGCAAAGATTCCAGCTGTGAGATGCTTGTTTCAATCCATAAATGGATTTCTCAAGCTTACACACATTATTAGGAAACTTTGCATATACAAAACCCTCTGGCTGATTCATGTAAACATCCTCAGCCAACTTCCCGTTAAGGAAAGCGGTCTTGACATCCATCTGCCAAATTGCATAGTTGGTTATCATACATTGACATGGTACGTCATCAACCAAATTCCAAAATTGGTTGCCAAACATGGACTTGATCTTGTTGTCCATTGCATCTTTCCATTTAGCAGCCTTAGGGCTTGCCACTGCTTCCTTGTAGCTAGCTGGCTCATCTAAATTTACCAGTGTCTTATCACTGAAAAATGTGTCACCATCCAAAGTAATATGGAAACCATAGAACTTGGGTGGCATGCTAACTCTACTGGAACGCATAAGAGGTAACAAATTATTTATCGGTTCAACAGGAACTTCTTCCTCTGGTTAAGTGCTAGTGTCTTCTAAGGTTCCTTTAGTGGTTGACTCCTGAATTTCTTCAAGGTCAATGGTACTCCCACTGTCTTCTTTGAATATGAGCTATCTTTCTCGAAAGACTCCTATTTGTGCTATGAAGACCACGTTCTTAGTAGGTCTGTATAACAAATATCCAAAAGACTGTTTTGGGTAACTAATGAAAATACACTTCTCACTTCTAGCTGCTAGCTGCTAGCTGCTAGCTTTTCATAAGTTTCTCGTCGTACGAAAGCTTCAAAGCCTCAGACTTTGATATGTGTCAAAGAAGGAACTTTCCCCGTCCACATTTCGTGAGGTATTTTGGCAACCTTCTTTGTAAGGACAAGATTGAGGATGTGGGTGGCTGTCTCTAAGGCATACCCCCAAGAAGTGTATAGGAAGAGAAGCTCGACTCATCATGGAACGAACCATGTCTAACAATGTCTGGTTACGCCTCTCATCCACGCCATTTAATTGTGGTGTCCTAGGAGGAGTCAACTGTGAAACTATTCCACATTCCTTCAGATAGTCGTGGAATTCGATACTAAGATACTCTCTGGCTCTATCGAATCTAAGTATCTTTAGCTTCCTGCCTAATTGATTCTCAACTTCATGCTTAAACTCTTTGAACTTTTCAAAGGCTTTTGACTTATGCTTGATTAAGTAGATATAGCCATATATGTTGTAATCATCTATGAAAGTCACATAGAATCAATTAGCATCCCTTGTGGATAATTTGAAGGGTCCACACACATCCGTGTGTATGAGATCCAATAAACCTTCACCTCTTTCACAATATCCCATGAAAGGTGGTTTTGTCATCTTTCCCAAAAGACAATAATCGCATACATCGTTTGAACTTAGGTCAAATGATTCCAACACTCCATCCTTTTGGAGTTGGGCGATACGTTTCTTGTTAATGTATCCAAGATGACAATGCCGCAAACACGCTTTGTCTATACCATTAGACGAATCAATTTGAAATACATTATTGCCTAAAATGTCTACACACGTCACAATTTCATAAACATCATCACAAGGTAAAGCTTCAAATATAAAAAAAAAACATTTTTATAAGCAGAAATAGAACCATTTAAATTATCAAAAGAATATCTATAACCTTGTGTGAACAATGCATGGAATGAAATAATATTCCGAGTCAATTTTGACGAGTAACAACAATTTAATAAATGTAAGCTAACATCACTAGTAAGCACTAGACTATAAACCCCAATCTTGGTAACAGGAGAAGACCACCTATTCCCCATGATCAAGTTTATCCTTCCATGCTCCACCTCCTCTCTTTCTCTTAGTCCCTGCAAATCAGAACAAATTTGAAAACACATACTGTATCAAGGACCCAAGAACGAGAAGATGATGAGTTATTAGAAGTAATGTATATACCTGCAAATAAGGACTTTATCTTGCCATCCTTCAGATCTTGCATGTACTTAGGGCAGCTTCGTTTCCAATGCCCTTTCTCGTTGAAGTACAAGTAATCAGCCTCTTTAAGATTTGGGACGGGAGGAATGTCAGAACTAGGCCTGGCCTTTGGTCCATTGCTAGAAGACCCGACATGGGCCTTGCCCTTCCAGTTCTGCTTAGGAGGACCTTTCCTCTTATTCCCCTTTCCCTATCCAATGGCCAGAACAGGAGCACTGGCAGAAGTAGAGGCTATACATTTACCCTTCATTCCTACTTCAGCGGTCTACAACATGTTGTGTAACTGAGCAAAGGCGGTCTCACTGTTGTTCAGATGATAAGTTAAGATAAACTGATCATAACAACTTGGCAAGGAGTTCATGACTATATCAATAGTCAACTCCTCGTCAAAATGCACATTTAGCTTTACGAGGCATTCCATGTATCGTTGCATTCTCTACATGTGGGCACAGACAGACTCTCCCTCTTTCATTTTCCACACCATGAGGGCCTTGACTTCTTCATACTTTTCTTGACGAGCTCGCTTATGAAACTTTTCCATAAGGTCCTTTTTCATCTCATATGACCAATAGTCCTCATAAAATCTCTGCAATTCCGGGACCATAGTAACGACCATGATGCAGGCCATTTTGGTCGCATCGTCGTAGTATTTTTTATACGAGGCATATTCCTCATGAGTAGTTGTTTCATGATCGATTTCAATGAGTTTTTTTTTGAGAACATACTCTCTGTCCTCGAATCTAAGACCCATCTTAATGTTTCGCATACAGTCGTTGTAGTTGGTGCCATCCAATGTCACCTTCGAGCATAACGAAAGGATCGAAGTGAAGTTATTGTGAGAGGCGGATTGGGGAGCAGAAGCATCAACAGAAGTAGACATCTATAAAAGAAATGTAGTTTTAATTAGATATATAATCCTTAATATATTAACCCAAAAATAAATATATTAAGGCTAGGACCCAACTATATAATTCACAACTTAAAAGAGAGGTGTCGTAATCTAATTGTAAATTTTATAAAGGTAGTTAAATGACAATTTACCAATTCCACCACGGAAGATAATAAAATTAAGTGATATTCCTAGGTCTTTTGAGATTCATTGAACTATTCAATGGCATGTTTAATCTTGGATTATGTTATTCCATTTGTGACGAGATATCGAGGATCACAAACAAGATGTGAATAACCATGCAAATGTGCCTGATAACCTCAATGTCATTCATCATCTGAATTTGATGTCTTGGTAAACCACACATGCTCCATCAACAATGATAATTTATGAGATACCCATTATAACTCTTTACTAGTCCCCATTAGTGTGCTGGTAAACCACACACGCTGCACTAACGACTAATAAAGTGTAATATGCAATTTCATGGGTTAGCATACCATTCACATTTTTTCTAAAGTAACTAGATTTGGGATTTTATTAAACAGGTTCTAGTATTTTCTTTAATAGCATTATACTTTTAATGAGATTAAGTTGTCCTATCAAATCCGTTCTGCTAACGATCCTCCACTAATCAAGGAAGCGGTGGGTGAGATTGGACACCCATTCAACTGTCATTTTATAAACAATTTCTTTATCCCCCCCCCCCCCCTTATAGATCAGTTTCGTGAATGAGGCATACTAGCGATTTGACAGCCTAATTCTTATACATATAATATTAACAATTAATATATATATATATATATATATATATATATATATATATATATATATATATATATATATATATATATATATATATATATATATATATATATATATATATATATATAAAAGGTGTAATTTAAACTTTTAAAATACTAGTTTAAATTTCAGGAATTTAAATTAATCCTTTAATTAACAATTAATTAAATTAAATTTAAATCCGATAAGGATTAACTAATTAAAATAATCAAATAATTTAATCATAATCCTAACCTCTAATTTTCAAAAATTAGGGTAAAGGATTTATCCATTTATTAATTAATCATAATTACAAAAATAGAAAACCATAAAACCCTACAAATTATCGAAAACAGGGGAGGAGGCTAGTTTCAAAAACCTAGCCCAAGTCGAAATTTATGGCTTTTAGGGTTTAATCTCAATAAACCCTATTTGATCAAGTTCTACAGTTATAACAATTCAATAGAAAGCAAAACTAGTGCTCTGATATCACTGATGGGAAATAAGCAAACAAATAAACTTAAACTCTTAACTTCACATACAACCTAAATGATCTATGTTTTCTCTATTAAACATATAAATAAGAACATCTAAATAAAACCCTAGGTATAATTAAAATTGCTAAAGAGGGTTTCTGGATTACATACCTTATTATTATTATAACAAATAACAATTATTCATTGTCTCGTTGATCTCTCGGAAGCAAGCACCACAAGTGTCATGCCTCTAATGGTTCACACCCAAAAGTCCAAGCAAAAGTTAATTATCTTATTAAGAAAAGCTTGCTATAAAACCTTAGAGAATGATTATAGATTCTGCTTGAGAGAGACGAGAAAATTTTAGAGAACTGTCTACAGGAATGGGGTAGAGAATAAAGTACCAGGGGGCGTATTTATAGCTTCAAGGGTGATAAGGATAAACCTCATTTGAATTCAAACAATATAAATAGTTTTATCTTCGAAACCCTTTCTGGCTGTACGCGACGCGCTCATCACGACTCTCCTTGCTCGCGCCGTGCGTGTTACTTCGACTAGAAGTTTCTATTGTTAAACTATTGAACAATTACAATCCAGCCTCAACACTTTAAATTAATCCCAAATTAATTCCAATTAATTCTAATTAATTTCAAACTAGTTTCTAATTAATTTATTATCCAATAACAAATTAATAAACTATTTATTTCTCTTTCTCTCTATTAACCTTAATACCAGTTGGACCACTGAGGGCAACCCAAAAGGAGTTTGCTACTATCAATTCAAGTATATACCAATTATAGTTGTAAAGCCCGGAACCAGGTATCGAAAAATAGCATCTTACTGTTAAATTAGAAGACAAAATAAAGATTTTGGGGAAAAGTGATGTTAGCGGTGCTAACCTAAGGGTTAGCGACGCTAACTTTTGCGGATCCCGGTTTTCTCAAGTTCAGTCTGCTCACGAGACGTTGACTCTACATGGGCTGCAGTTAGCGACTCTAACTTTTATGTTAGTGGCGCTAATTGTGTTTATGACAACGCAGGGGTCGTTATGCGGTCAAAAATAAGTAAAATACCTCACACACACTAGTACAGCGGTAGTAAGGGTCGATCCACGGCAGTTTGGTGGTCAAGACAAGATGATAGCTTACCAACTTTAGTGTCACGCTACAGCCAGAGGGACTAACTCCACTTTCCTAAAAACACTCTAAAAAGACAATTTCCAAACAAAGTCCAAAGTCCAAATCAAACATAAACTACTCTAAACCAAACCAACTTCTAATTTAAGGTTGCTTACTGAAATCAGAAACAAAGCTTAAATCCAGAGACAAACACATCAATCACTTGCATTCAAAACACATCCAAACACAATAATTACCGAAAAGTGCAACAGAAACATAAACTGAATGATTGCTTGTATTAAAAACAAAACCAGAACATCCAAAGTATTCAAATACAAAAATAATGACTCTAACCTACTGCTACTGGTTGTCACAATCCAAAAATACCAAGCTAAAGGCTAAATAAAACTAAACTAATAAAGAAATTAAAGTAAAACATAAAAAATACCAAAAAAGGTTGCTGAAAATCGAAACTTGGAGTCAAAGAAGCCTGGTATCCACCTTAAGGGTCGTTCATTGCCTGCTGATTTCGACCTAATAGCTTCTATTTATAGTTATGGAAAATAAGGATCCGCGGCTCGTAAAGCTTCCAGCCGCGTCGCGCGTACTTGCTTATCCCCGTTTTTTCGCTATTTGAATTTTTCTCCACCGCCTCATCCTTAACGTGGCGCATCGCGCATACCTTCACTCCCGCGGTGCGCGTGTTTATTCGACTGTTTTGTCCTTATCTTCAAAACTTCTCCCATTTGCCTGCTTTTAGTCCCTGATTTTAACATTTTCTTGCATACAAGCACTAGCACAAAAAGTGAGAAATACCAATGCATATATGATATAATTTTACCAAGAATAGGGGCTTAACAACGACTAAAATACTTGATATTACTAGGCGTTGTCAAACACCCCACACTTGTGCCTTGCTTGTCCCAAGCAAGAGAGTTTTTAGCAGATTTTAATAAGACTAAAACAACTTTTGAATATGTTCAATTTCAAAGCTTATTGTTCCTAGAATTAGACCAAAATAGTTTTTGCAAACATAACCAGAATATCCTTTGGAATTCATGACTTTCTAAAGAACCCTTGATTACAATTGTTTTGTCCACAAGAAAGTGTACGTACTCATTCAGATTCTAAAAGCCATTAAAGAATTGTCCATGACTTTCGATGTTGTCCGTGTAACGAGCTTTCAGAAATACCATCCCAAACCAAACGATCTTAGGTGGTAAGGTGCATAAGTGCCTCTTCCGAGGCCACCCGTTTCAGACCTACCGGCTCGAACAACAAAGGCCACTGATTGACGGTTCCTTCCTAAATTCCAATCCTAAAATATCTCATTCTTCTAACTCCTAAAACTCAACGTATTTGACTAAACAGATAGCATGATCACAACTACATAGTATCTCTTGAAAAATACCGATGCTAACATTCAAAACTATTCGTTTCAAAATTACAATCTCTTAAAAAGTTTTGAAAAATTGCTAAAGATTTTGAAAATTAACTCATTTCCCGCAAAAATTTCCAAAAAAATTACTCTTTCGACCGTCCACACCCCAGACTTCAAACTGTACAATGTCCCCGTTGTACATAAAAATATTTAGAACTAGGGAGAAAGAGTTACCCTTTGGAACGGTTGACTGCTTGATGGAACTTGATTGTCAGAGGGTACAAAAGCACGAACTGCTCACGATTCAGATTTTCAGGAGTTGTGGCGCAACAGTAAACACGCCGGTGAAATGGCAAGTGTAGAGGTACAATGACCCCACACTTGCGTGAAACAACTCCTTTAAACACCCCCATTTGGTATTCACATGCAACACTCACAAACACATTAAATGCAAAAAAGAATGAATAGCAAAAGTAATACAACAAAAATGTGTTACGGATTGCCGTGGCGCGTGATTGAGATGTGCGCGACGCGGTAATTACGAGATGGTCGAGTTACCGTCATGTTGGAAATGACTGCGACGCGTACCAAGGAAGTGCTGCGACGCGGTAATTTCAAAATTTTAGGTCAATTTCAAACGTTCACAAAATGTTTTCCAAAGTAAATTTACCTAAAAGTACTTGACTTTATTACTGACCTTAGGCTTATTTGTCATCTCCAAACACCAATTCCTAAATTTATCAACAATAATTCCTAAAATTAACCTAAATCTAAAAGATGCAAAAATATGAAAAATAATTACAAAAGAAGCCCCCTTTTAGTTATGGGTTGTATCATCCTCCTTTTCCTCTTCTGGCTCCTCTTCTTCCTCTATAGGTTCTTCCTCCTCCTCCTCGATCAATGGAGGTCTAGGTCATGGGACGACGCACTTGGAATCGACAAGAAAGTTGGCAACACACTCTGATAGCCACATGAGCTGAGTGTGAGTGTTCTGTGTGCGTCGGTCGATGTCCCGCATAGTTACTGAAAAGCCATTGTGCTCCAACTGCTGGCTATACAGGGTCCGATGGATTGCCTTCACCTCGTCGGCTAAAAATCGTGAGTCCATAGTCACAGGAGCGATGTGTTGTGGCAAGCTAACCGTTGCCTGTAGTCGTTTTCGTGATGTTGACGGCTCGCTGCGTAGAGCCGGGAATGGCTACCGACTGACAGAAGTGACACCATCATCTACGTAAATAATAACTTGTGAAGTAGTGGTCAGTGGGCTGAATATAGCGGGAGGAATAACATCCAATCCACGGACGTTGTGTGGTGTCAAAAGTCCGTAAGAACGCGCCAAGCGCGTAACAAAGTGCCCACCACCAATCGTGACAAACTTCACCGGCGTTTCTGCTTCATCTTTGATTTGTATGTAGCAGCATTTTCATAAGCTTCATCTCGTAATTCCTCCAGTTCAGAAAGCTGCAGTTTCCGCTCCCTCCCAGCTGCATCATAATCCATGTTGACCTGCTTGATTGCCCACAATACCCGATTAGCTAGCTCCATATGCAAGTGACATCCCTTCCCGTAAACCAACCGATACGGTGTAGTCTCGATCGGTGTCTTATAAGCAGTTCTGTACGCCCATAGTACATCATCTAATCGTTAGGACTAGTCTTTCCTGTCTGTCTTGACTGCCTTTTGGAGAATCTCCTTGATTTGTTTATTGGAAACTTCTACTTGACTGCTTGTCTGTGGATGGTATGGTGTTGTTATCCGATAATTGACCCCATAGTGCTTTAATAGCCGCCCAAACTTGAAATTCTTAAAATGCGATCCCCCGTCACTGATGATTACCTGTGGAACCCCGTGGCGAGTGAAGATGTTATTTTTGACGAACTTGCAGACCACGTGATGATCATTTGTGCGGGTTTCTTCGGCTTTGATCCACTTGGAGACATAATCAACAGCCACCAAGATGTAAACATATCCTTGTGAAGTGGGAAAAGGGCCCATGAAATCAATTCCCCAGACATCGAAAATGTCTACTACCAATATCGGGTTTAAGGGCATTTGGAACCTCTTTGAAATATTTCCCAGCTACTGACAATTCAAGCATTCTTTAGCGGTCTTATGTGCATCTTTGAATATCGTTGGCCAGTATAATCCAGATTCTAGAATCTTATACCCCGTCTTTTTTCCACTAAAGTACCCTCCACAAGCCGATGCGTGATATTGCTTCAATACATCATTGATCTTGCTATAGGGTACACAACGACAAATTATCTGGTCTTCCGCTACCTTGAAAAGATCGGGGTCATCCCAGATAAACCTCTTTGCATAGGTCCGAAACCGCTTCTGCCTCTGCTTCCTCCAGTGTGCCGGCATTGTTCTTGTAGCAAGAATATTAATGTAGTTCGCGTACCATGGTGCACCAGTAATATCTAACAGCTGCTCGTCAGGAAATCTTGTTAGTTTTATATGCCCAAGGATGATCATAAAATGATATTACTAATAATACATGATCCTATAGGGTCACACCAACAACAAGTTTGACACCAATTGATCATTTAGAACGTTAAATTTGATTTAACATCAAATGATACTAAACTTGCAATTTAATCTTGTAGGTTATTATTATTTGAGGTAAATAATAATAACTACAAAGTTAAAGGTTGATTAGTAATTCATATGTGATGAATTAATTAAGTGTAACAATTAAATTGTTTAAATTGTTAAACGATTTAATTGATTTATAAGTAAGCCTTTTATTTAAATTTAATTGGTAAATTAAATAATATATATATATATATATATATATATATATATATATATATATATATATATATATATATATATATATATATATATATATATATATATATATATATATATATATATACAATTAAGATTGTATATTTAGATGGTTTATTTATGTATATGATTATGGGTTAAATGTTATCCCATTTAAGAAATAAGAAGATGTATTATTTATAAGCTTTTATTATCTAAGTTTTATAAATAATAACAACCCACTAACACTTCATTTGTCATCATAAAATCAGCCATATTGGAAGGAAAAGAATGCATTAAGAACTTAAAAGAAAAGGAAGATGCTTTGTGTCTTCTAGCTTTTGATTATAGAAATCAAATGGATCTTTCTTTTAAGCTAGTTGCATGTGTTTTCTTTTTCCTTTGTGGGTATATGTTGGCCGAGTTTTTGAGGGTGGTGTGTACTTCTTTTCATGCTTAGAAATCAGCCAAAAACTCTCCTTAAGTTCTTAGCAAAAATTGGTTTTTGGTTTCATAAGAAAAAGAGTCATATCTTGCAAGTTGTGGAACTAGCATTCAAGGGTGTTCAAGCTTGTGGTGGATCAACTATAGAGGGATTCTAATTTGATTCCTAGCTATCAAAATCATCCAAACCAAACCCAAGAACAAAGGTTATGATCTTAAACTTAAACTATGTTTGTTCTTCATCTTATCTCTACATGCATGTAGCATGATCCTCTTGAAAATGGAATTTGTGTTCATGATTTTATGCTTCAGTTGCAAACTCTTGTTTTTGAAACTATTACATGAACTATGATTTCCAACAATTGGTATCAGAGCCATGGCTATATTGCATGTTTAGATAATAAGTTTATTTGGATAAACTTGGTTTTTGGAAGCCATGAATGTTCATCTTCTTAATTGAAAGTTTCATGCATGGCTTCTTTGGCAACATGCAAATATATAATCTATGATTTTATGTAACCAACTATATTTTATGTATGCATGCATTTGGTTACATAGATGTTGCCTTAGAAAAACAAAGTGTTGATTTTCTTATGATTTTATGTGATAAAATGGTGCATAAACAAGCCAAGGACCATATGATGCATGTTTTGTGTTTGTATTCGATATGGTTGTAATCTATTCATTTATTCAAATGGTTTGTAATAATAATTAGTTATTTCCTTCTTAATATTCATTTTGTAAATATTAGAATAGTTGTATTTTATTTATTTGACAAAATGTAACAAGAGAAGGAAGTAAAAGACCAAGAGAAGATTGCACCCAACAGCAGCACTTTCTGAAGAGCTGCTGTCCAGATTTCAAAAATGTTTTGGAAGTGTTTTATAAATTCATATCTTGGTCATTTGGTGATATACTTGTTGGTAACTTTAATATCTAGTATATACATTAAGTTTCAACAAGTATTAGCATCAATATAGCCAAGAATGAATTGAAAAATGCAACAAAAAAACACAAATTTTCTTCCTGTCCCCCCCTGCCTGTCGCAACTTTCATGGGTACCAAAGAAAAATCACATCTCACTCCATGATGTCAAGAAATGGTGGTTCAAGTATCATTTGATGTTATAAAAGGCTTGGCAAAATTGTAGCCAAATCGAAGATCATTTGGTTGAGTTTTTGTCACCCTTTTGTCCCTAGGTTTGGACTTGATATTTCATGTGTGGCTCACATGAAATATCAAACTAGTTGGCTTGTGTTTATGCACCCATGCATGCTTGTGATGTTTGAATGTTTTATTATGTTATGTTGTGGATGAAAATAAGATTTTGCATGCTAGACAACCTAGATAATTAAACATAATCATCAAGGAGTTTGTATTTTTCAAAAGTTGACATTTAAAACATAAGATGTGATAAAAATTGGTTTTATTAAAATGGGTTTTGTTATAAAACCTATTAAGTCAAGTTTTGAAAATGATTGAAACAAGAAATAAAATGGAGATTTTATGAACTCTTACAAACTCCAACCCTAAGTAATAATGGTAATTATTTAGGATTATAAATTGGTTCTAATATATGTGATCAAACTCAAACTTAATATTGGATATTAATTGTAATCTTGACCACAAACAAAGAATCAATAAAATGGAGATTTTATGATTAAGGAACCAATTAACAAAATAAGATTTAATGGTACCATGTTCATTGGATGCATGCAATCTACATGATATCATATGTTTTTCAAAATTAGAATTGTAAAACATTCAAATCCCTTATGAAATACGAATCAATGCCGTCCCTCTTAAAGACACTCATGTATCACTTGTATTTCCTTGTGGGATAAAGGATACCTAACCACTTGGAATCTTCTTGTGATACAAGAAGTAGTTTTGCAATATTGATGGGATAAAGGACACCTAACCATTAATAGTTGTCAAAACTACACGTCCGTTTAAGTAGGATGATTCGTTTGGAAATCTCTTGTGATAAAGGTCACCTAAGCATTAGAAATCCAAGGCATAGATGGGATCAAACATGCCAAACTTATAAATGTTATAATAGGATCCCATAACTATAGAAATTATATTTGGATATAATTGGTAAACCGTTACCTACCTTGTTGATTCGAATAGGCGGGATAAAGGATACCTAACCACTTATTCGTGATGCAACTTGGATTCTAGACCTTAATTAATTAAAGTTTATGAAACAAGAAAGGGTATTAATTATTAAGGACTTAATATCATAATTTACTAAATAGAACCTTGTTAAAATTTTGTAGATGGCACCAAACAACACACACTCGGCTCCTAACAAAACCTCACTACGGTCTCTCCTTGAAGGAGAAAAACTTAACCATACCAACTTCTTGGATTGGCACCGTAGTGTGAGAATTGTTCTCAAACAAGAAAAGAAAGAATATGTTCTCAATGAACCACTTCCAGAAGAGCCCCTTGCCATTCCTAAGCCCGCACACGATGCATGGCTTAAAAAGATGGATGATTCCATCGATGCATCATGCCTCATGTTGGCAACCATGATTCCTGACCTTCAGAAGGATTTGGAGAATCATTCAGCCTATGACATGATTCATCAACTAAAGGAAATGTTCCAACAACTTGCAAGAACGGAAATGTTCGAAACTGTTCGGGCTTTCCATGCTTGCAAGATGGAGGATGGGCAGTCGGTAAGCTCTTATGTGCTCAAAATGAAGAGTCACATTGATCATTTGGCACGTCTTGGTGTTGTGATGCCCGAAGAGCTAGCAACGGATATGATCCTTAACTCCTTGACAAAGTCCTTTGATCCTTTTGTCATGAATTTTAACATGAATGGTTTAAACAAGACTATCCCGGAATTACATGGGATGCTAATTACCGCGGAAAAGAATCTGCCTAAGAAAACCACTCAAGTTCTCATGATCAAGGAAGGTGGCACAAAGAGAACTAGACCAGAACACCCCACCAACTCCAAGGGCAAGGGGAAAGCAAAAGCTTTCAAAGGTAAGGGCAAGAAAGTTGTCCAACCTTCCCATCCGCCCAAGAAGAAGGCAAAGGTTGCCAAAGAAGACACATGCTTTGAATGTGGCAAAGCTGGGCATTGGAAGAGAAATTGCCCTACGTATCTTGCGGAGTTGAAGAAGAAGAAGACCGGTGAAGGCACTTCAGGTATCTATGTGATAGACCTAGAACTTTATAATTTATCTCCTAACACATGGGTATTTGATACTGGTTGTGGAACTCACATATGTAATATGTTGCAGGGGTTCAAAAGGAGTAGGCAACTGAAGGCAAATGAGGTAGTACTTCGGGTTGGAAACAATGCAAGGGTTGCGGTGGATTCAATTGGAAGTTTTAATTTATTACTACCTAATGGCTTGTGTGTGACATTGTTGAATGTTTATTATGTTCCTAGCTTGACTAGGAATATTATTTCGGTTGCTAAATTAAGACAATGTGGATTTGATCTTTCCTTTAATAATGATGATATTTGTGTTTACAAAAATAATGTATTCTATTTTGAGGCTAGGCCTTTAAATGGAATTTATGAAGTAAACCTTGATGAAAAGACTAACAATGGCTCTTTATACCACACTTTCACCAAGAAACCCAAATTCGATTTGAGTCAAACCTATCTATGGCATTGTCGCCTTGAGCATATAAACAAGAATCGCATATCCTAACTTCAAAAGAGTGGACTTTTGAAGGCAAATGAGAATGACTCATTTGATATATGTGAATCTTGTTTACATGGCAAGATGACTAAAGCTCCTTTCTCCGGAACCAATGAGAGAGCAAAGGACTTGTTAGGAATCATACATACGGATGTATGTGGTCCTTTCAAGCCAATGACTAGATATGGTGAAAGATATTTCATCACCTTCACTGACGACTTTAGTCGTTTTGGATATGTTTATTTGATTAAACATAAACATGAGGCGTTTGAAATGTTCAAAACGTTTCAAAGTGAAGTGGAAAATCAACTCAACAAAACAATTAAAGTTCTTCGTTCTGATAGAGGAGGTGAGTACTTAAGTACAAACTGTATGGATCATTGTAAGACTTGTGGAATTGTTTCACAACTTACTCCACCTGGAACACCACAACATAATGGTGTGTCTGAGAGGCGGAACCGAACACTATTGGATATGGTTCGATCCATGATGAGTAGAAGTACTCTACCTTTATCTTTTTGGGGTTATGCTTTACAAACAGCTGCTCGTCTCCTAAACATGGCACCTACTAAGAAGGTAGATAAAACGCCTTATGAGATATGGCATGGAAGGGTTCCATCTTTATCCTATCTCAAGGTATGGGGTTGTGAAGCTTATGTTAGACAAGAAGCTTCAAACAAATTAGAACCTCGTTCAACTAAATGTATCTTTGTAGGGTATCCGTAAGATTGTCTTGGATACTATTTCTACAATCCCATCGAGCATAAGATATTTATTTCTCGAAAAGCTGAATTCCTAGAAAACAAGTTTCTGACGGAAGAGGCTAGTGGGAGGTTTGTGGAACTTGAGGAACTTCAGGAACCACAACCTGATACACAAGAAGTTGAATCTAGCATTCAACAAGAAATTGTTGAACCTGAACAAATGGTTGATCAGGAACAAATTGTAACACAAAGTGTTCGCAAATCTGGTAGGGTTCGAATTGAACCAGAAAGGTATGGTTACCTTTTGATGGAAGAGGAATGTTATACGATAGATTATGATGAACCCGTCAACTATCAGAGTGCAATATCAGATCCTGAATCTGATAAATGGCTTGAGGCCATGAACACTGAGATGCAATCCATGCACGATAATCAAGTTTGGAACTTGGTTAATCTTCCCACCAATTGTAAGACTGTTGGGAACAAATGGGTTTTCAAGAAGAAAATCGACGTGGATGGAAATGTTCACACTTTTAAGGCTAGACTTGTCGCTAAAGGATACTCACAGACTCATGGTATTGACTATGATGAGACCTTTTCTCCAGTGGCAATGATCAAGTCGATTAGGATACTTTTTGCCATAGCCGCGTACTATGATTATGAGATATGGCAAATGGATGTCAAGACCGCTTTTCTTAATGGATACTTATTGGAAGATGTCTATATGGATCAACCTGAAGGTTTTGTCGATCCCAAGCATCCAAACAAAGTGTGCAAGCTTAAAAGATCTATCTATGGATTAAAGCAAGCGTCTCGAACATGGAACATCCGTTTTGATGAAAAGATTACGAGTTTTGGATTCATAAAAAATGAGGATGACTCCTGTGTTTACATGAAAGCTAGTGGGAGCATTGTCATAATCCTAGTATTGTATGTAGATGACATACTTTTATTTGGAAATGACATCCCAACCTTAAAAGGTGTCAAAGCGTTCCTTGAGAGTTGTTTCTCAATGAAGGATCTAGGGGAAGCTGCTTATGTATTAGGCATAAAGATCTATAGAGATAGATCTAAGAGACTTATTGGTCTTAGCCAAAGTGTATATATTGATAAAATCTTGAAAAGGTTCAAGATGCAAGACTCCAAAAGAGGATTCTTGCCAATGCCGCATGGCACCATCCTAAGCAAGTCTCAGTGCCCAAACACTAGGACTGAACTTGAAAGGATGAAACATGTCCCATATGCTTCGGCAATTGGGTCCATCATGTATGCCATGTTATGCACTAGGCCCGACGTCTCATGTGCCTTAAGTATGACTAGTAGGTATCAACAGAACCCAGGTGAAGCCCACTGGACTGCTGTAAAGAACATTCTTAAGTACTTGAGAAGAACTAAAGATATGTTCTTAGTTTACGGCGATTTGGAAGAAAATTTAAAGGTAAAGGGTTACACTGACGCAAGCTTCCAAACAGATAGGGATGATTCGAAATCTCAATCTGGGTATGTCTTTATTTTAAATGGAGGAGCCGTGTCTTGGAAGAGTTCCAAACAAGAAGTGATTGCACAATCCACTACAGAATCAGAGTATGTTGCTGCTTCGGAAGCTGCTCAAGAAGCTGTATGGATGAGAAAGTTCATAGAAGATCTAGGGGTTGTTCCTTCCATTCGGGACCCTATAGAAATCTTCTGTGACAATCTAGGTGCTATAGCTCAAGCAAAGGAACCTAGATTGCATCAAAAGACCAAACACATTCACCGAAGGTATAACTACATTAGACATGAAGTTAAGAATGGTGAAATAAGTATTCACAAGGTTCATACAGATCAAAATTTGGCAGACCCATTCACGAAACCTTTACCCCAAACTAAGCATGAAAGTCATGCTAAGGGTATAGGACTCCGTTTTTCTAATGAATGGATTTGATTTGTGTTTAATGTTTTATGAATATGAACTTATGTAAACGACAAGAATTATGTAATATATGTGACGTGATGTTTCATTCATAATTATTGTGTTTTATTAGCATGTTTAATCCTTGAATAATTTAGTTATTCTAAACGTCCATAGTCGATCATAGTTGTGGGAGCAATTATGAAGTAAGACTAATATGAATTGGATTGGTTGACTTTTATGGGTAAAAGTAGCAAAAGGTTGCAACCAAATTCATAGGTACTTGTCAGTGAACAAGTATTGGACTTGACCCGTTTCAAGATCACTCCATGGATCATCATCATAAGTGATTATTGAATAAAGGTATTATCATTGTATCCTTTGACCTGAGATACATATTTGGGACTCAAGTGTATAGTGTACTATGCTTTGATATGGTTTACTGTTGTTCTTGAAATACAGACAACCATAAAGGCTATACTCATGCATAGTACTAACTATATGAGAGGCGTATGTAGTCAAGACGGGATTTGTTCCTCTTATGTGTTGAGAGTTAGACATCTAAGGCGCCTGTTTGAAAGTTGAACATAAAATGAGAATGATTAAGATCCATGTCTCATGTTCAACAAGATGTTTGTGACAAAGGGATAATTGATAGATAACCTTATACATCAATTAAAGCCTCGTGTTTTCTGAAGAATTGAATGTTGTTGAATGGCACAATGTCATGTGTTATTGGGGGCAGTGAAATGTTGCTAGACGTTTACCACTGTCGATATCATTCTATGATGCAACCTTGTGCAAGTGGGAGATTGTTAGTTCTATATGCCCAAGGATGATCATAAAATGATATTACTAATAATACATGATCCTATAGGGTCACACCAACAACAAGTTTGACACCAATTGATCATTTAGAACGTTAAATTTGATTTAACATCAAATGATACTAAACTTGCAATTTAATCTTGTAGGTTATTATTATTTGAGGTAAATAATAATAACTACAAAATTAAAGGTTGATTAGTAATTCATATGTGATGAATTAATTAAGTGTAACAATTAAATTGTTTAAATTGTTAAACGATTTAATTAATTTATAAGTAAGCCTTTTATTTAAATTTAATTGGTAAATTAAATAATATATATATATATATATATATATATATATATATATATATATATATATATACATATATATATATATAATTATACAATTAAGATTGTATATTTAGATGGTTTATTTATGTATATGATTATGGGTTAAATGTTATCCCATTTAAGAAATAAGAAGATGTATTATTTATAAGCTTTTATTATCTAAGTTTTATAAATAAAAACAACCCACTAGCACTTCATTTGTCATCATAAAATCAGCCATATTGGAAGGAAAAGAATGCATTAAGAACTTAAAAGAAAAGGAAGATGCTTTGTGTCTTCTAGCTTTTGATTATAGAAATCAAATGGATCTTTCTTTTAAGCTAGTTGCATGTGTTTTCTTTTTCCTTTGTGGGTATATGTTGGCCGAGTTTTTGAGGGTGGTGTGTACTTCTTTTCATGCTTAGAAATCAGCCAAAAACTCTCCTTAAGTTCTTAGCAAAAATTGGTTTTTGGTTTCATAAGAAAATGAGTCATATCTTGCAAGTTGTGGAACTAGCATTCAAGGGTGTTCAAGCTTGTGGTGGATCAACTATAGAGGGATTCTAATTTGATTCCTAGCTATCAAAATCATCCAAACCAAACCCAAGAACAAAGGTTATGATCTTGAACTTAAACTATGTTTGTTCTTCATCTTATCTCTACATGCATGTAGCATGATCCTCTTGAAAATGGAATTTGTGTTCATGATTTTATGCTTCCGTTGCAAACTCTTGTTTTTGAAACTATTACATGAACTATGATTTCCAACAAATTTGTCTTTTATCCCTGCTTCCAAACCCTCTGCTGGCAGCCTTGAAAGATGATTAGCGACCACATTCTTTGTTCCCTTTTTGTCTTTTATTTCCACATCGAATTCTTGGAGCAACAGTATCCATCTGATCAGTCTTGGTTTCGATTCCTTCTTTGCGAGTAAATGGCGAACAACATTGTGGTCAGTATAGACTACCACCTTCGATCCCCAGATGTAAGATCTAAATTTGTCCAGAGAAAAAACTACTGCCAGCAACTCCTTTTCTGTTGTAGTGTAATTCAATTAGGCTTCGGAGAATGTTTTGCTAGCATAACAGATAACTACTGGCTTTTTGTCGATCCTTTGGCCTAACACTGCACCTGCGGCATAATCACTTGCATCACACATTACTTCAAAAGGCTGGGTCCAATCTGGAGGTTTCAGGATGGGAGCTTCGACCAATTTATTTTTCAAGATGTTGAATGCTTTAACACATTCTTCATTGAAAATAAATGGCGCGTCCTTTAGTAAAAAGCCACAAAGGGGTTTGGAAATGGTGCTAAAGTCTTTGATAAATCTTCTGTAGAATCCTGCGTGCCCTAAGAATTATCTCACCCCCTTCACTGATGTTGGAGGCGGCAATGTAGAAATTACCTTAACCTTCGCTCGATCCACTTCAAATCCCCTTTCTGAAACTACATGTCCTAAAACAATCCCTTCCCTGACCATGAAATGGCTTTTCTCCCAACTGAGCACCAAGTTTGAATCCACACATCTTTCCAATACCTTTTCCAATTGATTCAAGCACGTATCGAATGATGAACCAAATATTGAGAAGTCGTCCATAAAAATCTCCAACGCATCGCCAATCATATCTGAGAATATCTCCATCATACACCTTTGGAATGTTGCTGGACAGACCAAATGGCATCCTTCGGAACGCGAAAGTGCCATAGGGATACGTGAATGTCGTTTTTGCTTGATCCTCTGGGTGAATAGCAATCTGATTGTAACCTGAGTAACCTAAGAAACAGTAATATTTCTACCCGGCTAATTTCTCCACTATTTGAATGAATGGCAATGGAAAATGGTCCTTAGAAGTCGCAACATTAAGGTTCATGTATTCAATACACACTCTCCATCCAGTTACGGGTCTTGTGGACACCTTGTCGCCATCCTTAGTGTCCACCACAGTGATTCCTGATTTCTTCGGTACAGTTTGTGTCTGACTCACCCATTCACTGTCGGATATTGGATATATGATTCCAGCATCCAACTATTTCAACACTTCCTTTTTGACAACTTCCTTCTGATTCGGGTTAGTTTACGCTGTGTGTCTATTGCGGGTTTTGCTCCTTCTTCGGTGATGATACGATGCATGCACGTAGTGGGCTGATCCCCTTCAAATCCACAATTGTCCAACCAATAGCTTCCTTGTGCTTAGCCAAAACCTCAAGCAATGCTTTCTCTTACTCCGATGTCAAGTTAGCTGACATAATCACTGGCAGAGTCTCACTTTTTCCCAAAGATGCATACTTAAGATGGGTTGGCAATGGTTTCAGCTCCAACGTCGGTGGCTCCAGCAATGATGGCTTCAATGTTTTCGGAATCTCCGTCGGTAACTTCTCGATGCGCAAGCACTCTTCAGATTTTGATTCCTTCCCCTTACCTTCTTCCTCTTCGGGGAATTCCACTACTTCCTGTTGCAAAACTTCAGGCGTATATTATTGAACTAATTCATCTATAATATCCACCTGATAGCATTCTTCTTCTTCTATGGTGCTCCCCTTTGGATTGAAGATATTGATTTTAGTTTGTTGGTGCCCGAAGGAGATTCCCATTTCTCCTGTGCGACAGTCGATATTTGCATTGGCTGTGGCTAAGAATGGTCGCCCCAGGATGATTGTAGGTTGCTCTCCGTTGACCACCTGACGAGTATCCAGGACCAAGATGTCGGCTGGGTAATAGAAATTTCCCACTTTGATGATAACATCTGAAAGCGCTCCCCTCAGAATTTTCGTAAACTTATCAGCGAGTTGCAGGATGACATCTGTGGGTCTTAATGCACCAAACTCATGCTTGTCGAAAAGTTGTCCTGGCAAAATGTTCACATTTGTGCCTAAGTCTAACAAAGCCTTCTTAATGTGCACATCCCCGAAGTCAACAGAACTAAGAAGAGCTCCTGGGTCCTTCATTTTTTGCGGTAATGTGTCCATAATTATTGAACTGACATACTCATTCAATTCAATCTTCTTGGGAAGGTGCAATAAGATATGCTTCTTGTGAATGCACATTTCTTTTAAAAATTTTGCCTAAACAGAAACTTCTTTGATGAGCTTGACTAGTGGAATATTGACCTTAATTTGACTGAATAGCTCCCACATATCCTCTGGTTGTGGTCCTTTCTTTCCGTATGGTCTCTTTTCCGGCTTTTCCAAAGCCACAGGAAAAGGAGCCGTTCCACTAGTTTCCCCCTTATCCCATTTGCTTGCAGGTTCCTTTTTCTTCTCTTGTTTTTCTTTCTCTTTCTTCTCTTCTTTTTCCAATTCCTCATTTTCGTCGAACACGATCTCCACATCACTATCTTCTTCAACGGTTGGAGTTGTAACCTTGTTATCTACTTTCTTCCCACTTCTAAGCGTAATGACTTCATTCACCTGTGCCTTCTGAGGTGACATATTCTCTTGTTCTCTATCTTTCTCCATCTTCATAAGCTGATTCCCCAGTCTTAAGATTGCTTGGGTATTTGCGTCTTCAGCTTCCTTAAGTTTGAGTAAAATTTCATAGATTTCCTTTGTGCCAATGTTTACAGTTCCTCCTTGTGGCGCTGGTTGCACATTCCGCTGGCTCACTGGTGGTTGCCTTGCATCTCTCTGCTGATTGCTTCTGAATGGTCGTGATGTGTTATGGAACTGACCATATCCATGAACCTGACTGATCTCTTCGTATGTCATCGAGCACTCACTGTGGTTATAACCTACTTCACCACATGTATTACAAATGACCTGGCCATGTAATACATAAGCTCCCTTTTCGTTCTGAAATCTTGCGAGCATTTGGTTAAACTTCTTGGTGACAGCGCTTAACTCACTCTGAATCTCCTTTCTTCCACTTGTTTTCGGCCTCCACGGTTGCCACATACATGTGTTGTCTTTCATAGATCCACCGACTTTTGAACCTAAACTAAGCTTCTCCAAAAATTTCTTTGCATCTTCTGGTTCTTGCCACATAAAAGTTCCACTGGATGAGGCATTGATCATCGCTTGATTCGTCTCATCCATCCCATCGAAAAATAATTTAACCAACTGCCGCCGCGACACCTCATGGTGTGGACAAGATCTCATAAGCTCCTTTAAGCTGTCAAAAGCACCATGGAAAGCTTCCCCTGGCTTCTGTTGGAAGTCCTGAATGGCACACCTGACCTCCGTGGTCTTGCTGGCCAGATAGAATTCTTGCAGAAACTTGGCCTTCAGTTGCTCCCAAGTGGTAATACTATTAGGCTGGAGTGAAGTAAACCAGTATTTGGCTTTGTCCTTTAAGGTAAAGGGAAACAGTCTTAACCTAAAAGTATTCCTATTGATGTTGCTAGGAGTATTGGCATTCGCTATTGCTAAAAATTCATATAAATGACTATATGGATCATCAGTCTTATATCCTCTAAATTGTGTTAACACTCCTAACAGTTGGGGCCTAATTTCTACTTGATTATCTAGATTCTCAGAAATATATATGGGCGACACATCATCATACTCCCCGGTGTGGAAGTGTGATGCAACCAGTTGCCCTCTCGGTTGAGCGAAATGTAAAGGTGGAACAATGTTATCGTCATGTTGCTCATTGTTGTAGTACTGCTGTCCTTGTTGTTGCTGTGATTGTTGAAATCTCCTTGAAGGTCCCCGACCTTGGTTCCATGGTTGTTGTGGCTGGGCTGGATGATAAGGCATCCAACCCTCGTATTCCTCGTCATATCCTGGGTCTGCTTCTTGGTACTAATATGGTGGCTGCTGAGGTTGTATTTTATGTGGTTGGGTTTGGGTGGGTGGTATAGGTTGAATAACAGGTTGTGGCTTGAAAATGGGTTGCTGGTATTGTGGTTGTAAAGGTTGTGAAAATTTTGGTTGTGAAACCGGCATCTGCTGTCGCGGTAATAGGTTGCCATCTGGGGCTGGCGCTCCCCAAGCCATCGCAGCAGATATAGGGAAAGGGCTTGTAATAGGTTGGCTTAAAGGTTGGACTATCGGCTGAGTGGATAATGGTACCGGTGCGGGGGCTGAAACCGCACCACCACTAGCACTTGTGCTTCCTACATAAAATTCAGACATTGGGGGTATAGATGGAACTCCCCCCGTTACCTCGCCTAGGGGATCATTGGTAACATCCTCTATTGTGACACTACTAGGACTCATATTAACTAAACGCCTACGCATACGGTTACTGTGCTATTCGCTTGATTTCAGAGTCAAAAAGCAAGGGTGATGTATGCCCACCCCCACGAGTACGCATGCACTAATGCAACACGCCCGCCAAAAACCAAAATGTAATTACTAACTAAACCAAAATAAGAAAACTAAATCCAAAAATCAGAAAACAACTCTCAACAGATCGTCTTATCCTAATCTCACCACTCCCCGACAACGACGCCAAAATGTGACAACGCAGGGGTCGTTATCAGGCCAAAAATAAGTAAAATACCTCATACACACTAGTACAACGGTAGTAAGGGTCGATCCACGGGAGTTTGGTGGTCAAGACAAGACGATAGCTTACCAACTGTAGTGTTACGCTACAGCCAGAGGGACTAACTCCACTTTCCCAAAAACACTCTAAAAATACAATTTCCAAACAAAGTCCAAAGTCCAAATCAAACATAAAACTACTCTAAACCACACCAACTTCTAACTTAAGGTTGCTTACTGAAATCAGAAACAAAGCTCAAATCCAGAAACAAACACATCAATCACTTGCATTCAAAACACATCCAAACACAATAATTACCGAAATATCTACTTCTAACGCTCATTCTTCGTATATCTCTCTATACGTATCGAAGAACTTGTTTGTGTGATTTGAATGGCTAGAATGAGGTTATATTTATAGTAGATTTATTTTCGTATTGCGGCCTTCAATATACATATATTCGACTTTTATAGCTTTTAGAATTTGTTTATGACAAAACATACCCTTAAAATACTCTTTAAATAGATTTTATAGTTTTTATATAAAATGAATGATTTTTGTTTATAAAAATATGATCTACAAAAATCGTAGTTTAATAATATCAACTTTTTAACTAAAAGTCTTTAACGAATTAACGAAAGGGTATTAATTGTTAGTTTAATAAAAATATAGGGTTTACATGTAAATACAATTTCATTTTAAAGAAAAATAAAATATTAAATATAAAACTAATATCAATAATATTACATTTTGACGTCAGGTTGTTCGTATCGACGATACGGTTTTGATGGTAAATTTTTCGTTTTATAAAACGACAGAATATTTTTGATAAAATTAGCAATACGTATTGTAGGGTTCAAAATGAATATATGAATTCTTAAGTGTAAAATCTGTAAATTGAATAAATAATGAAGTGAGACCCACTTTATATAATAATAATTTTTTTTTCAAACATTTTGAAAATACACCGGCAAAGTCGTGTGTTTCAATGTACCATTTGACTAATATATATATATATATATATATATATATATATATATATATATATATATATATATATATATATATATATATATATATATATATATATATATATATATATATATATATATATATATATATATATATATATATATAATCAAACGTCGCTTTCAAGTTAAATTAAACGTTTATTTATCATAACTTTTTATATATAACGTTTGGTAAAAATATAAATATATATTCGGAACCGTCGTATTTTTGTCTACGTTTTGATATAAAATTTGTAATATTCGGACGAGTTTTAAATTTTACCGTTCACTATTCACGTCGGATACTATTCACGACGTAACTTTTTTTTTAAACATCGAGCTCAGCAGGGTTTGCTCGTATAATTAATTTGAATTAGCGTAAATAATATATCATATAGATTATGAAATTTACATTTCACATATTGACCTAATGTACGCTTTGGCTACCTTGAGTTGACTTTTGTTGACTTATTTGACGGTTGTCACATTATCTACCCGTTAGAAGGAATTTCGTCCCGAAATTTAGCACTTTGAATGGATCCTCAAGGGTTTGGGAAGAGATGTGTGTATTTTTGTTTGATTTGTTCCTCACGTTCCTAGGTAAATTCAGGTCCTCGCTTGGCGCTTTCCAGTTTTCAATTGCTTTGATTTTGGGGTGTAATGCCGTAATATTTTTGGTAACTAAACTTGAGTTAATCGTAGTATAAATAATAGTTATTAGATTGTTATGTGAATTAGGAGGATTAGAAATCCATTTAGAAGGAGTTTAAACTTTAAAAATAGCAAAGAGAAGTTACATGGGTCGTGTAGTAGACCTATTCGAAACTGTTTAGCCTTGCAGGAGTTACACGGTTGTATTTGTGAACACGGTTCGTGTTCTAGTTAACGTAACATCTAGTGGTATCCAATAGACTTACACGGGTCGGGTTTCGGAGTACGGTTTGGATTTTTAAAAGTTAACGGCGCTAACTTAAAGGTTAGTGTCCCTAATCTGCTTCAGTGTGGTTATTTAGGCAGCTTTCCTTATTTACCCCATTTACGAACCAAAAATCCTCCGAGGTTATTTCTAAAGCAAAAAGGTGTCAAATTTGGTTATTTTGATCAAGTGTTTTGCGTAGGAAAAGTTTTGGGAAAGTTGGGTTTAACGCCCAAAACGCGTTCTCAATTTCTTAATTCACAAGGTTAGAAATTTTGAGTGTTAGGGTTTCAAACCCTAGATGTGCAAATCTAAAAGTATGCATTAGTTCACCTCATATGTAGGTTGCTAATATTTGTTGTATTGAGTCCAAATATTGTGATGTTTTTTTTTAATGGTTGATTTGGTAAAATCGCGAAATTAGGAGTTTCGGTTTGATAGCCTATGATATTTTCTAATTGTGATTTGTATTAGCTATTGATTTCTTAATCATTTGAGTTAAGTATTATGGAAATGCCTGAGGATGTTTAAGATATGATATGTGATTTCATTTTACAGTTGATACTCGTAGGATGGAAGGAAACATTTAAGATACATGTGAACCACGAGCTCTACAGATACTAAATGAGTAGGTTCTAATTCATTATTTATGACTAGATTATTATATAATTGAATTAACTATTCTTTGAACTATTTCCGTTATCAGAAGATATATATTAAAAAAATGTCTTTTCGTTATCCCGTCCTCATCGGAGTCAAGCCGCAAATTTGGAAAAGGATATCAATTAGGGTAGCGAAAAGATTACACCTACTGTAGATATTTTGAATTTCGGTAATAAGAACGTGGGTTGTCCTTTCAGTTCCAGCTGTAAGATACTATATAAACGGGTATGTAGTATCATCCATATCTACATCTTTTCAGTCTCATTCTTTCCTACTATCAGTTTATTCTTATATAATCTCATATTTCTATATCGAGGTATGGAAAACAGATCTCCTATGGATAAATTGTCAGACTCTGAGCTGAATTTCTTAAGGGAAGAGGGTACCTCCCTATCGTTTAATCAGATACCTCCACTGGGGTTTGGTAATTATAGTATCCTAAACTCCTTTTATTTCTTATTCCTTTTTCTAGTATTTTGATTTTTGTTTTAAATTATGTGAGGTATAGATTTTCCAGATATATTACCGCTGGATCAACCTCAAGATGATCTTGAAGTTTTTCCTCTGATGAGTATTCTCCCTGAAGATCCACTGCCTTTAAATCAAGACATCGTTGTTGGGCAATCTCAATATATACTTCCAGGTTAAGTCATTTTGTTATGCTTTATGTTTACTTTGCTTAATTATCTAACATACGCTATACACAGATCCATATGTAGATGATCTTACTAATGATAATCTAAGCATGAACGTGCCCATACTGCATAGTGGAGTAGATCTAACAAATCAGAGGTTTCAAAACCAGGATCAAATACAGTCGATCCACGATGATACTATCGGGCTCGCTTCAGCGAATTCTGAGTCCGTGGGTGGTTTTCAATATCAGGATCATTTTCAATTGATCCAAAGTAACTTAGAAAGTTTCAAGAATGAGAATTTTATGGTTGATTCTGGAAATCAAAAACTATTACCCATAATAGGTAACAATGAAAGTGTTAGTGATCAGGATCATACACAATTGATCCAAAATGAAAACGTTTCAACCTCGATTCCAAGAACCTTTTAAATTCGTAGAAAAAGGGGTTCTAGAGATGCGTTGAGTAAGGAAACAATATCCATGCATTTTCACAATCCCATTTTGGAAGCTGCAAGAGAACTCAACGTTGGATCAACACAGTTGAAGCAACGCTGTAGAAAGTTAGGTATCAAAAGTTGGCCTCGACGAAAGATTAAGAGTCTACAAACTCTTATTAACCATACTCAGGTTAAGAATTGTATTTCTTTTCCCCAATTTTAATACCATGAGATTCTAATGACTGAAAGTATTTTTGCAACAGGAATTGGATAATAATCCTAGTAAAGCAGACGTAATACTTGGTCTAGAGAACGAGAAAAGAGCAATAATCGAGGGTTCCAGTTTGGAGATAACTGATACCACAAAGAGATTGAGGCAAGCTGCCTTTAAGGCTGTTTACAAGAAAAGAAAGGTTCAGAAGAGGGAGGAAGCTTCATCAGGGACCCATACACAGCAGCAATCTCTACCTTATGTTTCTGCGATGAGTGGTTTTAACCATGATTTTCTCAAGATCGTAAGTGAAGAGAACCCAGAAGACTTGGTAGGTGACTTAGCCCGCCTTCGACTTTCAGATTGAATTTCTACCAATATTAGTTTAATGGAACTGTTGGTAGGGATGATGGAAGGTTTTCGATAATAGTTATTGGTCAGGTATTATCGAATTGTCATGTCTACTATGTAAGGATAGGGGTATAAGAGGTACATAAAGTGTCTAGATGTATGGTTCTATAGTATTACAAAATACTCCTGTAGTATTTTAGATTTATATTTTGTTTTAGAGTTTCCTTGTATATGGTTCTTGGTAAGTTTTTAGACTTGTTGTTCACTACGACTATTTCTAAGTACATGTTAGTCATACCTTGGACAAATACAGTTGATCAGGCTCTATCTGTCCTAGGTATGATTACATAACTACCTAGGCCTACTCGTAGTGTTCAACTCATCTTATTACTCTTGTATTGTTCTGGTTATGACACTGTTCTAGTATGTATGTACTTGTACTTATACTTTATAAAAATATCATTGTATTTTAAAGTATACTTTGTACAGATTGTTTTAGAGAGTTTTAGTCCCATTGTATTTATAGTTGTATATCTTAAATGGATTGATATACTTAGTTCACTATAAACAATGCTATGATACCAATCTGTCACACCCCCAAACCACAATGGCGGAAACGTCTGAGGGTGGATGACTTCATGAACAGTATCACAACAACGTTTGTACAATAGTGATCAAAGCAAACACATCCATCATATACATAATTGTAAATGTTACAAGAGTTCAAAAGATTGTATGTTTTAAATACAATTACAATATGATATCAAAATACATAGTATGATGCCATAGCGACCCATCGTCAAAGGTTGTAGTTACCTTATCAATTTCCTGAGAATACAAGTAGTTTGAAAGAGTGTCAACATTACGTTGGTGAGTTCATAAGATTTTTGTATGAGAAAATCCATAATCAATTTTCCTTGGAAAAGGGTAGTGTTTGAAACCAGAAAATCCAATATTTTCTAATAAATGAGTCGTAGTCTTAAAACCCAAAGACTGAGAATGTATAAGTATTTCTATACTTGAAAATAGTATTACGTAGTTTTATTCTTGTATGAAACAGTGTAAATACATGTTTACTCGTAGACCAATCGTAGATTTAATCCTGTAAAACTCATATGTATAAGTAAACCATACTTATATTTATATAACTGATAAAACGTAGTTTTAATTTCCATAGAACCAGTGTGTATAAGTAAAAACCATACTTATAGTTGTAACTTGTTAAAATATAGTTTTAATACCATAAAACTTGTATGAGGAGTCTCTTTCCTTGTAAAAGGTAGTATTGTAATCCAAGAAAATCCCATATTTTCTTATGAATGTATCCAAGTCTTAAAAATCCAAAGACTAAAATGTATAGCGTAGTTTGTAGTATAAAACCTTTGAAAATGTATATTTCCACGTAAACAATTTCCCATGCGAGACGTCCTATAACCATACTGTGACCATATAGGCCTGCTTCGACGTTCTTCAGGCGTCGGACTGTTATGACATTTGTCACCTCAGACCCGTCGGTCTAGCTGTAGCTAGCAGCTCAGGTGCGGGGTTGTCAATCCCGTATAGATCTATATACAAATATCACGCTCTCTTACCGAGACTCTGGTTATAAATTTTAGGACTTATAGTATGTACTTAAATAAGCACTGTGAAGACCCGTCTCACAAAAATGTATGTATCAATCAACTTGTTTACGTAAAGTTTGTATATGAAAAACCCTTGTATTTGCCAATTATCATTTTTCCCATGATAATATAGTAATGTATAATAATTATATATTTGTATATAATTATTTGTCTTGTTCTAACCGTTATAGTAACATTTGTATCCACAAACTATTCCAATAATAGTTTATTTTTGGTATTCTCTCGTGAAAAGCATATATTTACGAATATATGTGAAATAACTTATTTAAATGGTTATAAACAATATATTTTAAAATATTTTCCATAATAGTGGTGTAATAACTTGGTTATACTCTTTATTAATTCCAATATAATATTTCATGACTATCAAATAAAGAACAGCCAGGTAGAAGATCAAATGGGAAGGCAGGACCCTTTCAGCGTATAAGCCTTTCGGAAATCCAGCAAACTAGCCCAAATGATCGGCCTAGACACCGCTCTCGTAAGTAGATCATTCAATATTATATTTTGGAACTATAATTGAATTGTTGTCATAATGATGTTTACAAAATTCACATTTTGTTTACTATTGTTACAAATGAGTATAAATAGCTATTTTTATAGTATAACTTGTATTCTCCCCCTTGAAAACTTGAATAAAGATAAAAAGAAGGGGTATGAACTCACCTCAATGTCGACTAGGATCTTATCGCCAATTGTTGTTAGATCGCCCGACTCTTCGTGCTTCTAACTCGAACTCACTATATTTATAACTGAAATATCTACTTCTAACGCTCATTCTTCGTATATCTCTCTATACGTATCGAATAACTTGTTTGTGTGATTTGAATAGCTAGAATGAGGTTATATTTATAGTAGATTTATTTTCGTATTGCGGCCCTCAATATACATATATTCGACTTTTATAGCTTTTAGAATTTGTTTATGACAAAACATACCCTTAAAATACTCTTTAACTAGATTTTATAGTTTTTATATAAAATGAATGATTTTTGTTTATAAAAATATGATCTACAAAAATCGTAGTTTAATAATATCAACTTTTTAACTAAAAGTCTTTAACGAATTAACGAAAGGGTATTAATTGTGAGTTTAATAAAAATATAGGGTTTAAATGTAAATACAATTTCATTTTAAAGAAAAATAAAATATTAAATATAAAACTAATATCAATAATATTACATTTTGACGTCAGGTTGTTCGTATCGACGATACGGTTTTGATGGTAAATTTTTCGTTTTATAAAACGACATAATATTTTTGATAAAATTAGCAATACGTATTGTAGGGTTCAAAATGAATATATGAATTTTTAAGGGTAAAATCTGTAAATTGAATAAATAATGAAGTGAGACCCACTTTATATAATAATAATATTTTTTTTCAAACATTTTGAAAATACACCGGCAAAACCGTGTGTTTCAATGTACCATTTGACTAATATATATATATATATATATATATATATATATATATATATATATATATATATATATATATATATATATATATATATATATATATATATATATATATATATATATATATATATATATATATATATATAAAATCAAACGTCGCTTTCAAGTTAAATTAAACGTTTATTTATCATAACTTTTTATATATAACGTTTGGTAAAAATATAAATATATATTTGGAACCGTCGTATTTTTGTCTACGTTTTGATATAAAATTTGTAATATTCGGACGAGTTTTAAATTTTACCGTTCACTATTCACGTCGGGTACTATTCACGACGTAACTTTTTTTTTAAACATCGAGCTCAGCAGGGTTTGCTCATATAATTAATTTGAATTAGCGTAAATAATATATCGTATAGATTATGAAATTTACATTTCAATATTGACCTAATGTACACTTTGGCTGCCTTGAGTTGACTTTTGTTGACTTATTTGACGGTTGTCACAAAAACCCTAAGAAAAACCCTAGTGTTAATTTTTGGGTTAGGAATTTTAGATGGAAACCGTGTATTAATGGGATGTTTGGATATTAGGAAGCTCGGAGGATTTTGTAACATCCGTGTTTTGGGCCTAGGAGTTTTTGGGGTTAAACCGACAAAATAAAACTTATTTTGTAAATAAAGAAAACAAACGAATAAATAAATTTAATACTTTATCATATTTTTATATTGTGAATAAATGAGCCAAATATAGTTTTAAAATTTATTTGTAACCAAATGTGAGAAATTTTGTCATAAGGACTATAAGTGACAATTTGGCCAAACTTGCCCTAAGTAGATTTGACTAGTCATGGATTTGGAAAATTAGAAGATATTATGAAGGATGTGATGTGGAGTTTAAATTAGGTTAAATAATTCTTTGAATTAATATTAAGGACCTAAATTGTAAAGAAATTAATGAAAGGGGCCGTTTTTGTTAATTTGGGAAGATAAGGGTTAGTGTTGACCTAGACAATGACTCAAGTGAAATAAATAGCCACATTTGGTGCATAAGTGTGAATCTTGAGACTTCTAGTTAGAAGAATTGACTTTTGGGTGTTGGGTGTCATAAGACCAAACTCGAGGGACCTACGTTGCAACTCTTGAAAGATGTAAAGTTTTGATGGGGTTTTTCCCCATTTCAGCCACAATCATGATTTTAGAGAGAGGATGAGAGGAGAATGGTGATTTCTTGGGTTCTCGAGAGATATGAGCTTGGTTTTGATGATTATTGCAAGCCCTTGAAGTTTCCTTGCAATCTAAGGTATAAACTCTCACTTCTAGCTTTAGATTTTCAAGTTAAGGTTTTCGGTTTTGGACCCAATACAAATTTTATGATGGGAGGAGGTATTTCCTATGATTCTCAATGCTTGTTTGATGTTTCTAAGTTGTTGGAGTCTACATTCCATCCATGGATGATCTAGAACCAATTGTTAGATTCAAATAGGTGTTATGAACCCTATAAATTGGCGATTTGATGATTATTTGAGGAATCTAGAAATTGGTGGATGAATATGGTGGTTTTGGAGGAGGGGATTCATTTCTAATGATTCCCTAATGATTCCAACCCTTGATGTGTAATCTTAAACCTTGAATCACTGGAATATGGGAATTGAGTATTGAAATGGATTTTATTCGTGTAGATGATGAGTGGATCTCTTGTTTAATGGATGAATGGGTTTATTGCATCAATTTGGAAGTAATGGTGGAGTAAGGATCATTTCCTAATGATTTCATGGACTGGAAGAAGGTTTATTCACTTGTAATAATCATTTGATGGATTGGAATTAGGTATTCCATGGGTTTAGCCATTTGGACCAATGATTGGAATTTTAGATTCCATGAGGCTATCTTCCTTAGAGTTATGTGGCAATGACTTCCCTAAGGGACGACCTTGGTTAAGAACTTATTTCTGGACTTGATGGTGTTACGTGTAATGATTGACTTGGAACACAGTTCATTAACCACTTGTTAAGAGATAAGAACTTGAATTGTGATTTCCATTGGTTTAAGTCATTAACACTTGGATTAGGAGTTGAATACTTGGAAATGAGTTCTTAGATGTGTATTTTCATGTATAATTAGTCTTAAGGTTGAATTGGGACTTGAATCGGGTCAAAAGGGAGTGAAAAGGACCAAAAATGAAACTATAGTGTGCTGAACATGACCCGTGTAAAAGGGTTTGTGCCTTCTACTGGGTCTTACACGACCCATGTCAGGAGACACGACCCGTGTCTCTGGGCCTGGCCAGATTTCTCAGTTTTTGGGTTTTGAGCTTTTATGGTTTGGGCCTTGGGTCCTTGTTTTAATGCCAAATTTTGGGGATGTTTTAGGGAGCTAAGGACTTCATTTTGGGATGGTGGATGATAGTTCCTTTTTAGTTCTAAATAAGTAATTATAGTGCGACGTTTAGATGAATCGAGTATGGCACCTTCCATTATTGTCTTGTAGGAAGGAGGTATATTGTAATGACTTGGAAGCGAGACTAAGGACTTGAGTTATCACTCAACTATGAGGATTTTGATGGAAGATTTGATGTCTAAAAGCGCCCTCAATGCATCAATCTTGTGTGGAGTTAGTATTGACTCGTCAGTTGACCTTAGCTGAGTTTACTAGGAGTACACATCCCTACTATTATCTTTTGTGTGTGTTATCGACTATTTTCATGCATGCTTTTATGTGCTAATTGTTATATGAGTACTATGTGTGCATTGCATGAAATGAGTCCTTTTATAGATGTTTTCAAACAAAGACTATGATGTTGTTTTTGAAAGACGTTTTGAGCATCCTATTGTGCATTGCATCTCATATAGGATGGGATTGACCGTGTGAGCCCTTGAGAACGACTTTTTCCCTTTTCTCAATTAAAGAGGGTGACGAGATGCTGTGAGTTTTATCTTTCTCTAAAATAAAAAGGATGAGGAGACATTGTTCCCAACAATAGGGAACCGCATGAGGGAGTTGCTAACCCTCATGGGGCTAGTGTGATGGACATGGGTTTAGGAATAGTTGCATCATGCATTGCATTGCATTTGCATATCATAACTATTGAGTAAATCTTTATGATGTTATAAACAAGTTTTAAAGTGTATGTCAAAACTATTTTCGGGGGTTGTCCCGAGTGTGGTGGTTACACTGCCCACTCTGAATGGGTCAACCTTGGGTAAGCTCACTAGGAATTTCAATTGCCTAACTTATTTTGATGTGTACTCAGGTTGAGGAATTTTGAGGATTTTAGAGGAGCTGGATGTTTAGAAGGCCACGGATTGTATGGTTTCCATTTAAGCTGTGTAATGATATTTGAATTGTAACAACCTCGCTATTTTATAAACCAATATTTCATTTGAAGTGGGACCAAATGATCTTTTCCGTAACTTAAACTTTGAACCATTTCTCAATAAATCCCATGTGTTTTAAAACGGTTTGGAACGAAAAATGACTCTTTTGAAGATGTTGAAATTAAATTTTTCACCGAAGGATGATTTTTGAATAATGATGATAAACCATGGGTAGAAATGATGTTTTTATGAAAAGCCTTAAGAGAGGGTGTTTTAGATTTCACTGACCTTTCCTTACTTTAGCTTAGCAACGAATCAGGTGAGTCTCCTCACTGTCTTGATTATGATGTTGATGATGATGTTTGCCGGCGAAAGCCGATGACGATGTTTGCCAACGAAAGGCGATGACGATGTTTGCTGACGAAAGCCGATGACGATGATTTCCGGCGGATCGGGGCAAGCCCGAGAGTCGAGTGATGTTTATGAAATGATGCTTATGAATTATTGGAAAATATGGGGAACTCACTAAGCAATGTGCTTACGGTTTTTTGTTTAAAATGTTTCAGGTTCTCATGGCGCGAGAGGCTCGGGCAAGGCGTGATCTCGGGCATTGACATCCATTTTATTTGACTTCCGCTGTTTTGATGTCTGACTATGGTTTATGAAACACTTATTTATATTTTGGTGAACTATGTGGATGACTTTAAATGAATGAATAATTAAGACGTATGTTTTATTATATTTGAGTTTTAAAAAGAAAATGTTTTTATGTGTGTTTTTGGGACGTTACAATAGTTATGGGCTTAGACACCTAATCCAACAACTATTAATTACCGACCATGAAATAATGCGACGTGGGTGAGCGTTGCGGTAAACCTAGCGAATCCCGATCTAATTGAAAGTGCAAACAAAGGACTCACATACAGCCTGCTACAAGTATCGTAAGCATCCATGTTTAAATCGAATTGAGGGGTTAAGATTCTCGTGGTATCATACTCGTGACCAGTGCCGGTGAATAGCTTGTCAGAGAAGATCGAGAATTTGCGGGCATCAAATGTGTTGTATTTCCAGAGTTTTATCTTCACGTTTTTAGATTAGTTTTAGAAGTTTTCAAAGATTTGATTTTTAAAACTAATTTCAAGAGAAAGAAACATGATTGTAGAAGTTTACATAATTAGAATAATAATAATTACCTTAATACCATTTAGGTTATATTTAATTTAAAGTTTTGAAATTTAGTAAATTAATAAATATAAACATGACAATTTATACAACCTTATATCTAAAATAATGGATGATTCAGATTTACCCTCACATTCTCAACATTTTAGGAGTCTCAATTGAACCTACCTCTCTCTCTCTCTCTCTTTGTCACTCTTTATATATATATATATATATATATATATATATATATATATATATATATATATATATATATATATATATATATATATATATATATATATATATATATATATATATATATATATATATAGGGTTGAGATCTTTTGAAAACTTTTTTTTCCATAAGATTTTGAGAACTCATTGTAGACCATTAGATCATGATCTCTTCCAATAAGAGCATGATCTCTATATATATATATATATATATATATATATATATATATATATATATATATATATATATATATATATATATATATATATATATATATATATATATATATATATATATATATATATATATATATATATATATATATATATATATATATATGGTTGAGATCTTTTGAAAACTTTTTTTTCCATAAGATTTTGAGAACTCATTGTAGACCATTAGATCATGATCTCTTCCAATAAGAGCATGATCGTCATTTTACAACTCTCATTTATTTTTTTTTTGTTTGTTTTTGGCAACAATAATCTCAACTCCTAAAAATTAGCCTAACAAATTTGAATTTTTTTAAATTAAAAATATTATAAGATTTTCGTTTTCTTTAAATCAATTTTTTTTCGTAATTAAAAAAACATAAAACTTTTGATTTTTTTTTTAAAAGTCAAAATTTCGAAATTAAAAAAACATATTAGTTAATGTATCTGTAGGTTTGAGTATATGCATATTTGTAGAAACATGAATATAAACAAATCATCACATATGCATATACACACATACGTATATGCACATATCCACATATAAACATACGTGTACGCACATATGCACATATGCACATACGTGTTCTTCAAACGGGTTCTTGATGCATGATATAGTGATGTCAAACCTGATTGATATGAGAGATTGAAGCTGTCAGCATGATCTAGTAAAATGACGTACCTGGTTATCTATGTATGGTTGTGCCTATATTATTCAGTCATTGCTAGTGCCTTAGTTTAGTATTGCTTCTGAATCACCAAAGTTCCTGAACCACAAAAGAACAACTCAAATAATGTAATAATAGGTTTTAACTAACAAACATCAATTAGATTGAAAAAATAAATGGTTTCAAAGGTTAAAAATATCAAATACACTTGGCATGCATCTTAAAAAAACCAACTTTAAAAGAATTATAATTGTTATTTAAACCCAAACCCAATAACTCTTATGCGTATTCTATAAGTAAATAACTATGCCAAATATCAGTTAGATTGAAAAAAACCAATTCAATCCCCCATTTGGGTACTTTAAGGACAATTTGTTCTTTGAGGCATTCTGTCAAACACATGGTGTGTTCTTTAACTTGTGATAAAATCATATATATATATATATATATATATATATATATATATATATATATATATATATATATATATATATATATATATATATATATATATATATATATATATACAAATTATAAATAATTATAAACTTTGTTAAACTACCTTATTGTTGGTTGACTGTTTACAAAACTTTGTTAAAACTATTTTAAAATAAAATTAAGATATAATTAACATAATTTATCCATATATCGCATTGAATCACGAAATAAAGAATTTTGAAGGCGACCAAACATTACTAATAATAAAAGTTAACAACATTACTACATATTTAATCCCTAAGGGCGTGTTTATTTTTTGTCCGCATATCTTCTTGGTCTCTTTTGCAGATGTAGTCACTGGACTTTTTACCTCTTAAAAAACAAACACCACCCAAATCTTCTTATTCATCTGAAAACCACTTCACAAAATCCACTATATTTGTTCCAATTTTTATTTGGAAAGGTTATGTGATTATGCTAGCAACGAATCAATAAAAGAAATATAATGGTTCATTTCATTAAAACAAACGACTATTGCTTATATCGATTAATGTAATTAAAGGGATCATTTAAAAGAAGACAAAATTACAGTTTTGGTCCCTAAAGTATACCAAATATTTCACCTTAGGACATACTATCAGAAAATCACGGTTTTGGTCACTAAAGTTTGCAAATGGTTTCAAATCAGTCCCTTGGGCGTATAAAAAGACTGAAATACACTTTCTATTATCTTTTTTATTTTTCTTTTAATATAATATTTATTAAATCATTTTTAGAAAAAAAGAAAAATACACCCCACCAAACCTCCACCCCCACTACCCCTTTCCCCTCCCCCTCCCCGTTACAATGTGGGATGAACATGTACCGATGGAGCTTGGAATGTCGCCGACAGAAGCCATTGTTGAAGAACTTGAAGGTTCTGGTGTGAGATGTCAATGGCGGAAGCCATTGTTGGAAATATTTTATTGTCTCTCGTTTCTTTGCGACTCCATGCTGTTGCTTATTCGAGATCTGGGGGCAATTGTGTGACAATTGTAAATTCTGGTCAACAAAAGTCAACTGTAGTCAAACGAAACGTACGTTAATCCAAATGTTGGAAATTTATTTCCATAACTTTTGCGATGAATTATTAAATATTATAATACTACGTATGATAATTCAAAACAATTATTGAGTAAACGTCGAAAATGCGGACAGTAAACTACTGTAGCGTAAAAATTCGATAATCGTACAATTATTATTTTAAGAATAATAATATACATGAAACGATCTGCTTGTAAATACGAAACTGTGGATATATAGAACGTCGAAAACGGAATTCGTATGTGAAAGTTACAACGATTAAACCGCTGTGAACGGATAAATGTACACAGGGTTTGGACCCAAAATGCAAAATGTGGTGCCTTAAACACCAAATATGAAATAACAATTCATATAATATGGAACGTAATAATATCTGGTATTTAAATTCAAAGCCAAATTCGATTTCTGGTAAAATGCCAAAAATCGCGAAATCGGAATAATACTGCGCTTAAACGCGTATTTCGACATCCAACGAGTTATAATTCAATCAAAATAAATTTTTGACAATATTTTTATACAAAATAATTATTTAGAACTTGGCTTCATCAAAAACTCATAAAATTTCACTAAAACGACTTACGGTTTTATAAAAATCACCTATTTTTATAAGTATGTTGCTATTTATTTAAAAACCACCCCACCCCACCCCCCTACCCCTCCTCATCGGCAGCCACCAGCCACCAACACATCACCATAAAATCCTCATGTCACCTTTTCAAATCCTAGGAGATAAAAGGCTAGGAATATTAAAATGAAATAAAATCTAACCTTTAATCTTGTAAAATCCAAACAAAAGAGATTTATGTCCTTCATTTGAACACATTCCAACCAAGATCATCCCTCTCTTCTCTCTTCCTCTCTTCCTCTCGGCTCTCTCCCTCCACCACTCTCCTTCCAATCCGCCACCATCCAACACCATCACACATCTTCATTTCCAAGTTCTTTTGCAAGTCCAAGTGGTAAGACACCTTCACCTTATGATTCTAATCTATATTACACAAGTTTTACACCATTTACACACACTAACATCTATGAAAAACCATTGGGTAATAGAATTGTCCAAGGGTCCTCCGAGCTCCAAGGCTTGGATCTTCGTTCCTACCACCGATCTTTCAAGAAATACCTAGTTTTTAAGCCAAGCACGCTACAAGGGTGAGTTCATACCCCTTATTTTCATCTTTTCTAACCTTTTTGTGGGAGAATACAAGTTTAAATGCTATAAATGTTGTTTTATCCAAGTTTACATATGTTTAAATGCTATAAATGATGATTTACACAAGTTCATAAAACTAATTGTTGTGTAAAAATGCTTTTGATATGAAAAATGGTTAGATCCATGTATTGTAAATATTATGACATATTATGTTGTGTAAAAGATGCAAGACTATAAATAAAATGTGTAAAACACTAGATTTTTGACATAAACGTCATAAAAACGAAAACTAACAAAAACTACGTTTTTGTAACCGGGAAATATCACTTTCTAGCAAAAATGGTTATAAACAAGTTATTACACCATTTTTGTGAGAAATATCTTAAAAGATGATATTTATAATCATTTGAATAAGTCATTTCGTTATTATTCGTAAAAATATGATTATTACGACGGAACACTAAAAATAGACTATTATTTGAATAGTTTATGAACATAAGGTTATTATGACAAAAATAATTATATAAAATTATATAATTATTAAACATTACTATATTATCATGGGAAAAATGATAATGGATGATTACAAGAGTTTGTACATACAAATCTCACGTAAACAAGTTGATTGGAATACATACATTTTGTGAGATGAATCTTCACAGTACTTCAATAAGTACCTACTATAAGTCTTGAACTTTTATAACCAGAGTCTCGGTAAGAGAGCGCGATATTTGATTATAGATCTATACGGGCTTGACAACCCCGCACCTGAGCTGCTAGCTACAGCTAGACCGGCAGGTCTGAGGTGTCCAAATGTCTCACATTCCGACGCCTGAAGAACGTCGCAGCAGGCCAACTAGTCACAGTATGGTTATAGGGTATCTCACATGGGGAAAATAATCAACTTAATATTTTCATAAAATTGTTTACGTGGAAACATACATTTCTAAGGAATCTACACTACAGTTTACATACTACATTTTAGTCATTGGGATTTAAAGACTTGGACATTTTTATGAGAAAATATTGGATTTTCTTGGTTTTCAAAACTATTGTTTACAAACAAAGGACATTTCTTACGCAAAATCTTATGAACTCACCAACTTAATTGTTGACACTCTTTCAAATTACTTGTATTCTCAGGAAATTGATAAGGTAAACTTCAGCGCTATTCGAAGGGACGTTGCGATGTCGTTTTTGCTTATTTTTATATCATTTGTAATTGTATTTGAAACATGCAACTTTTAAACGATGTAACATATGCAATTATTTAATGATGGTTGTTTTGCTTGGAATCACTATTATTCAACTTTGTTATGATATTGTTCATGAAGTCATTCACCCTCGAACGTTTCCGCCATTACGGTTTGGGGGTGTGACAGATTATGGATTAAGTGTTTGCAAAATGCTGGTGAGAAGGTAATATAAGATGCAGATGAAAGACAGGGATCGAGGGCTTGAGCTATAGTGTTAAGAACAAGGGGGTAGAGGTAGGTTCACAGAGTAATTGGGTTGCTGGAGGGATTTAAGCGCCTGTATATTTCGATTGAGGCTGTCAAAAGATGGGTTAATATGCCGTGCCGACCATCCTTTGCTTCCCCTTTTCGATTTCCATGTATAATTTCATATGCGAATTAATTTTCATCCAAACTTAATATGTGTAGATTTATGTAGATCATCACACTATGCAGAAGCTATTCTCCCTCAAACTAATTACCAAAAATCCAAGAAAAATCAATACGCAGACCTTTCAATCATCGGTAAGCAATACTAGTACATCTATTTGATCATCGATCAAATTCCAAAGTAATTGGGAGTTGGGATCGCACTTTTTGTGGGTATAGAAGACTTCAAGAACAACTTGTGTCAGACTTGTGGGACATAGGAGAGCTCTCATTTGGGACATATGCAAACTAATGTAGAGCAAATATTGTATGTAATATTGATAAGCAAGAATAAATGACTTACAATCCATTCCAGCAGCAAGACCGTAAGCTAGCGAAAACAAGCAAGAACAACAAAAACAAGCAAGAACAGCAAAAACATAAGCTAATTAGACGTTTTTATATAAGTAATTGGGAGTTAGGATCACAATGGGTTTTGAGCGATTACAAAATTTCGGTTTTTAAAATGTTTGAAAGGAATCGCTTTTAAATTGGAATATCCAAAAATCCGCTAAAACATAGATAAGATCCAAAGTTATTTGTTAATTACGCACCATGATCCATATGTGCAGGGGGTTGAGAGAGAAAGAGAGAGAGAGACACACATACATACACATGTAGAGGGTGGGGGTGGGGTGGGGTGTACTTTTCTTTTTTCTAAAATTGATTTAATAAATAATATATTAAAATAAAAATAAAAAAGATAATAAAAAGGGTATTTCAGTCTTTTTATATGCCCTAGGGACTGATTTGAAACCATTTGCAAACTTTAATGACCAAAACCGTGATTTTTAGATAGTACGTCCTAAGGTTAAATATTTGGTATAGTTTAGGGACCAAAACTGTAATTTTTTCTAGAAAGAATGAGAATTACGTAAATCTTTTCATATGATTGGTATTCCTTCCATCATCAACGTACTATTTTGCACAATTTCTTTTTTATTTATCATAAAATGAGTATACGTATATTTCAATTAATGTTGTTTGAGGATTTAATTATTGTTGACTATGTTTAATTGTTTAGTTTATTAACCAAAACGCCAATAAGTTTAATTAAACAAAACCCATCTGTTCCTTGGTACTACAAGGCTCATTGATTCCGATGAAGCTAAAAAACAATATCAATAATGAAAAGATAAAACCATATTATGCATAGATGGTGAAAAGACAATAACATGCATTTATAATCAAAAAAATGTTTTAGGCATGCTAAAAGTTATAGAACATTTCCATATACAATAAATTTCATGTAAAACATGTCTTGCATGCAAAACAATTTGGATTTGACCCATGCATTTTCATTTTAACCACGTCTAAAGGTTTGTTGTCTTATGATTTAATGAAATCTGCTAGTTAAACATGTAGTCTAGACCAATATATATAACCATTTTATTTCTAACTTAATTTGGATATAGCGATTTAATTAGTCAAAAAAAAGTTATAGATTAAAATACCAATTTTTACCTATTTGTCATTCTTATTTTTTTCCCTAATAAACTTTCAAGTCAAAATTGATGAATATTGTCAATATTGATAGTCTTGTAATAATTACTTAGTTGGAATATAAGACTAAGATAATAATTTGGTTTCGTTTAGACAATTTGTTCAATCTAAAAAAGAAACATGTCATGTATACAACACTTTTATCTAATTTTATATCATTACCAATTTAACTATTTTACTCTTATATTTTCTTGAACGCAAAAGACTTTACAATCAAGCTTGAAGCAAGTACTTTAACAAACATTACATAGTACTTAAAATTATAGTGGTTATATTTTCAAAATATAATGACTGTAATAATAAAAATTGAAAGTAAAATATCATGACAAATGAATAAACCTATATTGTAACTTTTTACAACAATTACTTCTTGTTGGTCACAAAAACTAATTACATCAACTCTATTAAGACTATGTTTGATTTGCGTTTGATCGGGTCCGGTCAGATCTGATGTCTGACTCAATCTGAGTCCGGACGTTTGATAAGCTAAAAATCATATCTGACCGAGTCCATATGACCCGATCAGATCTGATGTCTGACTCAGTCTGAGTCCGGATGTTTAATAAGCTAAAAATCATATCTGACCGAGTCCATATACGTCTGACCGAGTCAGCAACAAAATAATACTTACTGAATCAGTCCTTTTACTCTTTCTGGTCAGAACTATCGGTAAAATTTCTTAAAGTAATAAAATAATGACTTTAACTAGTTATGGTTTTGGGCCGGTCGGATCCAAGCCTGTCAACGTGATTGTATAACGCGACGTATTCCGGTTTCTACGGTGATCCATTAATACAGCGACCGAGGTCAGACTGCAGCAAAGCCGAATTGGTGAGAAAACCTAGGGCTTTTGTTGGGCTTCGTCTCTCTCTCTCTCTCTCTCTAATTGGAGTATTTACCAAGCCAAACTCTCAAGCATCTGCTCTTACCTCATAGTCGTAAGCCGCTCCCTCTGCATTTCTTTATGCATTTTTCCGATTTAATCCCTTCATTCTACAATCATCGACTCAATTTGGATCTCAGGCCATCACTTGAATCGCTGGAAGACAATTTTCCTCATTCTAGAAGCTCCAAAGGTGTTTGATCACTGTAAATGATGATTTTCTTAAACTGATTTTGTTTTTTTTTTTTTTTTTTTTTTTTGTTCTATCCATCTGCATCGTGTAACTTTTTGAGTTTTTTGATGTTGAAAATCCTTCTCTGTTCGTACCGGAAAGCAATTTCTATACGTTGGGGATTGTTGGATGTAATGTGGTGATGAATAAGGGGAATGAAAATGACATGTTTTGATGATGTTTACGTTTCGTTATTCGTTTACTTCGATTTATTTTGATCTACTTTCCTGATATTTTAGGGCGATAGAGGTGTTCGTAAACTGTACTAGGTGTGGTGGATTCGGATAGGAGGTCTGGTTAGTGTTGGTTTGTGAGCTAACCTCATGTCGATGTTCATGTGATCTCTGTTTCTCAATCTACTCTTCAAATCTCTCAAGATGTTCATGTGATTTGAGTATGCAGTTTCTATTTCTCATTTTCGTTTTATTGAGTCGGTTTCTATCCATAGTGAGAACTTACGTACATGAGACTGCAAAATGGAGATCGGAGAACAGATATAGAAGATCAAAAGAAATCGACTCATGTTCCTTTAGTTTCTTTAAACCATAACACTTTAGCTGATGGCAGCTAATCTTCTTATTGGTCATTTTCTTTTTACAGGATTGTTGCCGTCTTATAGATAGCAAGGATTGGTGATGATCAGCTCATGGTTCTCAATCATAGCGTTCTTTCCATAGCCTTAATATATATGTACTATTTTTCTTTTTCTTTTTGACCTCTCATATGTAATAGGAAATAGTTGACAATGAGAGATGCTTTCTTGTATGATGAACAATGTAATATCTCTATATGTTATAATATCTGGTTCAAGGTCATATACTCTAGTTCTTGCTCATACCAATTACCACCAATTCTTGTTTGTTATTGATAATTCTGTGGTCTATGTTTGATTTAAGTGAGTTACTTACATTCTTATCTTTTTCTGTCAGGATACATGACCTCTTCTTATCATATATTTTGTAGACCTAAATTGGATTTTGCTGGTTCTTGACACCTGAAACATCAACTCAAAATCAAGAATGGAGAGTTTAGCACAACTGGAAGCTTTATGTGAAAGACTCTACAATTCACAAGACTCAGTTGAACGCGCGCATGCTGAAAACACCCTTAAAGTCTTTTCTGCAAATACCGATTACATTTCACAATGTCAATACATTTTGGACAATGCTTCAACTCCTTATGCATTAATGCTGGCTAGTTCAAGTCTTCTGAAGCAAGTGACTGAACATACACTATCCCTTCAACTCCGTCTTGATATAAGTAATTATTCTTTTACCCTTCTTCTTTTACATTAATATGGATCTCCTAACATGTGGAGCTTTTATGAAGGAAACTACATCATTTCCTATTTGGCAAAAAGAGGACATGAACTGCAGCCATATGTGATTGGATCTTTAATCCAGCTTTTATGTCGGGTTACAAAGTTCGGTTGGTTTGATGATGATAGGTTCAGAGATGTAGTTAAAGATTCAACAAATTTTTTGGTCCAGGTAATGGTATTATCTAATCATATGCAAATGTTAATTTTACACAATTGTATGCAATTTTAATCTTTTCTTGATAACTTTTATCAGGCATCACCTGAACATTGTTCTATTGGTTTAAAGATACTGAATCAGCTTGTTAGTGAGATGAATCAGGTTGGTTAATAACTTAATATATTTAATACATTCCCACTCTTTATTTTCTTTAATCACATAGTCTTCATAATTCTTTTCATTCCTACTTTTTTTTTGACCTGAATTTACAGCCAAATCCGGGGTTGCCTTCTACACATCATAGGAGAGTTGCTTGCTCTTTTAGGGATCAATGTCTTTTTCAAGTTTTCCAAATATCTCTTACCTCGTTGCAACAGCTGAAAACTGATGGTAATGTGATAGCGATTTCAAACTTTAGTTTTGGTAGAACTTTTGAATTGTTTTTTTGAAATAAAAAGCAATTATCTTTATGCAGTTGGAAGTCGGTTGCCAGAGTTGGCACTTACTTTAGCATTAAAATGTCTGTCATTTGATTTTGTTGGGACATCAATTGATGAAAGCTCAGATGAATTTGGTACTGTTCAGGTATTTATATTTCACTTGTTTAATATATGAATATGAATACTTCAATGGCTAACCTTTAAAAGGCTTATTATTTTTGCCATATCAGCTTTTCACTAATCTTTATTTAACAAAAGTTATTATTACAGTAGTTTCTTTAATCTATCATGAATGTTTTATGAAGCTTCCTCATTTATTTTTTAGTTTTTAAGCGCACATCATATTTTTCAAAAATATACAACTTAGCATTATCATTTAAGTAAATAAAGTTATTACAATATGTGATAAAAAATACTATATGATCGCAATGTGTTTTGAGTTTTGAAATCTTATATTTACAATGATGCATTTTTCTATAAAATCTATTCATTTCTGTTTTGCAAATTCAATAAAATAGATTAACTACTGATAAAAAAAACAGTGATTTAATATGTATATACTATTAGGGTGTAGAATGAGATGATATTAAATATAGGGGGCAAAATGCCAAAATGTCAAAAATAATATAAGCAATAACGACTTATATGCAAAATAAATTTATAAGTGGTTGCAATGACCTTAAAAAAAGCAACATTTCCCAACGATAAAAAACTTTAAAATAACTTTCACAAATAGTAAAAACCTATATAATAAATCCTATTAATCTTTTGAATAAACATGTGCAGATTCCATCTGGATGGAAGCCAGTTTTAGAAGATCCCGCAACACTACAAATATTTTTTGATTACTATGCAATCACAAAACCTCCATTGTCAAAAGAAGTGAGTCATTCATCTCTTTTGTTGAATATATTTCCATAATTCCAAATGTTGTGTGTTCTTTATTGAAATCTTTTTATAATTTGTTGCTGTATATTTTTAGGCTCTAGAATGCTTAGTGAGATTGGCTTCAGTAAGGCGCTCTTTATTCTCAAATGATGCTGCACGTTCCAAGTTCTTGGCCCATTTAATGACTGGATCCAAAGAGATCTTACAAGCAGGCCAAGGTACATAATTTTCTTGAAATTAGTAATTATTTTTTAATTATATCCATAATATCCTTTTATACAAGCTCTTTGAGATCTTTTTTATAGCAAATCAACTTCAATTCTCAAAACCCATATCACTTCTGCTTATATTGTAACAAAAGATTCCCCTTTTATATATAAAAGTTCTTTGAGATCTTTATACATCAGTAATTATAATTTTTCTTAATTTATTATTTGTGAATCATGTACCAGGTCTTGCTGATCATGATAATTACCATGAGTATTGTCGTCTTCTTGGACGCTTTAGAGTAAACTATCAGGTGATTTAAAAAAAACTATTTTCTTTTTTACAAACCATCATTCAATTAAAATGAATACCATAAATGGGTAACAAGCTATTCGTTTTCTTTTCGTTCACAAAATACCATTGAAAAAAATGGAATTTTATGAACAATAAGTTTCTTTTTACCTTTTTTTTTTAAAACAATGGTGCTAATAACTTCAAGAGTAAATTACGGTTTTGGTCCCTGTGGTTGACACCAAATTACAGTTTTGGTCCTAGTTTTGAAAATCATGCACTAGTGGTCCCTGTGGTTTCAAAATCTTTCACTTTTGGTCCCTATGGTTTCCAAAGCTTTCATTTTTGGCCCATGTGGTTTACACAAATGGTAACAGAGGGAGGGACCAAAAGTGAAAGGTTTGGAAACCGTAAGGACCACAAGTGAAAGATTTAGAAACCATAGGGACCAAAACTGTAAAATTTTAAAAACTAGGACCAAAACTGTAATTTGACGTAAAGCACAGGGACCAAAACTGTAATTTACTCTAACTTCAATATGTGATGGTTGCAGCTTTCAGAACTTGTAAATGTGGAAGGATACAGTGATTGGATACGTTTGGTTGCAGAGTTTACTTTGAAATCATTACAATCATGGCAGGTTAGTTTGCTGTTTTCCAAATAATAGAGTAAATTACAGTTTTGGTCCTTGTGGTTTACACCAAATTACAGTTTCGTCCTAGTGTTAAAAATCTTGCATTTTTGGTCCCTGTGGTTTTCAAAGTTTTCACTTTTAGTCCCAGTGCTTTCTAAATCTTTCAATTTTGGTCCCTATTGTTTGCACAAACAATAACAGAGGGAGAGACCAAAAGTGAAAGATTTAGAAATCACAGGGACCAAAAGTGAATGATTTGAAAACCACAGGGACCATCGGTGCAAGATTTTCAAAACTAGGACCAAAACTGTAAATTGACATAAACCACAGGGACCAAAATTGTAATTTACTCCAAATAATATTACATACCATTTTTCTTTTTACTAATTTTCAACAAATATGTTGACTTTCATGCCTATTTCAACAGTGGGCTAGTAGCAGTGTATACTATCTTTTAGGACTATGGTCAAGATTGGTGACATCTGTACCCTACTTGAAAGCTGATGCACCTAGCTTGCTTGATGAATTTGTGCCCAAAATTAGTGAAGGTTTTATTACATCAAGATTTGATTCTGTACAGGTATGTCACACTCACACATAATATTTTTCATATACTTTTAGAGTAAATTACAGTTTTGGTCCTTGTGATTTACACCAAATTACAGTTTTGGTCCTAGTTTGGTCCCTTTGGTTACACCAAATCTTTCATTTTTGATCCCTTTGGTTTCCAAATCTTTCAGTTTTGGTCCATGTGGTTTACACAAATGGTAACAGAGGGAGGGACCAAAAGTGAAATATTTGGAAACCATAGGGACCACAAGTGAAAGATTTAGAAACCACGGGGACCAAAAATGTAAGATTTTCAAAACTAGGACCAAAACTATAGTTTGGTGTAAACCATAGGGACCAAAACTGTAATTTTCTCTTTTTTAGAGTAAATTACAGTTTTGGTCCTTGTGATTTACACCAAATTACAGTTTTGGTCCTAGTTTGAAAATCTTGCACTAGTGGTCCCTTTGGTTACACCAAATCTTTCATTTTTGATCCCTTTGGTTTCCAAATCTTTCAGTTTTGGTCCATGTGGTTTACACAAATGGTAACAGAGGGAGGGACCAAAAGTGAAAGATTTGGAAACCATAGGGTCCACAAGTGAAAGATTTAGAAACCACAGGGACCAAAAATGTAAGATTTTCAAAACTAGGACCAAAACTGTAGTTTGGTGTAAACCATAGGGACCAAAACTGTAATTTTCTCTTTTTTAGAGTAAATTACAGTTTTGGTCCTTGTGATTTACACCAAATTACAGTTTTGGTCCTAGTTTGAAAATCTTGCACTAGTGGTCCCTTTGGTTACACCAAATCTTTCATTTTTGATCCCTTTGGTTTCCAAATCTTTCAGTTTTGGTCCATGTGGTTTACACAAATGGTAACAGAGGGAGGGACCAAAAGTGAAAGATTTGGAAACCATAGGGTCCACAAGTGAAAGATTTAGAAACCACAGGGACCAAAAATGTAAGATTTTCAAAACTAGGACAAAAACTGTAGTTTGGTGTAAACCACAGGGACCAAAACTGTAATTTACTCTATTTTTTAATTACCATAAATTCCAATGTCTAAATTTTTAACTGTAGGCTACTTCACAAGATGATCTCTCTGAAAACCCTCTTGACAATGTAGAGCTTCTTCAAGATCAGCTTGAATGCTTTCCATATCTTTGCAGATTTCAGGTATTTTTATTTTATTTATTATAAAAAAATATGATTTTGAATTCTATATATTGACAAAGTCGATATTTTTTTCTGGATGTCAGTATGAAAGAAGTAGTTTGTTTATTATAAACATTGTGGAGCCAATTTTACAACTATATACGGTATGTTTTTGTTTAAACAATATTATTTTATTGGTGTTTTTGAAATTTGACATGATGTTTGATATTTATTTTCTGGATGTATTTATTAACAGGAAAGAGCACAACATCAGATTAGTGATAAAAATGAATTATCCGTCATTGAAGCCAAATTATCTTGGATAGTTCATATTGTTGCGGCTATATTAAAGATTAAACAGTGTAGTGGTTGCAGGTATCCAAAATTAAATTCTAAATTAATTGTTGGAAAAGTTTTATTATTCTTTGACCATATTTAATTTTCATTTTTTTTCTGTTTCAATTTAGCACGGATTCCCAAGAAGCTATTGATGCAGAATTATCAGCGCGTGTTTTGCGTATTATAAATGCCACTGATAGTGGATTACATAGTCAGGTACAACAGCTAACATGCAATTTATTAGAAGCAAGTTTTTTTTTTCTTTTTTTTTTTTTTGGCATAATGCAAAAAGAATGACTCAATAGTGAAAGTCAGAAAAAGAGGCTTTCCCTATAAAGTCCTAGCAGTTTACAAATTTTTTCTCATTTATTTTTTTCTTTTATTTCCCCAATTATGCTGTCATTTTCTCGAATATTTTTTATACTTAATGGTAAAAAAAGAAACTTTCTAAATTAATGAATAAATTTATATCTCATGGCAGCGATATGGTGAACTAAGCAAGCAAAGACTTGACCAGGCAATTTTGACTTTCTTCCAACACTTCAGAAAATCTTATGTAGGCGACCAAGCCATGCATTCTTCTAAGGTAATGAAAGTGTCCCTCTAATCATTTTGTATAATAAATAGCAATGCACTTTCATTTATTTGTGTATTATAGCATCCTACTTTCATTTCTTTCTATTACAGCATTGTACTTTCAATCTTTTTACTTTGAAAAATCTACCTAGTTATAGTAATGTACTTCCAATTTTTTTTTTTCTTATTTGGACATTATCCATTAATAAATTTACCTAATTATAGCTGTGAAAATGCTGTAATAGGGAGAAATGAATATAAGATGCTATTATAATTTAACTAATGAAAGTACATTGCTGTTTTTTTCATTAGTTCAATTAAGAAAAACCTGTTTTTTGCAGCAGCTTTATGGTCGACTATCTGAGCTGCTTGGACTTCATGATCATCTTCAGGCCTTAAATTTAATTGTTGGAAAAATAGCAACAAACCTCAAGTGTTACACAGAGGTACTTTACTTTACTTAATTACCCTTTTTGGTTTTTGTCTGAAAATTTCATACAATGTTCTCATTTACCCTTACAGAGTGAGGAAGTTATTGGTCACACCTTAAGCCTTTTTTTGGAACTTGCATCTGGGTTAGTTAGTTCCATTGTATTATTATATCTTTTTGTAGTGTGTTTTCTGTAAGCAATGTTCTTAATCATTTGATGAATTTTCTTGCAGATATTCATCAGGAAAGCTACTTATGAAGTTGGACACTGTCAAATTCATTGTTGCAAATCATACGGTGATTCTCTCTGTCTTATCGGTTTTTCATAACTTTGAAGCAATCTTTTATATCAATGGAATAATTAAATTAGTCATTTGTAGAAGTAGTCATATCAAATTGTCATAATATTAAAATTTTGATTCTCATATGTCTATGAATTGTGTAGATTTTTTCAAGTATAGTGTTATAATACAAAAATTTGAAAGTAGAATGCTATAATTTGCTACTTTATAAACTACAATGCCTTCATATGAAAAGAATCGCAAGTACAACACTATAGTAAAAAGAAATGAAAGTAGGACGCTATAATGAACAAATAAACGTAAGTACATTGCTCTTTCTTGAAATAGACCTAATACTTACATATTTATTTATTTATTCTTTTTTGTTTGTAGAGGGAACACTTTCCTTTTTTGCATGAATACAGATGCTCTCGCAGTAGAACAACATTTTATTACACTATTGGATGGTTAATTTTCATGGAGGACAGCCCTGTTAAATTCAAGTCTTCAATGGATCCACTATTACAGGTCTTTTCATTTCACCACTTTTTTAAATCTTCATTTTAAACTTACTGCAATTATTTGATTGTTTTTTTATTTATTTATAGGTTTTTATAAATTTGGAGTCCATCCCTGACTCTATGTTTCGTACTGATACCGTAAAATATGCATTGATTGGATTGATGAGGGATTTAAGAGGAATTGCAATGGCTACTAATAGGTAACGTCACAAACATTCTTATTGGATTTTAAAATTGTTATATTATATTATAAATGAGTAAATGGCATTTTTGTATTTTTGATTAATTTTAGCCGAAGAACGTATGGGCTTTTGTTTGAGTGGTTATATCCTGCTCACATGCCAATTCTTTTAAAGGGAATCTCACATTGGGCAGACACACCCGAGGTAACTTCAATTTTCTTATTGAATTTATACTTGATAATCTTTTTTAGATTTATTTATAGGGAGAACTTTTATAATTACATATATATATATATATATATATATATATATATATATATATATATATATATATATATATATATATATATATATATCCTTACAAATTTTGAAATTACTCGTATATCCTTACAAATCTTAAAAAATCACATATATACCCAAAAGATTAATTTAATAATAATTAATCTTTTAAAAAAATTAATAAAACAGTTTTTAAATTAGTTTATACCCAAGTTACATATATATCCTTACGAACTTTTATAATTACATATATATCCTTATAAATTTTGAAATTACTCGTATATCCTTACAAATCTTAAAAAATCACATATATACCCCAAAGATTAATTTAATAATAATTAATCTTTAAAAAAAATTAATAAAACAGTTTTTAAATTAGTTTATACCCAAGTTACATATATATCCTTACGAACTTCTATAATTACATATATATCCTTATAAATTTTGAAATTACTCATATATCCTTTCCAATCTTAAAAAATCACATATATACCCAAAAGATTAATTTAATAATAATTAATCTTTTAAAAAAAAATTAATAAAACAGTTTTTAAATTAGATTATACCCAAGTTACTAAAATATCCCTGTGAAATCCTTCTATAATCGATAACTCATTCATGCTTAAACAACTGATCACGACAGCAGTTCGGCTATGATTGCATATTCCATATTGAATGATAAGAAATTGTAACAAACTTATATGTTTGGAAAATTTGGGAAAAGGGTAGTAATAGTATGGTAACGTCACAATTTAATTAGTTTTTAAAAGTATAAAAAATAGAATTAAAAATAGTTTTTTAATTTTCAAAATGATTAATTATTATTAAATTGATCTTTTGGGTATATATGTCATTTTTTAGGGTTTGTAAAGATATATACATAATTTCAAATTTTATAAGGATATATAAGTAATTATAAAGGTTTCTAAGGACGCAAGATTTATAATACACATTATTATATAGGGTTAATTATGAAAAAAGCACTATATTTTGCTAAAAGTTCGGTTTAACCACCAATTTTTAAAAGAATTGGAAAAAACCACCAATTTTTGGTAAAAAGTTTCATTGAAGCCATTATTACCGGTTCTTCCGGTCATAATGGTTAGGCTAAAACTTTTTCTAAAAATTAGTGGCTTATTAGAACAAATGAAAAATTGATGGTTTAAGCAGAAAAAGTAATGAAATGTGTTTTTTTTCGTAATTGTATAATTTAAAGTATAAACATTATCTAGGTCTAATTACAAAAAAGCACTATATTTTGCAAAAACTTTGGTTTAACCACCATTTTTTAATATTCGGAAAAACCACCATTTTTTGTAAAAAGTTTCATCGAAGCCACTGTTAGCGGCTTCTTCAAGTCATAGTGGTCAGGTTGAAATTTTTTCCAAAAATTGGTGGTTTTATTAGAACAAATGAAAAATTGATGGTTAAACCAGAAAAAGTACAAAAATATAGTGCTTTTTTCTTAATTTGCCCTATTATATATGATGGAAAATAAGTTTGAATTAACTTCTACAACAAGATATAAGAAACTCTTTTCTAGTCGTTTTATCTATTAGCTAATCAAATAATCTTTGTAACATTTAAACAATTGGTTATATCATGTAATGTCTTTAACTTATAATTTATTAGAAACATTATTTAAAAATAAGTTGTAATTATCACAGGTCACCACACCATTGTTGAAATTCATGGCTGAATTCGTTTTAAACAAAGCTCAACGGTTGACTTTTGACTCCTCTTCTCCTAATGGAATCCTTCTTTTCCGAGAAGTCAGCAAACTCCTTGTTGCATACGGATCAAGAATCTTAACTTTCCCTAATGCTGCTGATATATACGCCTTTAAATACAAAGGAATATGGATTGCACTCACTGTTCTTTCAAGAGGTACATACTTTCACTCATTCGTCTATTATAACATCCTACTTTCATTCCTTCAAAGTACAATATCTTAATAACAAAAAAGTTGAAAGTACAATGCTCTTTCTTGTATCATAATTACAGCTTTGTCTGGAAACTATGTGAATTTTGGGGTGTTTGAACTATATGGAGATAGAGCTCTCGCGGATGCACTTGACATTGCTTTAAAAATGACATTATCCGTTCCTTTAGCAGATATTTTGGCTTACAGAAAGGTATTTACTATTTACTATTTACCATTTAAATATCCATTTTAATATTATACGTTCTGTTTACCTAATTCTGATTATGACCTAATTTTGTGTGGTTTGTAGCTTACGAAAGCATATTATGCGTTTTTGGAGGTTCTATTCAACAGCCATATTGTTTACATGTTGAACCTTGATACAAACACTTTCATGCATATAGTTGGCTCTTTAGAATCTGGATTAAAAGGGCTCGATACTAGCATTTCAACTCAGGTATATATCTATTAAACAAGTTATATTTTTTTAAACTTATTTGTTCCCTTTCTTTTTGAAATGATTTTGCACTTGGTTGAAAACATACATGATTTGCGCTTTCTGTTTAGTATTTAGGGCAAATTACGAAAAAAGCACTGTATTTTGGTACTTTTTTTGGTTTAAGCATCAATTTTTCGTTTGTTCTAATAAAACCACTAATTTTTGGAAAAAAATTCAACCTGACCACTATGACCTGAAGAAGCCGGTAACAGTGGTTTCGATGAAACTTTTTACTAAAAACGGTGGTTTTTCCGAATCTTAAAAATTGGTGGTTAATGTGAATTTTTTGCAAAATATAGTGCTTTTTTCGTAATTAGACCTAGATAATGTTTACACTTTAATTTATATAATTACGAAAAAAACACTATATTTCATTACTTTTTCTGCTTAAACCATCAATTTTTCATTTGTTCTAATAAACCACCAATTTTTAGAAAAAGTTTTAGCCTAACCATTATGACCAGAAGAACCGGTAATAATGGCTTCAATGAAACTTTTTACCAAAAATTGGTGGTTTTTTTTCAAATCTTTTAAAAATTGATGGTTAAAACCGAACTTTTGTAGTCCATTATATATTTTGAAAAATCTATCTAGTTATACCAGTGATTTTTTATTATTATTATTTTTTTTATATTTGGATGAATTGCTATAATTGGTAGATTTTTTCCAAGTACAATGCTGTAATATTAAAAAATGAAAGTAGAATAAGCAAATCAATGAAAGTATGTTGCTATTTCTTGCATTTAACATTAGTTTTTTATTTATTTATGAAATATTATTATATATGATGAAAAATCAAAATTTGTTTTTTCAGGCTGCATCTGCGGTTGATAATTTGGCTGCTTACTATTTTAATAATATCACAATTGCCGAGGCACCAACTTCACCTGCTGCAGTCAACCTTGCCCGCCATATTGCAGAGGGTCCCACAATTTTCCCAGAAGTAAGCACTTTGACCATACAGTTTGACTTTTTCTCATCAAGGCATTGTACTTTGAAAAACTTCCCAAATATAGCATTACACTTTCAATATCATTATTATCAACATATTCTACTATGATAAATAGACCTGATTATAGCTATAATTGTGTATAACTAGGGTAATTTTTCCATGCGTTGCTGCGGATAAATTTCTATGCAAAAATTCCAAACCAGTACAACAAATACTTTTTTTTATCAATTTTGCAAACAAACAATTTTAAAGAAAAAATGGAGGACCAAAACTGTAATTATCCTAACTTAAAAGCTATAGGTACTAAAACTGTAATTAATGCAAATTAAAAACTACAGGGACCAAAACTGAAATGATTGAAATAGAAAAGTATGGGGACCAAAACTGTAGTTAAAGAAAATTAAAAAATACAGGGACAAAAAATGTAATTATCATACATTAAAAACTATAGGGACTAAAACTGTAATTGATACAAATTAAAGTCTATAGGGACTAAAACTGTAATTATACAAATTAAAACTACAGGGATCAAAACTGTAATAATGCTAAACTGGCAAAAAAAACTATAGGGACCAAAACTGTAATTAATAAAAATTAAAAACTGTAGGGACTAAAACTGTAATTATACAAATTAAAACTACAGGGATCAAAACTGTAATAATGCTAAACTGGCAACAATTGTATATAATGTATAGTTTTCAAAGTGTAATGCTGTAATATTACACATAAATGAAAGTACGTTGCTATTTTCTGCATTAAATACTTTAATCTTGTGGCAGATATTGAAGACGCTGTTTGAGATTGTTTTGTTTGAGGACTGTGGGAATCAGTGGAGCCTTAGCAGACCAATGCTCAGTTTAATACTAATCAATGAACAGGTGACTCATCACTTTTATTTTTTTAGTAATTATCCACAATCATATTTAATATTTATTCTACTTTTAATACATAATAAGGTTAAATTTAAACCTGTTCTTGTCTGTATGTGTGATTTGCTCTTTGACTGAAATAACCATAATTTATTTAATTGCAGATTTTTTCGGACTTGAAAGCTCATATTTTAAGCTCACAGGTTTGTGCTTTTTTTTTTTCCCGAAAATAATGGCCAAAAATTACCAAATTCTGAATTAATAATTAAGACCTTAACTAATTCAGATTGTCACAGATGAAACTTGAATGTTTATTTACACAATACATGACGAAACAAGCTGTACCGTTATTAATGGGACAAAAAAAAATACAAGTATTTGCCGCACCTAAAAAGGTCTCGTTTGTGCGAAAAGACAGAAATGCCCTCGGCACTCCTCGTCATGATCGAGACTAGACAAACTTTTTAGGGCTATTTTCTATAATGATGAGGAAAATGAGGGCATTTACGTCTTTTGCACAAACGAGAGATTCAAGAGGGCATTTACGTCTTTTTTCATCGCATGTTTTGTCAATACAAGTATTTGTCCCACCGAAAAAGGTGGGACGGAATCATTCTAAATGTCATTTGTGCAAAAAGACGTTAATGCCCTCAGACATCCTCAAAGTCATCGAGACTAGACAAACTTTTTAGGGCTATTTTCAATGATGAGGAAAATGAGGGCGTTTACGTCTTTTGCACAAACGAGAGATTGAAGAGGGCATTTACGTCTTTTTACATCGCGTGTTTTGTCAATACAAGTCTTTGTTTTCGGTGGGATGGAATCGTTCTAAATGTCATTTGTGCAAAAAGACGTGAATTCCCTCAGACATCCTCATCGTCATCGAGACTAGACAAACTTGTTAGTGCTAGTTTCAATGATGAGGACAAAGAGGGCATTTACGTCTTTTGCATAGACGAGAGATCGAGGAGGGCATTTATGTCTTTTTACATCTAACAACTCGTATTTGTGGTATAATGCAGCCGGTGGATCAGCATCAACGCCTGTCATCATGCTTTGACAAACTAATGGCGGACATTTCTAGAAGCTTGGATTCAAAGAACCGAGACAAGTTTACTCAAAATTTGACAATATTTAGACACGAGTTCCGTGTCAAGTAAAAGCAAACATGTCTCGTCACTTAGGTTTGGTTTGGTTTGTTTACGTAATCAATTATCAATCAATCATCACGTTGTATAGAAGGAAAAAAAAAAAAAAAGAAACATCATCTTGTGCTAACCATTAAAATGTGAAGATGATGCATGTCATGTCATGATGTTTTGAAGGTCATGTAGTAGTGTTATATTGTTTGGACCCACGTCACCCTTGGTACAGCCCTCGTTACTATGGGAAAATGGGAAACTAGTTTGATTGTATCATATCATATTGTTGAATGATGGTTTAGATGAAAACAAGAATGCTCATGTGTCACGTTTTTGAAACATGGTTAAGATTCTCATCATAATTAACCCATATTAAAAGATTCTGAGTTTGCATTAACATAACATAACATCTATTTAAAGTTATTAATGTTTCATCATTGAGTAGTGGTTGCGGGATTGTCTCCTGTTAAAAATCTTGAGGATTAGGAAATATGTCTTGGGGAAACATAAAGTTAAAAACTCATTCACAATCAATCTTGGAGGGTGCCTGAGACCATCCCCATGGGTTGAAAATACTTGGCAGTATGTCTTGAAAACCGGACCACCGTTTGGCTTACCGGTTCGATGGTTCAACTGGTTCAACCGGTCGGATCGGTCTAAAAAACCGGATGACGTCATTATTATATCATAAATAAATATAAAATTATAATAAATACAAAATACATAAAAAACTCAAAAAATTAAAATACCAATAAAATATAAAACATAATAAAATGTCAAAGTTTAAATAATGTTCTATACCCCATTCATTTATAGATTTTAAATTGAAAAAAATAATTGATATAATAAGCATAAAAAAGAAATAAGAAAAGGAGATGTAAATAAGAAAATGAGATATTAGTTATAGACTATTCACTATAGTACTAAAGCATTCAAATACATTCATGTGGGAATGTATCCCATATCGGTAGGAGGAATGAATTGGAGGGGTCACTCCACCCTATAAAGAGATTAGATAGCTCTCTCCGTGCTTTACAATTGAAATCCTCGACTACCGGTTTAGACCGGTTTTAACCTGAGTACAACCAGGTTTAAAGAAAGTATATTAATTTTATTTTTGAGCCGGTTTTATACTGGTTTAACCGGTCCGGTTTGATCCTGTTTTCACTTGAACCGGCGGTTTTTACCGATTCACTAACAAACGGTTTTTGGAGGTAAAAAAACCGGTCAAGAGAATGGTTCCCGGTTTAACCGGTCGAACCGGCCGGTCCGGTTTTCAAAACCATGCTTGGCACTCATGGGGGTTTCAAATAAAAAAAGAAAAGAAAATTGAAGTATTTCTCACGGCCTAAGCCGTCTCCATGATCCAAGCTCAATAGTCACCATGATTTTTTTATTTATTTTTATGCTAGGTGTAATAATACTATATGATAATATTTATTATCCTTAAAAATCTATAATTATCATATATATTTTTAAAATAATATCAAAAGACTTTAATGAATTAAATTCTAGGTATTTTGAGGGTTGGGCTCTTTGCAGCGCTATCACCCTTGGTGGTCGTGACGCGAAAAGGGGTTTAAGTTCCGTAGCGGAGCACAGTGCTATACTTAGTGACGCGATGCGTCGAAATGCTTAAATCCTAATTCTTGGGCCATGAGCCCTATTTAAAGGCACTAAACCCTAGACCAGCCTCTTTTGTTTGCCTTCATACTCTAGAGAAACCATAGTTCGAGCTTTAGCCTTCCATTGTTGATTCTAGCTTCATTTATTGCCTTTGAAGGTTACTTGAAGAAGAAGAAGGAGGGTGGTGGTGCTAAGGAGTTATCTACAACCTAGATCCAGATTGCTCTACACGTTTTGGATCTTTATAAGTTATAAAGTTCCAATCTTGATGAATTATATGCATAGATCTAGTAGTTAGAGGTAGTTTATGGCTTGTATGGTCCATTCTTGAGGTTTTTCTAGAGTTTAGGGAACTCCAGGATGCCAAGTTTGTTTCTAGACTTTTTGTGAAGCTTCTGGACCTTGGAAGAGAGCATGCACAAGCTCTTTTGAAACCATGCAAGGTTTTGGTTATGGTTTTGGACTTCTTTTGACCTAGGGTTTGGGTTGGACTTGCATGCCCATAAAGTTTGCATATTTTTCCATCTACAACCCTAATGGATGGATTCTGGAAGACCCTAGCCATTGACTTAATGAATTAAGTGCTTAATATGAAAAGTTGGTCTGCCTAAAGATTGCGACGCTACCCGTAAGGGTTAGCGGTGCGACCTCTAGCGAAGCCTGTTTTCTGGATGGCGCCCCTTAGAGACGCTAAGGGTTATGGTCACGACGCTAAGCTCGACCATTGACTTTGACTTTGAGAATTGACCGTTGACTTTTTGACCGGTATGACTTTTGGTTAAACTTTAAGGGACTAGAGGTGTAGATCAAGGGGTTCACATTTTATTGGTTCCGGTCGCTAAACTATACGTAATGATGATGAGGTGGTTCAAGTTGCTAAGTGTCGAGAGACCGCTCGAGTGTGCGTTTCGACCTGCGCTTCAGGTGAGTCTCCTCATATATACTGTGTGGCGTTGCATGCGTAGGTAGCCTAAGACCCATTAGGGTAGGATTGTGTGCTTAGACTAGTATGGTCTTGTTTGCTGATTGTTTAAATTATATGATTTGTTCTTATTGTTGGATTAGGTGTCTAAGCCATGACTAATAATTAGTATTTATCTAATTAATAGTAGCATAGTCCATTTGGGTTGCCCTCATAGTTGGAGGATTGGTAGAAAGTCCGGTAGAGAGAAAGGTTGATTTATTATGTGATTAATAAATCAATAGAGATTAAATAAATAGTTTATTAATATATTTGAGTGATAATATATTAATTAGAAACTATAATAATTAATTAGAAATTTTTCTGGAATTAATTGGAATTAATTTGGTGGTTAACTTAATTAATTAAAGGTGCAGGGACTAAAACTGTAATTATTCAATAGTTGAGTAAGTGACAGTTTGAGTGAGTGTTTGACCAGCGAAAATTATATATGGAAACATATATATTTTCGATTTTAATAAGTAGGATAAAAGGGTTTGAATTAATAAGATAATAGATTATCTTGGTTTAAATTCAAACGGTTTATCTCTAAAAGTTTATCTGGTCATCTGCTTGGAGCCTATAAGTAGGGAGGCTCACAAACCCTAAACCTGCGATTTTTTGACTCTCTCTCCCTAAGGATTTTCGGCCACCAGCTAGGGTGTGACTGCATTTGAGGCAAGAGATTTCTGTTGCTTTGCTTCCAAGATTCGCCAAAGGTTGGTTTTTCTTAATCTTTTCATTTAGTTTATATTTTCTGGGCCCTATAGGTTTTGTTATATGTTTAACTAGAAGAAAACTTAGATCTATATAGGTTGCATGTGAACTTAGGAATTTTAGTTCATAGTTGCAGAAAACCTTTCAGTGATATCAGAGCTATTTGGTTTGTTTTCTTGATAAATTGCTATAATTGTATCCTGTAAATTAGGGTTTAATTCTTTCTAAACCCTAATGTGGCCATATTCGAAAATTAGGGTTTGTTTTTGATAACCCTGGCCGGCCCCTCCTGCTTGGCGGTTTTTTTATGATTAGGGTTTAGAAGGCTTTCTATTTTTGGTAACTTTAATTGTTTAAATAGATAAAACCTTAAACCAATTATCTTAAAAAAATCGAAAATTAGGGATAAGGATAGGTTTAAATTAATTTGATTATTTTGTGATACCTATCTTAGAATTAATTAATTTAATTAATTGTTTAATTAAAAGATAATTAAAAGGATTTTATTTAATTTCGATTTAATGGTTTAAATTCCGAAAATTAATAGATAAAATCTAGAAATATTTTAAAAGGTTTAAAATATCAAATGTTAATTAATTTAATTAATTGTTTAATTAAAATATAATTAAAAGGATTAATTAATTTCGAATTTAATTGTTTTAAATCTCGAAAATTAATAAATAAAAACTAGTAATATTTTAAAAGGTTTAAAATATCAAATTTAGTTAATTTAATTAATTGGTTAATTAAAAGATAATTAAATCGGGTTTTAATGGTTTAATTTAATTTTAAATGTAATATCTTAAATCGACAATAAATTAAAAGATAAACCAGAAACAATTTTTTAAAGGTTTAAAAAATTGCATCTTATATATATTATAACTAGGAAGTTATTTTTTATATGTATGAGATTAAATGGTTAGTCAAATCATTAGTATGCCTTATTCACGAAGCTGGTCTATAAAGTGGGTATATGGAGACTGCCTATAAAATGGCGGTCTAATAGGTGAACACTCTCGCCCACCGCTCGCCTGATCAGTGGAGGGTCGTTAGCCGAACAGGTTTGATAGGACCGCCTAATAATCACTAAAAGTATAATGATTCAAAGTACTAGAACACTTAATAAAACCCAAATCTAGTTACTTTAGGAAAAATGTGATTTGGTACTAATCCATGAAATTGCACATTGCACTTTATGAAACATTGGTGGAGCGTGTGTAATTTACCGGCATGCCAATAGGGGTTCATAAAGAGTTGCAATGGGTTTCCCGGGTATTATCATTGTTGATGGAGCGTGTGTGGTTTACCGGCACATCAATTAGAGATGATAATTAACCCGAGAGTACCAAGCTAATTTGCATGGTTATTCACATCCAGTTTGTGATCCTCGGCATCCCAGTCACAAACAGTGGGGCACATCCGAGATTAAACATGCCATTGAAAAGTTTAATGAATCTCAACAGATCTAGGAATTTCATAAGATGAAATTGATAAGTGTTTATCTACCTTAATGACCATTATGTTGTGATTATGGCATCCCTCTTCACACCATAGTTGGGGTATTTTGGATCCTAGCCTTATTAAATAACATATTGGGTAATTATTTAAAAAGGATCAATTAAACTAATAAATTCTGTTTATTTTTATAGATGTCAAGTGTCAATTCTCCTCCCTCACCCATTTCTGAAAGCATCAGAATGCACATGCTAAATATGGAAAGGCTGATTGGCCTCAACAGTAAAGAATGGCTTCGCAATTGGAGACTGGCTCTCGGCATTGCTGGCAAGCTACATCTCACCGAGTATCCGATCCCAGTTCCACCGGAACAAGTCATCATAAAAGGTTCTTATGATGAATCCGAAGAGATTCGTGACCTCATGCTGTCAACCATTGATCCCGAGTTCCGCAAGGATTTTGAATCCTTGGGGCCATATGAGTTAATGCAACTGGTTGAGGAAAAGTTCCAAAAACCAGTTGAAGAGGAACGAACCAGGATCTTCAAAAGACTTGCAGAGTGCAAGCTGAAAGCAGGAAGTAGCATCAATTCGCATGTTCTTCAGATTGAAGGGTACATAGGCGAGTTATAAACTTGGTTATTCCATGAGTCAGGAGGAGAGTGTTAACATCCTGCTCGCTTCGCTGACAAATGAGTACGATCTGTTCATTCAGACGTATAGAAAGGAGGACCAGAAAAAGACCCTCATGGAAATGTGTCCATTGTTGACTTTATACGAGTCACTCTTGGACTGGCATAGCTCCAATGGCTCAACTACTTCTGGATTAAGTCGAGTGAAGAGACGTAACAAGAAACGGTCAAGATCAACTGGACATGTCTCAAGCTGGAAATCCACCAAATCGGATACGGTCACGGAAAGATTGGAAGACGCTCCAACTCTTTTGAAAGTTCAGGTATATCTAAAAACCTCAAAACTCCTGTTCCAAGATTTCTTGATACATAATGTGACAGTCGCATTTTGGTTTGTATGCAGGGAATCAAGAAGGCACGAGACTCTGGCGCATAGGAGCACATTTGGATTGGATCTCCAGCTCCTGCAGTTTTGAAGTTTAGATAGATATTGAAATATTGTTATTAGTCTTTAGTTGCATTTCGACATTGTCTATTACATTGTTCAAGGATTTTGTTTTAATAAAATTGTCATTTTTCTTTTAACACCTGTTGTCTAAAATTGTCCTTGAAATGTTATATGAATGTGTTGAATGTATGTTTAGTAATAACTTGAATGATGATCCGAAATGTTTTGAATTCAAGAATTGTGTCATTATGATTGTTAATACAAATGTTATAAGAATCAATTCAACCAAAGGTCCAGTTGGACAGGACGTTGGAATCACTTGACTTAGAGTCACTTGATGAATTGACTTCTTAATGTGTCAAGAAATGAATCAACCAAAGGTCCAGTTGTACAGGACTTTGGAATCATCTGACTTAGAGTCATATGATGATTAAGTTCTTCATAAAGCACATGTGGCAAGAAATGAATCACCTAAAGATCCAGAGGATAGGATTTTGGAATCAGTTGACTTAGAGTCAACTGAAGATTGCAAGTCTTGAACAAAGTTAACAAAGTCATTAGTCTACATAGATATGTAAAAGACATTGAGATTAAGAGCAACGGACACACCTGTTGCGGTGTGTTGCTCGAATCTTGAGATAGAACACAATTGTTTGTACTTCACAATATTCATCATTCGGTATGATGAATATGACATTGCTTATCGGGATAAGCAATTGAATTGAAACCTTGAACAGTCCAAGGACTTCAAAGGAAGTACAAGTTCCACAAGACCTGAGCGATAACATAAACTGAGAAAAGGGTTTCATAGTTCATTCTCTTCCAAGAGCATTAATGGTTACAATGTGTCTTAGGGAAGATAATGGAGCATTGGTCGAAACAGTTCGATCCTCGATGTATGAGATACATTGCAATTAGTTTTCAATAAGTTGAATCCTATACCAGTCAGTCCATATAAACCATATTCCGACCACATCCTAGACTAATTAGGTCTTGCAGACACTGTCTGAAATGTAAAGCTGGGATTATCCCACTCATACATAGAAAGTCCAGGGTCTTGTAGCGTTCATCCGAAGCTCATGACTAGCCTGAACATGATCAACATTGTCGTTTCATTGGCTATCCCGCTATAACTCTAAAAGAATAGCTCTTTTAGAAAGAACTCATGTTCTAAGGAATCAGTAGGAGTTGGGACAGTCCTGAATGAGTTCAGGATTAGCCAAGTGAAAGGACCTTTAGTCACCACTAGGCTTGGAGCAGAAATCAGATTTCTACAACTGACATAATCTTCTCTTGACCAGTAGTATTGATCACCATCATAAGTAGTTGTGATTGCGGTGACACACCGATTGGTGGTAAAACACTATAGTTGGTACGGATTTACAATTCGACTACTTGGAAGCATTGGTGAGCCTGGTTGCTGCCAAACAAGAGAACCTCAGGGCGAGACACAGTCTATGTGAAAATTTGATTGATTTTACACCTGGTCTAAAAACCAGTGGGAGTAACTGAATCATCAAAAGAAAGCAACATGGACAGATACATACCTTCAGAACATCTGGTTGAGTGAGACGATACTCTGAGTCAAGTAATTGATTCCGGGAGAAGTAATCTCAATAGAAGATGGAATCCGAAAGGATACTGTACGGTACATTGTGAATCGTTAGTGGAGCGCGTGTGGATCACCGGCACACTAATAGGGACTCACAAAGAGAGTCCCGGTACAAAGGTAAATAGGCCCGGGATTTCCCCACGGGCATCTCGCAAGAAAGGATATTCAGATTCTCAAAAAATATGCCAAAGGATTGGATTTTAAGAAAGGGCTGAAAGTTTTCCATTAAAATGTCAGAAAGGTTTGGATTCTCAAAATGTGCCATAAGTCCTGGATTTTGTGAATAGTCTATAACCATGTCAAAGCCAGTGGGAGTCGCCGTTATCTACTATCTCCATATGTGGGATACATACTGTTTCTAGGAAACGTCTCTTTTCATTACAAAGTGTAATGACTTGGTGTTAAGAGACGGATCGCTATGAAAGCCTTAATAGAAATACGACATACTCAGGTGGTTGCAAATGTCTATGAGATAGATCCAGACTCTGCCAAAATGATCTTGATGAGATTCAAGATGCATAGACCCAGGAAAATGTTTTTCTTATCATTGCAAAATGTGATGACTTGGCATGAAAGAAATTAAGAAGGTGCAACATACTCACACAATCATCTATTGGATAGATGAGATCGCCAGCCTAGGCCTAGCCATTGTAACATGATCTTGATAAGATTCAATATGCATGAGAAGAGTCTCCGAAAGGAAATAGTTTTTCGAAAGTCATGACACAAGGATTATAAATAATCTTTGGATTCCGAAAGGGTTTGGAATAAGATCGGATCGGGTTCCACAAGTTCTTGGATCGATCAAAGTGTCATGAACATATCCAGATGACTTGATGCTTAAGGCATAGTAAGTTGGATTCAGGACATTGTCTGGCTAGGAATACTGGATGGATGGTTTGAACTCAAGTGAGAACTCATAAGGAAATGATTGGGGTGATAGTGTTAATTTGAAAGATTTTCAAATTGGTAACGTCAGGACATGATGGTTAAAGAATCTCGATGGTATTCTAATGGAGCGCGTGTGGTTCACCGGCACATCATAGCACCTCGAAATAGTCTTACGGTGCAGTCAAGTAGACTAAAGACCCCAGAACCATAGGAAGTCACAGTACACATTACCAAAATAGAGTTAGGAGAGAAATTGACAGGATAACAAATTGAGATGTTATCGGATGAGTATCCGATTGGATCATCTGCAATAAAGTGTACAAGTATAAGATACTTTTTGGATACATAGAAAGAGTGTAAGGTTCATAAAGACATAGATGTAAAATTAGAATTGAAAGTTCAAAAGAAATCATGAAACCGATAATAGTTTATGACAAGGTCCGACCTGGTGATTACCTTGTGGAGACTCGGTAATAAGCAAGAGTAGCTGCCAGTCAGATCTTTATGTTTCGCTTTCGCATGTTTTACTTCCCGAATAATTTAATTATTCAGAAAGGTCCACAGTCGATCATACTTTGGGAAGTAAGTATTGAATCAAGACTGTCATGAATTGATTTGTAGACTGTCTAAGGAGTTAGACATAGCAATAGGATTGCTACAACATTCATGAGTACTCAGAAATAGAGATTTGAGTATTGGAAAAACCCACGCTCAATAGATTGCTTCATGGATTATATCACAAGCAATGTTGAGACGATAATATCCTATGATCTTGAAGTGGAGAGATATGAGTTATAATTTACAAGGAAGTTGTTCGTTGATAATACGAAAACGCATCGGTAACTCGATGTTATAAAACGTGTTGTTGTGAATGATTTGACCGGTAAAAGATATAAGCATATGAGTCGAAGCTTATTCGTTCCTTGACCCTGATGGGAAACAAATATCTGTAGGCCTCTCGATGATTTTGAAGTTGACTGAAGTGCTGGCCAGCCTGGACTAAATTGATGTGTTCAATTAGAAGTTCTAAAGTCATAAGTAGAATCGAAAATCAGGAAACAGAGTATCGGACAGAGATTGATCTCAATCCATGTCTCGTGTCTGAAAATATCTTGTTGGACGAAGGATCATATGATCACTTATCTTTGGACAGAACTAAGTAGGTCAGAGTTCGGCAGCGGTTTCTAGGAGGCTACAGTTGCTAGTTAATTAGAGATTAAATCAGTAATTTTAGTCATAGACTTATCCAAGTGGGAGACTGTTGGATTAGGTGTCTAAGCCATGACTAATAATTAGTATTTATCTAATTAATAGTAGCATAGTCCATTTGGGTTGCCCTCATAGTTGGAGGATTGGTAGAAAGTCCGGTAGAGAGAAAGATTGATTTATTATGTGATTAATAAATCAATAGAGATTAAATAAATAGTTTATTAATATATTTGAGTGATAATATATTAATTAGAAACTATAATAATTAATTAGAAATTTTTCTGGAATTAATTGAAATTAATTTGGTGGTTAAATTAATTAATTAAAGGTGCAGGGACTAAAACTGTAATTATTTAATAGTTGAGTAAGTGACAGTTTGAGTGAGTGTTTGAACAGCGAAAATTATATATGGAAACATATATATTTTTGATTTTAATAAGTAGGATAAAAGGGTTTGAATTAATAAGATAATAGATTATCTTGGTTTAAATTCAAACGGTTTATCTCTAAGGGTTTATCTGGTCATCTGCTTGGAGCCTATAAGTAGGGAGGCTCACAAACCCTAAACCTGCGATTTTTTTGACTCTCTCTCCCCAAGGATTTTCGGCCAAGACTACCAGCTAGGGTGTGACTGCATTTGAGGCAAGAGATTTCTGTTGCTTTGCTTCCAAGATTCGCCAAAGGTTGGTTTTTCTTAATCTTTTCATTTAGTTTATATTTTCTAGGCCTTATAGGTTTTGTTATATGTTTAACTAGAAGAAAACTTAGATCTATATAGGTTGCATGTGAACTTAGGAATTTTAGTTCATAGTTGCAAAAAACCTTTCACTTACGACTGTCGTGCTTGATGCCCGACAGGTTGGACGGTTCCTGATGCCCGTTAGGGTCGGACCGTGGCTAATGCCTGAGAGGGTTAGATTGTGGTTAGTACCCTGTAGGGTCGGATTGTGCCTGATGCCTGCTAGGGTTGGACGGTGCCTGGTGCCCGCTGTGGTGAATCTGTTTGGTGTGTCTGTTGTGTAATGGAATGCGTGGTATTTTGGAAACTCACTAAGCATTGTGCTTACTCTATCAAGTTAAATGTATTTCAGGTACTTCCTCTGATAAGGGGAAAGACGCAATATGACTGTACTGCATCTTGGGGATCGATTGAGACTTCCGTTGATTCATGATCTGTATTGTATTTATTGTTATGGGTTTTAGACATGATATTTTAGGTAAAATGCTAAAGTAACCCAACAACCTTTTGGAAATTGCTCTAAAATTCCCCTTATGTTTTTTCTTGTTCTGTAGGGGCTGAGGTTTAGTTAACCGGTTGATGTGTTAAAATGAACGGATTGTACCGGGTTATTGTCCACATCAGCTTCCCCACAAAACTAAATGTGTGTAATTGTATCCTAATGTGCATACTCGGGTTATTGTATCGTTGAAAAGAAACCGATAACAGTACCAAACTTCAGGACCAAGATTATGGTGTGGCCCCCCTTATATAAACGTTGTCTGTCCCTCTTTCGATCAATACGCAAAAACTGATTACCCAAATTCGATCATAATTTCGACGGTTTTTTGAGCGAACTTATGTTTCATTGTCTGCTATAAATCGATACCATGCCGTTTGCAGACAACCATTCGTTTACTGATTTTTATGTAGCGGACATCATTGATGTGGAGCCACCGTGCCATTACGACATAATGTCCACGGAAACGCAACTAGAGATCGAAATGTTAAAAAAAGAGGTGACCATGGTGATCAACAACCTAAGGGGAGCCGTAGCGTTTCTGCAGGATGAGTCTTGCGATTGAGATCGAACAAGGATTGGATATGGAAATGGTTGGTAGTGGTGATGGTGACTGTGGCCGCGTCCCGCTACTTCAGCCAGTAGTAGCAGGTGATGGTGGTTTGGTTTTTGGGGGTTTATTGTGTAACGCCCCAATTTCCAACCAAAATTTTTCTTTAAAAATATAAGTAAAAACACAACTAATCTTATTAGAATATTAAAACGCTGTTCATCAAAACATATTATCAGAGTATATCCGTCCCGTAATTATAAAAATCTCATTTAATAAAATAACTGCAAATCATAAATATATGATGCACCGCCGTCACGTCGAGCTCACCCCTTTATCAACTGTAGTACCTGAAAATGTTTTAAAATCAACGGGTAAGCACAAGCTTAGTGAGTTCCACAAATTACCATACATACCCACACATTCAACAACCAGCCATCGAGAACGACCCGACCCTACCCGTGATACAACACCTATGAGTGCCCATGATACAACACCTATGGGACACGAGGTGGTTCTATCCATGATGCAACACCTATGGGTTCCCGGAATTGGCCATGCCCATGATACAACACCGATGGGACAAGGCGATAGTCTAGCCCGTGATACAACACCTACGAGACAAGACGATAGTCCAAACCGTGATACAACACCGACGGGTGAACACGCATCAGTACTGAGCCCAACAACATATAATAACCACAATAAATAGTGTTGAAAAATATATTTTTATATGTGACAATCACTGAAATAAGATGAACTGTTATTATCTAACAAATATTATCAGTTTATTTCAGATTGCGTGAATTCGAGATCAAAAACAAAAATAAATCAAGACCCGAGAAACTTTGAGAAAACATCCAAACCTGAGGAAGTAACGCTACAAACCAAAGAGCAAAATACAAAATATCACACTGCTACAGCGCTCGCGACGCGACGGCAATGGTGGTCGCGACGCGAAGACCTCCATCGCGAAGCCCCTCCAACGCGACACCACCAACTTTCTAATCGCGAGACTACCAACCAAACGCACTATCCTTCGCGACGCGACCAAAAGCAACGCGACCAAAAGGAAACGCGACGAAAAGCTTGACATACCAGCGAAGACGCACTGACCCGACAAAAAGCGCACCGACCACCAGCCAAGCACCCTCGCGACGCGACGGAAGGCCCTGTCGCGACGCGAAGCCTGTTCTTCAGCAAGTATAAATTGAAGCTCAATCTCTTGCCATTCTTTACAACACACACAACACATATATCAACCAAGCTCCATACACTCTTACCCACGACCAGAAACTTCAAGACTCTCAAATTTCTGCATTTGGCAACAAGAATCAAACCGCACAACCGCAAGAAACAAGATATCCTCCCGACACCAAAACTTCAAACCTCTAAATAACCTCTACCCGACACCAAAACTTCAAACCTCTAAACAACCTCTACCCGACACCAAACTTCAAACCTCCAAACAACCTCTACCCGACATCAAATATCACCAAAACCTCATCCTACCTAAAAGAAACAAGAAATCGACACATCAAGAAAACCCGAGCAAAGAACAAGAATCGAAGCTTCAAAGAAAATCGTCATATTCATCCGCTATCGATAAGTTCTTTTGAAATTATCCGTGTTATTATTGATTTATTGAAACTGTTATAAATCAACTGTACCAAACAACCAAGACATAAAAATTGAACCATGACAACGAAAACACATGTGGACTGTATTTAACCGAGACATCTAACTTCTAACTTCTAACCTTTTTATTTATTGTAAAAACACGTTATCGTTGATAATGGCGTTTATTACATCTAACATCTAATTTCTAACTTCTAACTTCTAACCTTTTTATTTATTGTAAAAACACGTTATCGTTGATAATGGCGTTTATTACATCTGACCTTTAACTTCTAACTTTTACTTTATTTACCGCTTTCTGTTCATTTAAATATTGTCTAGTTTAGATTTACCGTTTTATCTTATTCCGCAACTCTTATTTATTTCCGCATATTATAGATAAAATACATATCTGTCACACAGTAATCGGCTTAAAAACCCTTATTCGTGGTGATCGGTTATCGTATTTTCAACAATTGGTATCAGAGCTTGTGTGATTTACTTTGAAATTTTTGTCGAGAACTTTTGTGTAGAGTTTTTATAAACCACCAATAAGTTTCCTTTAAAAATTTCATCTTAATATCACTTGTTCAAAAAAAAAATAATAATAAAAAAAAAACATTTAAAAATTACTCGTGTGATTTACTTTGAAAATTTTATCGAGAACTTTTGTGTAGAGTTTTTATAAACCACCAATAAGTTTCCTTTAAAAATTTCATCTTAATATCACTTGTTCAAAAAAAAAAAAAAAAAAAAACACCAAAAATATCTTCCGCAAACTACTCAAACATAAATTCTGTATCTATTGCTAATAGTATAGGTTCAGGTACTCGAGCACCCATTCTTATTCCCGAAGAATATAAATCATGGGTAGGTCGTATGAATCTTCATCTCAACTCTATAAGTGAAGATGTGTGAAAATGTGTAGACGGATCTCTACCAGATAACATGACCTCTCTTACGAGTAACTTGGATATACTGAATGAAAGGAAGAAACTTGAACTTCAAGCCAAAAAGGAGCTTGTGTCTGGAATACCTCACAGTATTCTAAGCCAAATGAATGATATAATCCTTTTAACCGCAAACCAAATTTGGCAAACTTTGAAAAATCGTTTTGAAGGAAATGAGAGAATCATTGGAAACAAGAAAACATCTGTTTTAAACGAATTTGACAACTTCAAAATGTTTTCACATGAGACCATCCATGATGCTCATGACAGATTCAATCTCATTACCATCAAAATGAATAATTTAAGCATCAAAAAGTCACAGCATGAAATAAACCTCAAATTTTTAAACAACCTTTATGAAAGCTGGAAAATGGTCAAACTCATCATCCAGGGAAATCCGGCAATTCATACTGAATCTTTGTACAATCTGTACGGAGAATTACAATCGTATGAATCCTCGATTGACCCACCAACGTCTACTTCTTTTGGAGGACCGCTTGCTCTTTTGTCAACATCCTCTCAAAACCAAACACATTTTCCTGATCAAAGTCAAATTGATTTAAATCAAAACCAAGCTTTCTTAAGTAATCCTTGTGACTTGTCCGATCCAAATAATGAAGCTGACTACCATCAATTGTGTGCTTTGGTAGCAAACACTAATCTCGAAAGATTTTTGCCACATCATAGACCAAACTTTCAACAAAGATCCACTTTTGGACAAAACTTTCAGAATCGTGGTTTTCAAAATAATAACAACTCTTATAATAACCAAAGTTCTGGATTTCAGCAAAATCATTCAAAACCATCTCAACAGAAACAAACTCAAACATCCGAAAGACCTCCCGTTAAGAGCCAAAAGGCTGACAATAACGATGATGATGATGACGTAATCATTTGTCACAAATGCAAAGGACTAAATCATTATGCCCGAGATTGTCGAGCCAAAATCAAGGTCAAAGACTCAGCTTACTACGCTCAAAAAGCTGAAGAACTGAAGAAACAAGAAAAGAAAGCAAAGCAAAAAGCTTTGATGGCATTCTACGAACCTAGCGTGGAACACTGGCCAACTTCTGATGATGAAACAGATAATGAACCAGCTCAGTCAAACTTTTGCTTCATGGCAGACAATGAACCAACCACAAGAGCTCCATATGTCATCGATCAGGTATGGTCTATGATCTCAGATCTCGGTCTTTCAAGAACACCATTTGAGTCCCACATGACTAAGATTGAGAACAGTCTAAAAGCTGATCTCAGACTGTATCATGACACAATAGTCAAATCTGATATCTACAAATCTGAATTACAAACCTTGCAACTCAGATTTGGAGAATCTACAAGGACTAGAGACAAACTTGAAAGAGACATTGAACGAAAATCTGAAGAAAATAATCACATCCTAGAACAATTAAATGAAGCTCTAAAACAAAAAAGGGACTTAGAAATAAAAAATCAATCTGTTATTTCATCTGAAATAAAAGATACATTAGAAAAGGAAGTCCTTCAGTTAAAACAAAAAGTTCAAGATTTAACTGACAAAAACACTAGTTTAATTCTAAAACTAGATGATTCTTCAAAGCAAATCAAGTTTCTTGAATCCGAAAATCAAAGATTTCAAGGAAAATTGAATTCTATCAATATTGCCAGAAAATTGAGTGATGATGTTTTCACTAAAGCAAACAACTTAGGAACTGGCAAAATTGATACGAATTATAAACCAGGAATTGGAAGAGAATCTTTTGAAAATGAAGAGATTGAAAAGAAAAATGGGACAATTAGTGAAAACTCTAAATCACCACAACTAGATTTTTTCTCATCTGCCAATGAGGATGATTCAGATGATGAAACAGTTATCAACTGCAGCCCAGATGATACCTTTTTCAACAAATCATTCAAAAGAGTTGTAAAATCTGAATCAGACTCTGCTAGTTCAGTAACTCATCAATTGAGATCTACTAAACTAACAAGGAATGATGGCACAATCAAACTTGAAAATTTCTTAAATGGAGAAAATTCTGATCATCAAAATGGTAGTACTTCTGTTCCAACAGTCTTTCCCTCTTTAAACTCAACCTTTATTGGAAAGAACAGTCTGTGACAAAAGTATTCAAAGAAACAACAGACAAATAAACAACCAATTCAAGCTGTCTTTAAACCAAAAGAACAAAGCAAGACCACTGTTTTCAAAGAAACCCAAGAGAAATCTTTGAAACCAGTCTCTGTGCCACAAAAACAAACCTTTAATCCAAAACAAAAACCGTTTCAAAAACCAATTCAAAGTCACTTTCAAAAGATAAACTTCAATCTCTCAAGGAACTTTCAGAAACCATCATTTCACCAAATTCCATTCCATCATCAAAATGTTTTCCAAAACCATTCAGATCCCAGATACAAAGAAAGGTTATCAAACAGAACTTCACATATAGGATACTTTTCACAAAATCAGAAATCGTTTCAAATGACAGGTTTTCAAAGACGAATCTTAAATTGGGAAAATCTGATAAGTCAAATCAAGCCTCAACCACTTCGTCCAATTAACAGAAACCATAATGATTTCAAATTATCAAAAACCATTAACAAATCAGGACCCACCATGGTTTGGGTACCTAAAATTTCTGTCTAATTGCAGGCACTTTGTGCTGGAGAGCCCAAGGATGGCACATGGTATATTGATAGTGGCTGCTCCAAGCATATGACAGGAAACCAAAGCTTTCTACGAGACTTCAAACCCACAGAATCCAAACAAGATGTTACTTTTGGAAATAACATGACTGCAAGAATCAAAGGTTATGGAAACATAACAAATGGTCACTTCACCATCAAGAAAGTAGCCTATGTTGACGGCCTGAAACACAACCTAATCAGCGTATCACAACTCTGTGACAACAATCATGAAGTTCTTTTCACCAAACAACGAAGCATAATCACAGATGCCAAGACCAAAGCCATTCTAGTTAATTCTGATCGTCTAGGCAACATGTATCCACTAGATATGGACCTTATCTATGGAAAACCAGACATCTGTCTCTTGTCCAAAGCTTCTGCTGATATTAGTTGGTTGTGGCATCGTCGTCTTTCCCATCTCAATTTCGGCTACATCAACAAGTTGATCGCAAATGATCTTGTTCGCGGACTGCCACTTCTGAAACTTGATAATGAAACTCTTTGTGCAGCTTGTGAAGGAGGAAAACTGTCCAAATCCTCTCATAAAAGCATTCCTGAATCTAGTGTATCCGAACCACTAGAATTACTGCACATTGATCTTTGCGGCCCTGCAAAAACCCAAAGCATAAAAGGGAAGAAATACATCCTTGTTATTATTGATGATTACTCACGCTTTACTTGGGTTTTCTTTTTAAGGCTAAAGTCAGAAGCACCTGAAGAAATAATCAACTTCATCAAACAGATTGAATTAAAGCTCAAACGACCCGTTCGAAGAATCCGAAGTGATAATGGTTTAGAGTTCAAAAACATAACTCTAGACTCATTTCTCAAAAACAAAGGCATCGAACACAACTTCTCAGCCCCTTACACTCCTCAACAAAACGGCGTTGTTGAAAGAAAGAACCGAACTCTATGCGAAGCTGCAAGATCAATGCTTATCTTTGCTGATCTACCACAATACTTCTGGGCAGAAGCAATAGCCACAACTTGCTACACTCAAAATCGTTCTTTAATCCATAAACAACTTCATAAAACACCATATGAAGTCATTAACAACCGAAAACCAAACATCAAATTCTTTCATATTTTTGGTTGTCGATGCTTCATAAAGAATAACAAAGATCACCTTTCAAAATTTGAATCAAGATCAGACGAAGGAATTTTCCTTGGTTACTCCTTTACCTCAGCTGCTTATCGAGTATTGAATAAACGTACTAGAGTAATTGAAGAAAGTACCGATATTCATTTCGATGAATTTTATGTCAGGAAATTGGATCGTAAACATTTTGGTTCTAAAATGATCGATAATATTTTTCAAAATCCAATTCAACAAATGTCTTCTACGGACATAGAAATTGATCTTGATTTACTTTTTGAACAACCCAAAACCGCTTATAATTCTGAATTTCTAACATCTTCCACTTTTCCTACAGGAAACTCCGATGCAGAAACTTCACAATCAAACCAAGAAAATACAGATCAAGTCGAGGGGGAATTACCAACACCAAATCCCTCTTTGAACACTTCCAATCCACCTGTTCAAAATAATCCCAGTGCATCATCTATGGGGGAACCTTCATCACCTCATTCTCACCCTATAATCCAAAAAGACATATCTGACAACAACCAAAATCTATTCCCAACAGAATCACCTGACCAAGAAGAACAATGGGACATAGAAACACCAATCGAAATACCTGAAAAAACTCGCCTAAACAAATGGACCAGAAATCATCCTGCAGAACAAATCATAGGAGATCCAAATTCTGGTATTCAAACAAGAGCCGCTACCTCAAATGAATGCTTATACGGAGCGTTCTTATCCATGACTGAACCCAAAACCATCCATTCAGCTCTCAAAGATCCAGACTGGGTGAAAGCCATGCAAGAAGAACTAGCTGAATTCGAAAGAAACCAAGTATGGGATCTTGTTCCTACTCCTCCCGATGTTACTGTAGTAGGTTCAAGATGGGTTTTCAGAAACAAAACTGATGATCAAGGCATAGTCTGTCGAAACAAAGCAAGACTTGTCGTCAAGGGCTATTCACAACAAGAAGGAATTGACTACGATGAAACTTATGCTCCAGTTGCAAGACTCGAAGCCATTCGTATCTTTCTAGCATATGCAGCTCACAAGAACTTCAAAGTATTTCAAATGGATGTAAAATGTGCATTTTTACATGGAGAGATTGATCGCGATGTGTATATTCAACAACCTCCAGGTTTTGAAGATCCACAGTTCCCAAATCACAGTTTTAAGTTACAAAAAGCAGTTTATGGCTTAAAACAAGCACCTCGAGCTTGGTATTCAACATTGTCAACATTTCTAGAAGAATCAGGATTCAAAAGAGGTTCAATTGATCAAACTCTCTTTCGTAAAATTTTCAATAAGCATCTGTTAATCGTTCAAATATATGTCGATGACATTATTTTCGGTTCTACTGATGAATCTTTGAGTATCAAGTTTGCAGATTTAATGAAGAGCAAATTTGAGATGAGCATGATAGGAGAAATGACTACCTTTCTTGGACTTCAAGTCAAACAATCATCAGATGGAATTTTCATCAATCAAGAAAATTATGTCAAAAATATTCTAACTCGTTTTTCCCTTGATAAATCCAATACAGCAAAAACCCCAATGACTCTTGGTTACAAATTAGATGCAGACTTAAATGACAAGCCTGTTGATCAAAAGAAATATCGAGGAATGATAGGATCACTCCTATACCTCACAGCCAGCAGACCCGACATCATGTTTTCTACATGTGTCTGTGCCAGATACCAAGCCAATCCTATGGAATCTCATGCTATAGCTGTCAAAAGAATTTTTAAATATCTTAAAGGAACTCCATCTCTTGGCCTTTGGTATCCTGCTAACTCTGATTTTCAGCTTAACGCCTTCACCGACTCCGACTATGGAGGATGCAGACTAGACAGGAAAAGCACATCTGGTTCTTGTCAATTTCTAGGAGGCAGACTGGTAAGCTGGACTTCAAAGAAACAATCATGCGTGTCCACTTCAACCGCAGAAGCTGAATATGTAGCTGCCGCAAGCTGCTGTTCACAAGTCATGTGGATGCAAACTCAATTACGTGACTATGGCTACAAAGTATCACAAATTCCCATATTTTGTGACTCAACCAGCGCAATTGCCATTTCTCACAATCCCGTGCACCATTCCATGACAAAGCACATCGACATTCAATATCATTTCCTCAAAGACAACATACAAAAAGGTCATATCGAATTGCACTTCATAAACACCGAAGATCAAATTGCCGATGTTTTTACTAAGGCTTTAGACGAAACCAAGTTTCAATACTTCCTAGGCCGTCTAGGAATGTTGAATCCAGATAACATCCATCCCTAATCTCTTACATTTTGTTTATACAAAAGAGTGTTTACCTTCAGTCAAATAACCAAAATCTTCCAAAAACATTCAAATAACCAAAATTTTCCAAAAACATCCACATAATCAAAAATCGCAAAAAAATTAGGATAAAGTTTTATCTTTTAAAGTCCTTATAAAACCATGTGATTAACATCTTCTTGACTAAATTTTCAGATACTTATGCTCGATGAATGCTCTCAGTTATATTGATTCTTAAATTAAAGTGAAGATTCAAATCTCAAAATTTTCGTTATGAACATTCTCCTATTCCCTTTGAATTTATTTCAATTATAACGATTTTATCAATTAAGGGACATAAGATCAGGAGATTCAGATGAAAACTAAACCCATGTGAGAAATTGTGCCTCGTCTTTAAATGCTAAGTGGAATTCATTTCTGTGAGCAAAGGTGTTTTCATGATGACTTATAGGATTTATACTCTTATACCGTGATGCTAGTCTCATTTTTGCTTAGATATCAAAATGACCAGGGACGATACAATCATTTTCTTATATATTAGACAAATTGTCTTTTATATCACCTATCCCTATCCTCAATCAAGCCACTTCAAAAAAATTTCATCATCTGGCATAACAAATCTGACAATTGAAGAAACGACAAAGTCATATCCAAGAAAACCAGAAGAAAACTCAAAATCTCAAAACGCAAAGTCATATTCAACAAATGATGTCAACAAATCACAACTGGTAAACACATCAGATATCTTTTACACAAAAGGTATTCGCGAAAATCAAGAAAAGATAAAACAAAGGTGAACACTTCACCAAAGCAAAAGAAGAGTTATTACAACAATCCATAAAGACAGACATCTCTCAAACAACGAATTCTCAAAAGCTTTATCAAATATGGCTGTCAAAACCGAAGACTTACCGGGATACTGTAGCCTTCATAAACTGAATATTCTTAGTTGCAATATGCACTATGAAAATTTCTAAACCCCTCTACATGTATTTCCCGACGGAGAGAGAGTGAACATCAATGGCATGAATAAAGAAACCCTCTGAGTAATGCCGAAACCAGTCTTATGTGATTGCTTATCTAATATGAAGACCAAGTGACTAAAGTATATAGGTATAAATCCACATTAAGCATAAGTCAACACCTTCAAACTGAGAGATATCACTCATCTTTAGTGATTATACACCAGTTCTGCACCCAGAACAAACAAACACCTCAGTCAAGTGTGAGCTATACCTATGAGAAGTTCATCTGAATCGACCTATTAAGATCACTTGTCGTCTTTATAAATGTTATAAAATCTCAAGGAATATTTTGAAAGTACATATACAAAAACCTTTTGATAATTGAACATGAAACCTTGATTCAGAAACAAATATTCTTGACAAACATTATTCAAAACATAAGTAAAATCTAGTCACATTTTTTCAAAACAAGTGATATGGTTTTATAAATGTTTTATCCAAATTACAAGAATTTTCAACCTTACCTTTTAATCTGTTCTTATTTCAGTAATGATCACATAGGGGGAAATTGTTGAAAAATATATTTTTATATGTGACAATCACTGAAATAAGATGAACTGTTATTATCTAACAAATATTATCAGTTTATTTCAGATTGCGTGAATTCGAGATCAAAAACAAAAATAAATCAAGACCCGAGAAACTTTGAGAAAACATCCAAACCTGAGGAAGTAACGCTACAAACCAAAGAGCAAAATACAAAATATCACACTGCTACAGCGCTCGCGACGCGACGGCAATGGTGGTCGCGACGCGAAGACCTCCATCGCGAAGCCCCTCCAACGCGACACCACCAACTTTCTAATCGCGAGACTACCAACCAAACGCACTATCCTTCGCGACGCGACCAAAAGCAACGCGACCAAAAGGAAACGCGACGAAAAGCTCGACATACCAGCGAAGACGCACTGACCCGACAAAAAGCGCACCGACCACCAGCCAAGCACCCTCGCGACGCGACGGAAGGCCCTGTCGCGACGCGAAGCCTGTTCTTCAGCAAGTATAAATTGAAGCTCAATCTCTTGCCATTCTTTACAACACACACAACACATATATCAACCAAGCTCCATACACTCTTACCCACGACCAGAAACTTCAAGACTCTCAAATTTCTGCATTTGGCAACAAGAATCAAACCGCACAACCGCAAGAAACAAGATATCCTCCCGACACCAAAACTTCAAACCTCTAAATAACCTCTACCCGACACCAAAACTTCAAACCTCTAAACAACCTCTACCCGACACCAAACTTCAAACCTCCAAACAACCTCTACCCGACATCAAATATCACCAAAACCTCATCCTACCTAAAAGAAACAAGAAATCGACACATCAAGAAAACCCGAGCAAAGAACAAGAATCGAAGCTTCAAAGAAAATCGTCATATTCATCCGCTATCGATAAGTTCTTTTGAAATTATCCGTGTTATTATTGATTTATTGAAACTGTTATAAATCAACTGTACCAAACAACCAAGACATAAAAATTGAACCATGACAACGAAAACACATGTGGACTGTATTTAACCGAGACATCTAACTTCTAACTTCTAACCTTTTTATTTATTGTAAAAACACGTTATCGTTGATAATGGCGTTTATTACATCTAACATCTAATTTCTAACTTCTAACTTCTAACCTTTTTATTTATTGTAAAAACACGTTATCGTTGATAATGGCGTTTATTACATCTGACCTTTAACTTCTAACTTTTACTTTATTTACCGCTTTCTGTTCATTTAAATATTGTCTAGTTTAGATTTACCGTTTTATCTTATTCCGCAACTCTTATTTATTTCCGCATATTATAGATAAAATACATATCTGTCACACAGTAATCGGCTTAAAAACCCTTATTCGTGGTGATCGGTTATCGTATTTTCAACAAATAGAACAAATCATATAACTATAAATAACACGCAAGTTGCCTAACATGCAACATCATATAGTAAGGTGATGATACTCACCTGTTTCACAGTCAAATCAGAAATCGCTACAATCGATACTTAAAACTTTCGATAAACAACCAAAGGCATGCAACCCGGATCTCGAAAGACGTGCCTCGGCCTTCAAAACCTTCAAGAAAACGCCTTGAACACCCTGCAGGTCGTGGGAACTGATTAGGGTTTCTAAACCTCTTCCTAGGCGGAAATGAGCCACTATTTATTGACTTGGAGGAAGTTAGCGCTGCTAACTCCAAGGTTAGCGTCGCTAACCTTGGTCCTCCGGAAGACTAGGCTTGGTCAGCCCCGAAATCTCGCAACAGCCCCGATTTTCCTCAACTAACCATTAGCGCCACTAATGGAGATGTTAGCGCCACTAACATCAGATTTTCAGCAACTTGTCATTTTTGCCCCCTTTTTCCAACTTTTGCCATTTTCATCCTTTTGCCCAAAAGCTAAAGGTGCTAGGGTCCGATGAGGCTCTGAATGAGACCTAGAAAGAACTCCTTGCTCATTTTCTTATCTCCTTTGGTATTGTATGGTTTAGGGTTTTAGTTTGTTTGCTGATGGTGGGTTGTTAGTTTAGAATCAGTTGTAAAAGTATTTGATAATCGTTTACTGGATGTAGCCTGGTACCAGGCTTTTGGATTCATATGCATTTTTTTGTTACCCGATGATAATCAATGTCAAAAACCCTGATGATAAATTATTGAAATCTTATGCGTTTTTTTGTTAGTTTCTTCTAGTTAAATGTATTTGATCGTGTCTTTCAAATGGATAAACATAATTACCAAGTTGAGCTTTTGAAGAATGGCACCGTCTGTATGAGGTCGCAATCCACCCAACATCCCATTCAGACTACCCACATATTTGTTGAATCTCTTGGCCAAAGAGTAATCCCTTTCAAATATCTCACTGTAGTAAATAACAAATCATGATCGTATGTTTCCTTGGAGATAATGATAATCAGATCTGTCCAATGGAACAAGTGACTTCAACAAATATCCTAAAAGTGAACATATTGAAAACCCTGGGAAGATTAATTTGACCCACTGAGTGAGGCTGGTCAAAGGTTTGGTATAACATGTAATATGTGGGTGTTTTGTGAAGTATAATGCCATACTATGCAACTTTGTTAAACTATATTGGTATATCGTGTCTAGACTAGCAATGTTATGAAGTAGGTTGCCTTAATTGGTAAGTATGGGAAAATTGATTGTCATCATAATTAACCAAAACATTTTTTAATAATAACAAGTAATGACATTTTCTCAAGATACATAATTACTCATTGTCCCAACATAAAAAACCAAACATGAACATATTACATAAATTGTCATTGTCTCAACATAAAAAACATAACCAAACTACTTTATTGCCACTGGTGTAACACTCTTGTCGCCTTCCTTATTCTTTCCCTCAATCCTTTTTGCCAACTTCTGCTTTAGAATCCTCTCTGATATTTTAGGTTTCACCAGTGATGAACTAGTGTTACGTGTCCCATTTGTGTGTGCACCTGAATTAATAGTTGCTTTTCCATGCACTCTCTCCACGTTTTGCTCAAGCTCCAGCTCTATAGGAACTTATACATCCTTAGATTTTTTTAGATTTTTTCATCTTGGTGAAAACAAGTTTGGAAGGTCTAACCCCATTGTTACATGCTGCCTTGTTCTGGCTAGGCTGCTTACATATACCATAATGGACACTTTTGCCAACCTTAGAAACTGTGTGCCTATTGGAAATCTCTGAAACATCCATTTTCCTTTTTATTGTAGGTCTTCCAGGCATCCTCCTAATAGGTGGCAAAGGAGGTGGAAATTCTGTTTTTGGCCACATATTACTACCATTTATCCTAGAAATTGGGAACTTGTAACTGCCTTTGTAAAAAGTTGCTAGATAAAAAGGGTGGATCAACTGTCCTGTTGATGTATGAGATGGTTTCTAGGGAATGTACACAACCATACCTATTTACTTACCGACAGACGATATGTGCATGTTTTGTTCTCCAAGTCTACTGCATATGCTTCTGGTAAGTTCCTTGTATCAAACTAATTTAGTCCACTTGGTAGAACTTGCCAATACCTGTTAACCGAAAAAAAATATGTGTATCATGTATAACATTGAGGCCCTAAACATAACATATTTGTGTATTTACTTACCTTTGTTGTACTTTCAATTCATTAAGTTTGTTTTTAATGGCTGGACAAACAAGGTAATCAACCTAATTGCTACCTTTCATGTCCAGTTTGTACAACCTTTCAATCACACACATACAAATGTCTTCTAGCATATTGAGTATAGGCTTGTTCCTAGCTTAAATTATAAAGTTGTTAAAGCTTTCAGACAACCCATTCTCCACTACATCACAACAATTTCCTATTCGAAAAAAGCTCTAGACCATGTCTTAGGATCTCTTAACATTAGGTGGTCATAAGCTACAAGGTTAAGCAGTTGTATTTATTTCATTGTTGCATTGAAAAGTGGGTCAGTGGTGGAGTTACAGGCTTTCCAAAAAAGATTTTCAAAATGATCTCCAGAAAACCTTTTTTTGAAGTTAGCATATATATGCCTGGCCTTTAATAGACCTTACAAGTATTTAAACATTGGCAATGTAAACACATATGAGAAACAATGGATATCCTAAAAGATACACACCTTGTGTTGATCAGACATTAATGTAAGAATATGTACGTTTTGAAGTTGTAAATCATCAGTCAATAATTCTAAAAACCATTTCCATTTTTCCTTGTTCTCCATACAAACGACAGCCCAAGCAATTGGGAAGAGTTGATTATTGTCATCTCTACCAACTACACTTAACAATTCCCCACTAGCAATCCCCTTTAGAAAACACCCATCCAAGTTTATCACCCTCCTACACCCTTATTTCCATCCTTTCTTTAGTCCTTGGAAACAAACATAAAAGTTACTAAAGTAAGTGGTCCCATTAGGCATTGAGTTCACACCCAACTACACATTTGACCCTGGATTGGATCTTTTTATTTCCTCTCCGCATGAACATGGCTTTGCATAGTGTTAATCAAGTGTAACATCAATAATAGCAAGTGCACGTGTCTTTTCTCTCCTACACTTACTCATGCTAACCTCTATACCGAATTTATTTTTCACCTCATCTCTAAGCATCCTCACACTCATTTTCTGTTTGTGCAAGAACTCTTGAGTGTAATGACCACCTATCTAACCATAATTGACTATGGAACCTAGTTTGAAATTTCTAGCACAACTATGCTCATCTTTAAGAGACTTAATTTGAAAACAATTCTCCTCACTCATACATGAACCCCAAAGCCTAAATGTACATTCTCCATCACAACATTTTGCCAACAACCTTCCTACTATCATGTTTTTTGTAACACAATTGATATCCGTTAGCAACTGCATAATTGCAAAGCATGTGTTCTAATTGTTTGTGATTCTCAAACTCATACGTAGTAAAAGTTTTTGCTTCTTCCAATCAACATCTTCATTGAAAGTTGTGGGCATATGTTTAAAGATTGCTTCAATTTCAGCATCCTCTTCATTGTGGTCAATCATTTCAATTTCTTGGTTGCTGATTCCTTTCGGGCATACCTTACAGAAACTAGTTGTTTATGGTATTGTTCATTGCATCTGAAACTACATTCAAATCATTCTCCTCCTGGTCTTCTATTGACAATTCTGCTACCTTGACAAGTTATCATCGGGACTGACTACTGCATGTTGCTAATCATCTGAAAATTCTTGAAGTTTAACTCCAAAATGATCAACATACAATGGTAGAACGCATCCATAGTGGTATATGACCTCGATAAAGTCTGCATACTCCAACTTAGTTGTAATCGGCCTTAACCCTTTGGGAATCTCGAACTTAGGGAAGCAAAAATAAAGTTTCGCACGCTTTTCTTGTGCAAGTCTTTCCACGAAGTTATAACACTCATCTATATCCACCGCAGCGAAATCCATGGTTTCAAACATGTGTGCTATGCTGTAAGACCCTAATCCCGAATTAACCAAGTCATTTGATGAAGGAATGAATTTTTGGGAAAAGCTGGTTTAGCGTCGCTATAGACATAACTTAGCGTCGCTAAGGGTTGGTCTTAACGTCACTATGGTTTTTGTATAGCGTCGCTATGTTGCCTTATTGAATGTTAACTGCTGTTTTTGGGCTAAAACCCTAAATTTTGAGCTATGGGCCATATATAAGGGTTCTAAACCCTAGGACAGCCGCCATTCATCATTTCTCAGCTCCAAAATCGTCTCTTTTTTCTCTCTCTCTCTCAAGCCTCTTTGGTATGGTTTTTGGTGATTTTGATATTCTTGGATGAATTTTTGAAATCATCATGATGCTAAAGGATGCATGGTGGTGCTAGAAGGTATTTTTCAAGTGGGAATCAGCAAGATCTTCATCTCACCTGGACCATTGTGAGTAAAGCTTCCATGTTTTAGTGTTCTTAAGGTTTTGCTAGTGTTTATAAGGACTTTAGGTTGGTTTTTGGTCCTATTGTTGTTTGATCTTTGGGTGGGATAATAAAGGTTGGAACTTTATGTCCCTTGAGCCTTCCTTGGAGAGTTTTGAACTGACTTGGGGTGTAATCCAAGCTCCCTTGACCGTTAAAGTTGGTTTTGCTCATTTTGGACCTAGATCTTGACCCTTTTGCATGTATGGTTAGGGGTGCGAGAAAAAACCGTAACCGAATAACCCGCCCGAACCAAATAAGAAATGGGTTAAACGGTTCGGGTTATTCGGGTTTCGGGTGGCTTAATCGGGTATACCCAAACCATTGAGGCTTATGTGGTTCGGTTATCGGTTAAGGTAGTGAATTTTCGGGTTACCCGAATAAGACTTTTTAATTAAAAAAAATTAAATATATTACTTTTGAATAAGCTTTGACCAGGTCCAGCCGTCCAAGGGTAATATTGTCCAATAATTATGTTTAATGTGTCCACTCTTCCACCCTAAAGCAATGTATACGTGACTTATTCAATCAGTCGCCGTTCTTCTTCTTCGTCCAAGGCTCCAAGCTCAGCTGCGTATCCGAGTTCCGACCATCTCGCAAGTCGACGCCCTCCTGCCTCCGACGACTGGATCCACCGGAGTACCAGACGGGACCACCGCTCCACAGTCCACCCTCCACTCCACCGTTCGGTTTCATACGCCAAACTCGCCACTCGCCCACTCCATCTCAGTTCATACGCCGACAAGTTACTCGAACCCAAGCTCGAATTTCCTTCTTTTTCCTTTGCAACCCTCGATTTCACATTACAATCAAACTCGGCAACTCACTACTCCATCTCAGACCAAATGTATGATTTCACATTACAGAGAACTCTCGATTTCACATCTCGAACTCTCGATTTCACATTTCAGTTTATACATTTCAGTTTATACAATCTGATTTCACATTTCAGTTTATACATTTCAGTTTATACACATTTCAGTTTATACAATTGTACAATCGATTTGAGGTTCCTGTTCTTAACATGAGACTTTTTTTTTTGAATTTTTGTTTGGGTTGGATTGTAACTCGAAATTTGGTTGTTTTGTCTTAATTTAGTTTTTTAATGGCTGAATATAACTCGAAATTGGATGGTTTTAGGTAATTTTTTAATTTTGACTTTTTTGAAGTTTCTGTTAACAGGAAACTCTTTTGTCTGAATTTAGTTTTGTAATGTCTGATTTTGAGACTTAGACAGTTAGAATGATTGGATTGTGGTTTGAAAGTATGTAATTGGATTGTGTTTTGTAATGGAATTGGGATTGTGTTTTGTAAATGTAATGGAATTGTAATTTATAATTGTTGAAAACTTTCTAATTGTTGTTTTTTTTATTGATAGATGTCTCAATCAATTAATTTGAGTGATGATGAAACAAATCAAACAATGGATAATGAAAGCACCACAAAAGCCAATAACGCCTCACAACCACAAGTGAAACGTAGGCAAACTAAGAAAAGATCGGATGTTTGGGCTCACTTTTCTGAATTTAATGATGCTACGGGTATTAAGAAAAGCAAGTGCAACCATTGCGGTAAAGAATACTTTTCTACTTCCGGTAAACATGGCACTAGTAGTCTATGGACACATTTGAATGGATGTCTACCTTACAAGGCGACACTTGAAGATACTCAAACACAACTCACTTTTCAATCCGATAAGATGATTGCATGGAAGTTCGACCAAAAAGCTAATAAGGATGCATTGTCTTATATGCTTGTCGTAAACGAGCTTCCTTTTTTGTTTGTTGAGACTAAAGGTTTTAGACATTATTCAAGCATTAGTCAACCACTTTTTAAAATCCCATGTAGAACCGCTGCTACTAAAGATGTCCTAGAATTGTATGAAGTTGAAAAAAAGAAAGTTGCTGCTTTGATGAAAAAAACAAAGGTAGGATATGCTTAACAACAGACACTTGGACGGCGACAAACAAGCTCAACTATATGAGTCTAACTGCACATTTTGTTGATAACGATTGGAAGTTGACCAAAAAAGTGTTGAATTTTTGTCTTATTGATAGTCATCGTGGTGTTGAAATTGGAAAAGCAATTGAGTTGTGTTTGATAGATTGGGGGATTGATAATGTGATGACAATTTCAGTTGATAATGCTAGTTCAAACGATGTGGCGCTTGATTATTTGAAAAAGAAATTTACATCTTGGCCGAAGTGTATTTTGAAAGGAAAATGGGTCCATGTTAGATGTATGGCGCATATTTTGAATTTAGTTGTTCAAGATGGTATCTCATATGTCGGTGATTCCGTGAACAACGTTAGGGCGGCGGTAAAGTGGATTCGGCAATCTAATTCACGAATAAACAATTTTAAAAAGTATGCCGAAATTGAGAAATGTGGTAGTAAAAAAAGTTTGGTGTTAGATGTTGCAACACGGTGGAACTACACTTACCTAATGTTGGAAACGACCCGAAGTGTATGCAAGGCTTTTGCTAGATATGATAATGAAGACCCACATTTCGGTGATGACCTTGAAAAGTTAAATTTTGTGGTACCGTCCGAGTATGATTTTAATAATGCAAGGAAATTGATGCGGTTCTTAAAGCCTTTTTTTTGATGTGACGGTAAAGTTATCGGGGACACTTTATGTTACATCACATATGTTTCTTGATGATATGACTTTGATTTTTGTTCTTTTGCATAATGATTTGGCATCCTTGGAAGATATGGGTTTGCTAGGCATGTTAAACACGATGAAGAAAAAAGTTGACAAGTACTTTGGAGATATTGAGAAAGCCAACATGCTACTTTACATTGCAACGAAACTTGATCCTACAAACAAACTAGCATATTTAGATATTTTACTAGTTGATGTTTATGGAAAAGAAGATGGGATAAATAATAAGAAAAGTGGTAGAGGATGCTTTGCATGAGTTGTATGATGAGTATGTGAGACTTCATGGTTCTTCAACTGGTTTTTCTAATTCATCGTCGTTGGGAAAACGTCCAATAAACAATGATTCCGTTTCAAATCCTACGATGAGAGATAAGTTGAGGGAGAAGATGAAGATGCAAATGAGTGGGTCGATGGACACAAAGAGCGAGTTGGACAAATATTTGAGTGAAGTTTTCGAAGAGGAATCCGACAAATTTGACATTTTGTTATAGTGGAGGGTGAATGAAATGAGGTTTCCTATTTTATCTTTGATGCTCGAGACATCTTCGTGATTCCCGTATCAATGGTTGCTTCCGAATCAGTATTTAGCACAAGCGAGAGAGTTCTTGATACAATTAGGAGTTCTTTAACTTCTAAAGTTATTGAAACCCTCATTTGTACACAAGATTGGTTCCTCCATTCAAGTTCTAACCCCGGTGTTGAAGAAGATTTTGATCGACTAATATTATTTGAACAAGGTACAATCTACTAATTTTAATAATTTACTACTTTATAATTATATACTCATTTACATTTGAATTGCTTTAACTCTATTCAACTTTTTCATTGTAGAAATGGCATGTGGAAGTACGTCTAACCAAATCTAGAAGTTGTGTTGTGGTCGTGTTCGATTATGCTTTTGTAATGTTTGAACTTTGTTTTGAACTTTATTTCCGTTTGTAATATTTGAACTTTATTTCGGTTTTTTAAACGTTTAAACTCTAATTCCATTTGTAATGTTGAATTTGCTTGATGTAATGTTTGTACGAATGGAATGATTTTGTGTTTGTGAAATTTTGTTGGAATGAAATTGCATTTGAGCGAAAAAATGGCTAAAAATGGTAATGTACTTCTGTTACCCAAGTAACCCAAATAACCCAAATAACCCATACCCGCATTACCCGTAACCATTTAACCTGTTACCCAAATAAACCGTACCCGAATAACTCATACCCGAATAACCCGAAAACCGAATAACCCGAACCTTATACGGTTTGGTTTTGGTCGGTTAACCCACCACTTAAATACCCGAATAACCCGAACCGTATAACCCGAAAACCGTATAACCCGCCCGAATAACACCCCTATGTATGGTTATGTTTGGATGGGAAAGTAGGGATCTTTATGGGCCTAGGAACTGTTTGGAAGGGTCTTGGAAGGTTTAAGACCATGGCTTAATAGATTAAGAGCTTTTGGAGGATTTTGGCTGAACAGATGAGTTACTGGCGCTAACTCAGTCATGGTTCGCGATGAAGTTTTGAGACTGTTCATAGTTAGCGACCCTATCTAGGGAAGATAGCGGTGCTAACTGGCTGTTGACTGCTGAATTTGAATATGACCTTTGACCGTTGACTTTTTATCCAGTTTGACTTTTGGTCAAACTTGAGGGTTCGGGGTACCGATCTTAGAAGTTTATCCTGTTTGGGGTTTAGGAAATTCTAAGTGAAGTTTACACTTGTTAGGGAGTTCGTATTATTGGAATCTGAGGACACTCGCATGGAATGCTGTCTAGCTTACGATTGCGGATCAGGTGAGTCTTCTCACTATACTATGGGTGAAGTTGCATGCATAGGTAGCCTTAATTACTATATGTAGTAATGTGTATTAGTTGGGCGTGCCTTACGTTATTTGACTGTATGATTGATGATTAGAATCCGATGGGTTAGTATGCATGATTAGACTTTTGTGCTTGTATGTGATAGTCGTTGGATACGTTCTTGTGACTGAAGAATGATTGATCGATATGAGGGTTGCTACATGATAAAGGACGATGCATGACCGGTCGTACCTGGGTACCAGAAGATCAAAGAATGAGTTGATAACTCTGAGAGATGCCACATGATAAAGGACGATGCATGACCGGTCGTACCTGGCACTCGAGGATGTTTAATGACGAAAGGGACGATGCAGACCGGTCCTTCCTGGATGTCATATGTGACTTATGTGTTTGAATGGAATGGATCATGTGGTATTTTGGGAACTCACTAAGCTTTGTGCTTACTCTTTCACCCTAAGTGTTTTTCAGGTATTTGCTGGCTTGAGCTTGGAGCACGACGCGACTGTATCGCATTTGGTTTTGCATTCAAGTCTTCTGCTGGATAATGATTGTAAACATTTTTGATAAACATGAGTTTATACGTTTAAAATATCAAGTTTAATCGGATGGATTTTACTTTACATTATGTTTTATGTATTTGACCCGTTTTAAAATAAGTTTTTTACTCTGGAATTTAGGGTGTTACATTTGCCATCAACATATGCGAACGGATTACAAACATACCTGGGAAATGAAGCTCGATCGGGATGTACGAGGCCATGGGAATGTGTAGATTTATATTTCGGTGGGAAGGGTTTTAGGGGGATTCGAAAGAAACACAAACTATACGTAAACATTGTAAATAATGGCATGGAACAATGGCCTCAACACCTGGCCCTTCGACCCATGACATGACACATCCTTTTGTTCGTTTGGCATGACTTCTACCGGCTAACCGGGTCAACATACAACGGGTGGTCCTTTTAACACTCCTATACACGCCTTATGCCCCTACATAACAATAAAAAAACATAAGGGAGATTTTAGAGCAATTTCCAAAAGGTTTTGGGTTACTGTAGCATTTTCCTGATCTTTTATTAAACGTTGAATGAAAAACTTTATGGTATTAAGTTGGTTTCCACATTTATACTCCGATTTTAAAATGAAACATTTGGCCTTAGAATTTGGGAGGTTATAAGTTGATATCAGAGCCTTGGTTTGAGGGATTTGGGTGAACATTAGTGTGAATCCAACTGAAACTTGAAAGGTTTTAAGCAATCTATGAACTAATAAACCTAAGTTCACATGCAACCTAAGAAAAGATCTAAGTTTTTCTAACAATGAATATATAACAAAAACCTAGAAGGCCAACAATTTATTTCTAAAGAATAAAATTATGAAAACCAACCTTTGATTTTCTTCTTGAAGCTAGCAGCAAAAATTTCCTGCCTCAAATGAAGTCACACCCAAGAGCAAGAGGAGAAGATAGAATTCCAGAGAGGCAGAGAGACAGGTGGCGCAGATTAGGGTTCCCTAGGGTTCCCTTATTTATAGCCTCCAGGTGGTACAGTCAAAACCCTAGAGGAGCCCTCTAATGGACAAGCCTGTTACCATTTGGACCAAGCCTCTAAACCCTAATTAGGGTTTCGAAATTATGGAGGCTTCCTCCATAATCTCTCCACCTTTAAGGCTCCACTGGCCAACCATTTATTCAACTATTGAATAATTACAAAACCAGTCCCTGCACCTTTAATTAATTAAATTAATCACCAAATTAATTCCAATTAATTCTAGATTAATTGCTATTTAATTAATATAGTTTCTAATTAATATATTATCTCTTTAATATATTAATAAACTATTTATTTTATTTCTATTGATTTATTAAACCCTTAATAAATCAATCTTTCTCTCTACTGAACTTTCTGCCAAACCTCCAGCTATGAGGGCAACCCAAATGGACTTTGCTTCTATTAATAAGATAAATACAATTTATAAGTCATGTCTTAGACACCTAATCCAACAAAACTAAGGGCTGAAAGATTTTTATATAACTTTTTGAAAAAGAAATTTTACAAAAGAAGAAAGATGTGATGCATACAGTCAGCCGAAGCTCAAGAAAAGAAAGTGATTCCCAAAGTACCAATGTTTATGCGTGTGCTATTGATAGATATGCATGATAGAATATATGCTAAGGTCACTCAAGAATTTTCCTAGATCATAGGGATGCCTTACTGTCTTAGATGTTGCTAGTTATGTGCAATATATACCGGTTGCATGGCATTTCAAGGATTAACTCAGGAATTTTTAGATCATAGGGATGCCTTACTACCTTAGATGTTGCTAGCTGTTTGCAATATATACGGGTTGCATGGCATTTCAAGGTAATCACCAAGTCGGATCTATTACCAAGTCTCCACCAAGTCTGACTGCCAGCTACTCTTGCTTATTACCAAGTCTCCACGAGGTAATCACCAAGTCGGATCTATCATAAAACTATTATCGGTTTCTAATTTTTCTTTTAAACTTTCAATTCAAATTTCATATTTATGTCTACATGAACCTTTCATTCTTTCTATGTATCTTGAGTGTCTCACACTTATACACTTAATTGCAGATGATCCAATCAGATACTCCTCCGATGATATCTCAATCCGCTATTCTGTCTTTCTCTCTCCTAATTCCATTCTGGTGATGTGTACTGTGACTTCCCATGGTTCTTGGGCTCTTTAGTCTACATGACTGCACCCTAAGACTATTTCGAGGTGTTATGATGTGCCGATGACCCACACGCGCTCCATTGGAATACCAACGAAACTCTTTAACCATTAAGTCCTTTAGCACCACGTCTTGGTGTAAACGATTACCGATATTAAACTCCTTTCAAATTGTTACTAACATTCACCCCAATCATTTTCCAATGATTTCTCACTTGTGTTCAAAATCCATTCAGTATTCTCAGCCAGGTCATATCATAAATCCAACTTACTATGCTCTAAGCATTAAGTCATCATGTTCATGACACTTCCGATCGATCCAAGAAGCTCTTGGAATCCGATCTAATCTTATTCCAAACCCTTTTGGAATCTTAAGATTATCTGTGTCATGACTTTTTCAAAAAATATTTTCATTCGTAGACTCTTTCTCTTGAATCTTATCAAGATTATTCTTACAATGACTAAGTCTATACTGACGATTTCATCTATCCAATAGATGTCTGTTTACTACGTGAGTATGTTGCACCTTCTTTTATTGCTTTCATGCCAAGTCACCATACTTTGCAATGACAGGAAACTCTTTTCCTGAGCTTATGTATCTTAAATTTCATCAAGATCATATTGGCAGAGTTTTGATCTATCTAATAGATGTGCGCAACCACTTAAGTATGCTGTATATCTTTTAAGTCTTTCATAGCGATCCGTCTCTTAACACCAAGTCATTACACTTTGTAATGATAAGAGACGTTTCCTAGAAACATTATGCAACCCACATATAGTGATAGTAGATAACAACGACACTCCCACTGGCTTTGACACGGTTATATGACTCTTTTGGACTATTCACAAAATCCAGAACTTTTGGCACATTTTAAGAATGTGATATTCAAACCTTTCTGACATATTGATGGAAATCTTTCAGGCTATTCACAAAATCCAAACCTTTGACATATTCTGAGAATCCGAATATCCTTTCTTGCGAGATGCCCGTGGGATTAATCCCGGGCCCATGTAACTTTGTATTGGCACGCTCCTTGTGAGTCCCTATTAGTGTGCCTATGATCCACACGCGCTCTACTAACGACTCACAATGTGCCATGCAGTATCCTTTCGGATTTCATCTTCTATTGAGAGTGCTTCTATTGGAATCAATTACTTGACTCTGAGTATCGTCTCACTCAACTAGATGTTCTGAAGGTACATTTCTATCCATGTTGCTTTCTTTTGATGATTCAATTACTCCCACTGGTTTTTAGACTAGGTGTAAAATCAATCAAATTTCCACATAGACTGTGTCTCACCCTAAGGTTCTCTTATTTGGCAGCAACCGGGCTCACCAATGCTTCCAAGTAGTCGGATTGTTAATCCGTACCAACTTAGTGTTCTACCACTAATCAATGTGTCACCCAGATCATAACATCTTATGACGGTGACCAATACTACCGGTTAAGAGAAGAGTATGTCAGGTTTTAACAGAAATCTGATTCCTGCTCAAAGCCTAGTGATGACTAAAGGTTCTTTCACTTGGCTAATGCTGAAATCATTCAAGACTGTCTCAACTCCCACTGTATCCTTAGAATATGAGTCCTTTCTAAAAGGGCTCTTCTTTCACAGGTACAGCGGGATAGTCAATGAAACAACATTGCTGATCAGGTTCAGACTAGTTATGAAGTTCGGACGAACGCTACATGACCCTGGAGTTTCTATGTACAAGTGGGACGATCCCAGCTTTACATTTCAGACAGTGTCTGCAAAACCTACTTAGCCTAAGGAATATGGTTTCTATGGTCTGACTGGTTGAGTATTCTATCCATCGGAAACTAATTGAAGATGTATCTCATACATCGAGAGTCGAACTATTTTGACCAATGCTCCACCATCTTCCGTAAGACACATTATAACCATTAATGTTATTGGAAGAGAATTAACTGTGAAATATTTTCTCAGTTTATGATGTTACTCAGGTTTTGTTGATCTTATACTTTCTTTGAAGTCCTTGAACTGTTCAAGGTTTCAATTCAATCGCTTATTCTGATAAGCGAAGCCATATTCATCATACTGATTGAAAAATATCGTGAAGTATAACTAATTGTGTTTTTTTCGAAGATTCGAGCAATACACAGTAACTGATGTGTCCGTTGCTCATAATCTTAATGTATTTTACATCTTTATGTAAATTTATGACTTTGTTAAATTTGTTCAAGATTTGCAATCATCACCTGACTCTAAGTCAACTGATTCCAAAATCCTATCCATTGGATCTTTGGGTGATTCATTTTTTGCCACAATTGATTTCATTAAGAACTCAATTCATCATGTGACTCTAAGTCAAATGATTCCAAAGTCCTGTCCAAATGGACCTTTGGTTGAATTGATCCTTATAAAATTTCCTTTAACAATCATAGATGACACAATTCATGAATCCAAACACTTGGAAGCAGCAACATTCAAGTTATTACCATTCATGTAATTAACACACTCATACAACATTTCAAGGATAATTTAAACAACCATATGTAAAAAGAAAATCAACATTTTATTAAAACATAAAACCTTGAACATTGTATTATATGATGGACAATGTCGCACGCATCTAATAGGCTAATAACAAGATTTTAATATCTAAGTAAACTTCAAAACTGCATGAGCTGGAGATCCAATCCAAATGTGCTCCTATGCGCCAAATTCCGGTACCCTACTGATTCCCTGCATACAAACCAAATGTGACTATCACATCATGTATCAAGGAATTATGGATTAGGAGTTTCGAGGTTTTTAGATATACCTGAGTTTCTAAAAGATTTTGACCTTGAAGCGTCTTCCAATCTTTCCGTGACTGTATTCGATCCTATGGATTCCGAGTTTGAGACATGTCCAGATGATCTGGATCGTTTCTTGCTGCGTCTCCTCACTGGACTCAATCCAGAAGTAGCCGAACCAGTGGAACTATGCCTGTCCATGAGTGAGTCGTATAAAGTCAACATAGAACGCATTTCCATGAGAGTCTTTTTCTGGTCTTCCTTTCTATACGTCTGAATGAATAGATCATACCTACTAGTCAGCGAAGCGAGTAGGATGTTGACACTCATCTCCTGACTAATTAGGTGACCAAGTTTGTACAATTCGCCTATGTATCCTTCAATCTTGAGAACATGCGAATCGATGCTACTTTCTTCTTTTAGCTTGCACTCTGCAAGTCTTTTGAAGATCCTAGCTCGTTCCTCTTCAACTGGTTCTTGGAACTTTTCCTCAACCAATTGTATCAACTCATATGGCCCGACGGATTCAAAATCCCTGCGGAACTCGGGGTCAATGGTCAATAGCATGAGGTCACGAACTCCTCAGATTCATCAATTAAAAAGTCATGCTCATCATAAAGACCTTTTGTGATGACATGTTTCGATAGAACCGGGATCGGATACTCAATGAGATGTAGTTTGCCAGCAATAACGAGAGCAAGTCTCCAATTGCGAAGCCATTCCTTATATTTCAGGCCAGTCAGCCTTTCCATATTTAACAGGTGCTTTCTGAGGCTCTCAGAAATGGGTGAAGGAGGAGAATTGACACTTGATTTAGACATCTATAAGAAACAGAATATATTAGTTTAATTAATCATTTTAAATAATTACCCAATTTATTATTTAACAAGGCTAGGATCCAAAAATACCCCAACTATGGTGTGAAGAGGGATGCCGTAATCACCACATAATGGTCATTAAGGTAGATAGACATTTATCAATTTCAGTCTTATGAAATTCCTAGATCTGTGAGATTCATTGAACTATTCAATGACATGTTTAATCTCGGATATGCCCCACCGTTTGTGACTGGGATACCAAGGATCACAAACGGGTGTGAATAACCATGCAAAATGGCTTGGTACTCTCGAAGTCAATTACCATCTCTAATTGACGTGCCGGTAAACCACACACGCTCCGTCAATAATAGTAAGATCGAGAAACCCATTGCAACTCTTTGTGGATCCCAATCGGTGTGCCGGTAAACCACACATGCTCCACCAATGTTCCATAAAGTGCAATGTGCAGTTTGATGGATTAGCATCAATTCATATTTTTCCTACAGTAACTAGATTGGGATTTTAATGAATTGTTCAAGTACTTTCAGTTACAACATTATACTTTTAATGAGAATTAAGCGATCCTATTGACATCGCAGCGGTCGTCGTGCGATCAAAAATAAAAAAAATACCTAACACACACTAGTATAGTGGTAGTCAGGGTCGATCCACATGAGTTACGTGGTCGAGACAGGTGACAGATTATCAACTGCAGTGTCACGCTACAGTCAGAGGATCTAGTTCCTAACTTTTGCCAATAAATCCCAAAAATCATAAATTCCAATAATTCCAAACAAGCATCCACTAAACTAAACTCCAAACCAATACTAATCCTAATTAGTTACTGAAATCATAATTGAAATTCAGAACAATCAAGATTAAATCAACATCCAATCACAAATCAACATCCAAAATCATTCCAAAGCATAAAATACTGAAAAGAAGCAATTGCTATCAACCAAATGATTCATTAACCAAAATCTCAGATCCAAAAGGGTCCAAAACAGTAACCCCAAATGTTTAAAACTAAAACTAAAACTAAGTATCAATGGTTGTCACTCCCAAAGATACTAGCCAAATGTTACTAACTATGAAACTAATGGAAAATTAAAGAGAAAAACATAAAAATACAAAATGGTGGTTGCTGAAGCTAAAACTCGGAGTCAAAGAGTCTTGGGAGTCGATTTAATGCCAAGCCTTTGCTGACTTTTTCGACCTAAAACCCTCTATTTATAGTTGCAAAAATCACGAGGCCGTGCTGCGCAAAAGTAGATCCCGCGACGCGCGTATGGGTTTATCCCCGTTTTATCGGCATTTGAATTTTCTCCACCGCCTCAACACCGCGTCGCGCTTTTGTGAATCCCTCAACGCACGTGCGAATTTGCCTGATATTGCCTTGATCTTCAAACTTCTTCCAAATTGTACGCTTTTGGTCCCTATTTTCATCTTTTTCTTGCACAATAGCACTAGCACAAAAGTGAGTAATACCAGTAGATATATGATATAAATTCACTAAGAATAGGGCTCAACAACGACTAAAATATTTGATATTACTAGGCGTTGTCGAACACCCCACACTTGTGCCTTGCTTGTCCCCAAGCAAGAGAGTTTTTAATAGATTTTAACTAAAACTCAAACAATTTTTAGATGTGTTCAATTTCAAAGCTTATCGTCCCCAGAGTTAGATTGAAATAGTTCGTGAAAACATAATTGGAATGTTCTTTGGAATTCATGGCTTTCTAAAGAACCCTTGATTACAAATTTTCTGTCCACATTGAAGTGTACGTACTCATTCAGATTCTAAAGGCCATTAAAGAATTGTCCATGACTTTCGATGTTGTCCGTGTAACGAGATTTCAGAAATACCATCCCAGACCAGACGATCTTAGGTGGTAAGGTGCGTAAGGTCCACCCATTTTAGACCTACCGGCTCGAACAACAAAGGCCACAGATTGAGAATTCCTTCCTAAATTCCAATCTTAAAATATCCCAATCGTCTAACTCTTAAAACTCAACTTATTTGACTAAACTAATAGCATGATAACAATTAAATAGTATTTCTCGAAAAATACCAATGCTATAACATTCACAAACCATTCGTTTCGAAATTACAATCTATTAAAAATTTTGAAAAAGTTGCTAAAAAATTTTGAAAATCGGTCATTTTCCGCAAAAATTTCAAAAATATTCTTTCGACCGTCCACACCCCACACTTAAAACCGTAAAATGTCCCCGTTGTAAAAAAATTATTCAAAACAAGGGAGAAAGAGTTACCCCTTTAGACGGTGAAACTGCTTGATTGGTACTCGGTGTCACAGGTACAAATGCGCACAAAAAGGTCCTTGATTTAACGTTCTGGAGTTGTAGCGCAACAGTGAACACGCCAGTGGTCAAAGCAAGTGGAGGGGGTACGATGACCCCATACTTGCTTGAAACAACTCCCCCATTTTTGGTATCACATGCATAACTCACAAAAAGATTAAATGCAAACAAAACAAATAAAAATAAACAAAAAGAAAGATAGTAGTATCATAGGTACATTACATATATCCCAAAAGTGAAAGGAAAAATAATACATCAATCGTCGTCATGGCGGGTCCCGGATGGACCTGCCCCATCATCTCCTCCGGAAGGGTGAGGTGGAATATCGTCAATCTGCATCCGGAGCATGATCATCCTCTGTGTCTCCGCCATCCACTGGTCATGCGCCTTCCTAGCAGACATCCTCTGTCTCAGGTCCTGGATGGCCGCCAGCATATCGGATAACTGTGGCTGGGGCTCTGGTGCTGGTGGATCGGGTCTCCGGCGTCTCCTGCCTGGCTGGGCGTATGCTGGCTGGGGAGCCTGGGGTGCCTCGGTCCGGCGTCTCCAGAGCTCGCGCCGTGGTGCGAACTGGAGGTAAAGCAGTCAAGGTGGCCACAGTCGCGGCTGTGAGGATCCGGTATGAACGGGCCAGGCGAGTGATGAAATACCCATGGGCCAGAGGACTGCTGGCCGATGCACCCGTCGCACGGGTGGATAAAGAGACGGCTAAAGCAAACGGGAGGTGGAGAAACCTGGAGGGGTCAAGGAGCACCCAGAGATACGTCTTATCATCCCCTGACACCTTCTCGCCCCCCTCCCTGTGCATGATGGAGGTGGAGACGATGCGGTGCATGAGCCGGTGAAGCGGATTGCGGAGCTGGCTCTCCCTGGCCGACCCCGCCTCATAGAACACGTTGGACAAAGTTTCCGAAACATCTGCATTCGCATCCCTGGCGGGTTGCCCCTGAACACACGCCCGAAGAAAAGGCGTAAAATGCTGATGCTGGAGGTCTGCCTCCGTGTAGATGCCTGTGCGTCTCCCAAAATCCCGGAGACTGCACTCCCTGGGGACTCCCCCCAATCGAAATCGGACAAGCCTAGACCTGGCCTCTATCGACCCCGGTGCAAAACGGACAGTAGATAGGAACTCCAAAAGAAGCTCGGTGTACACGGTGTCGTCCTGGTTGGCCATAAGCCTATCCCAACCTCGGCATGTGAACGTGGCCTCCCCGTGGGTCCATGTGCGGTGGAGGAACGACTCGATCTCGCCCTAAAGCCCTGCATCTCTGAGGATATCCCGGTCAATGATCGTCGCCTCGAGAACCCGGCGACCAATAAGCGCATCCTTCCTGGAACTATACTCCACGGAGCTGTGCAATTCCTCAGGGAACTAGAGGAACTGGTGGTCAAGTTTGAAAGAAATCTGCACAAAAATAGCCACAAAAAATTTTCTGCAAATTTAGTCATTTTCTTCCCCACCGAGCCGCGGCGCGGCCCAAGGACTAGGGCGCGGCGCGACGAGCGACTGTTCCAAAATCCAAAACCCAACTCGTTGATTTTCGCCTAATAACTCGATCCAAACACACTACAAGGTAGCCTAAACGCCGACTAGCCCTTCTAGGGTGATTATTTGGCAAACAAAACACCCTACGGGCCAGCATTGCCGATTTCTAAGTTTTTGAGTTTTTGGAGAAATCACCCAAATCAGCTGCTTAATCGCTAGTTTTAACAAGTAGAAACTAGTTAAAGTGTCGTACCTCGATCGTGGGAATGAAATGAGCAAGAAAAACACGAGAAAATTTCCGATGATCAGAGCTCCGCGGCGTGTGTGTGTGTGAATAGTGTCGCGGCTTACCTTTTTATCGAAGAAAACTGACTGATCATTTCCCGCGGCGCGGATATGAACAAACCGCGGCACGCGTGTTCCCAAATCAACCCCTGCGCATCGGGTTGGTTAGCGATCCCGCGACGTGCAAATCGCCTGACCGCGATGCGGTCATTGAAAATTCAATTTTTCTCCAAATCAACCCCACACTTGCCTTGGACCAATAATACCTACAATGACGATGATATAATCTTCCTAATTACTCCTAAAAAATACAGTACCTAACCTATGAAAGATGGGTTGCCTCCCAACAAGCGCTAAGTTTAACGTCTTCAGCCAGACCTCGAGTCCTTCTACAGCTACGGTGGATCATACGCCTTCTTCCTTCGCTGATTTTCAGTCACCACCGTCCCTTTACTGACCCACTGCTCCTCAAACTTTCCTGGGTCGAATGGCTTGCTAGTCCTTCTACTGCTGCCCAGTTGCCGTCTTCCGATTACTTCCCGTGAATGCTTGGAGGTAGCTTTGAACCTCCAAGCTCGATCCTTCCTTCTATATCTCTTCAAAACCATCAGTTTGACATGAAGCGCGCCTTGTGCCGCTTCCAGTAGTTGTGTTGTGCCTCGTTTGTTGCTCACATATTGCGTGTCGTCTGCAGTTTGCGATTTTGGTCTGCAGTACCAATAAAAATTTTCCAATCGAATGGAATCGGAAGGCAACATATTGAGATGCTCCCAAATATCCTCATTGATGGTATTGATTACATCTAATTTCCCATTCATGAATGGATCATGAGTGGCAATAAAATCATGTTTATTATTTTCAAAAACCAACTCGTCGGCATCATCATCTTGATCATCGTCCGACAGGTGGATCGGGACCAAAAGTGAGTGACTAGTTTCATCTGGTGGTGGTATAAAGTCACCCATCACCAGATCCTTGCTTTCAAATTTCTCAAAATTTTCAAAAATCACAGGGTCGGGGGTAATATTGTCATCTACACCCCTTTCCCCAAAAACATTGGCAATTTCAACAATTTCGGGAATTATTGGGCTGTGATTTGTATTGTCACTTACAGCCCCTCCACAACATCCTCATCAACTAAATTGTCTGGTGATGGTATGGATTCATCCAACACCAGATCAACGTTACTAATACTTTCAAAAACATCAAAAACTTCAAAGGTTGCTGAGTTAGAGGTAGCATTGTCACATACAACCTCTTCCTCAACAACTGTTTCGACCATCTCAGTGGTCTCTTGATTTTCCCAACGTGCGTGTCCTTCCATCACATATTCAGGTGATGCAGGCTCACACACATTATCATTGGTATAAAAATCACTCGCCTCAGGTTCTGGCGAGGGTGGTGAACATTTCCAACTTTCCTCTAACTTATCTAATGAAATTTGCAATCTTTCAAGAGCATCAGCCTGATCCTTCTGAATTTGGTGGGTGTCAGCCATGAGTTCCAACAATTGGGCCCAAATTGCAGAATTTTCAGGTTGAGATGGCTCCTCGCTCCGCCATCCATTGTCATCGAATTATCCATTTTAGCAATCATCCTCGTAATAAGTGTGGCCGGATTTTCATAATACTCATAATACTGATCCGGGTATATGTAATCACCCATTATAAGGATGTACACATACCAAAAATCAGCGAACTAAAATCAAACATCAAAAAATAAAAAACTAAATCCTACAGATCGCCTACTCTCAAGCTCACAACTCCCCGGCAACGGCGCCAAAATTTGACATCGCAGCGGTCGTCATGCGGTCAAAAATAAAAAAATACCTAACACACACTAGTATAGTGGTAGTCAGGGTCGATCCACAGGAGTTACGTGGTCGAGACAGGTGACATATTACCAACTGCAGTGTCACGCTACAGTCAGAGGATCTAGTTCCTAACTTTTGCCAATAAATCCCAAAAATCATAAATTCCAATAATTCCAAACAAGCATCCACTAAACTAAACTCCAAACCAATACTAATCCTAATTAGTTACTGAAATCAGAACTGAAATTCAGAACAATCAAGATTAAATCAACATCCAATCACAAATCAACATCTAAAATCATTCCAAAGCATAAAATACCAAAAAGAAGCAATTGCTATCAACCAAATGATTCATTAACCAAAATCTCAGATCCAAAAGGGTCCAAAACAGTAACCCCAAATGTTTAAAACAAAAACTAAAACTAAGTATCAATGGTTGTCACTCCCAAAGATACTAGCCAAATGTTACTAACTATGAAACTAATGGAAAATTAAAGAGAAAAACATAAAAAATACCAAATGGTGGTTGCTAAAGCTAAAACTCGGAGTCAAAGAGTCTTGGGAGTCGATTTAATGCCAAGTCTTTGCTGACTTTTTCGACCTAAAACCCTCTATTTATAGTTGCAAAAATCACGAGGCCGCGCCGCGCAAAAGTAGATCCCGCGGCGCGCGTATGGGTTTATCCCCGTTTTATCGGCATTTGAATTTTCTCCACCGCCTCAACACCGCGTCACACTTTTTTGAATCCCGCGGTGCGTGTGCAAATTCGCCTGATATTGCCTTGATCTTCAAACTTCTTCCAAATTGTACGCTTTTGGTCCCTATTTTCATCTTTTTCTTGCACAATAACACTAGCACAAAAGTGAGTAATACCAGTAGATATATGATATAAATTCACTAAGAATAGGGCTCAACAACAACTAAAATATTTGATATTACTAGGCGTTGTCAACTATCAAACCCGTTCGGCTAACGACACTCGACTGACCAGGAGAGCGGTGGGTGAGAGTGGACACCCATTAGACTACCATTTTATAGGCAGTCTCCTTATACCCTTTTTATAGGACAGTTTTGCGAATGAGGCCTACTAACGGTATGACTAACCAATTTTATGTTATATATAAAATATTAACTTTTAATAGTAATACATATAAGATGTATTTTAAACCTTTTAAAATATTTTTGGTTTAATCTTTTATTTTTTTAAATTAACTCTTTATATTAAAATTAAATTTAAACGTTTAAATGATTTGATTTATCTTTTAATTGAAACAATTAATTAAATTAATTAAATCTAGATAGGCATCACAAATTAATCACATTAATTTAATCCTATCTCAATCCCCTAATTTTCGAAAAATACATGCAAAGGGATTAAGGTTTCGAGTTATTTAATTAATCACAATTACCAAAAATAACAAACCTAGAAACCCTAGCAGGTATAATTTCACAAAAGGGGGGGGGGGGGAGGAGGCTAGGGTTTTCAAAACCCTAGCCACCAAAGTCGATCATGACCTCCACAAGGGTTTATTTTCGAAAACCCTTTGATAAAAAAATAGCAGTTATAACAATTCACAAGAAAAAACAAGCAAGGCTCTGATACCACAGAAAAGTTTTAAGCAATCTATGAACTAATAAACCTAAGTTCACATGCAACCTAAGAAAAGATCTATGTTTTTCTATCAATGAATATATAACAAAACCTAGAAGGCCAACAATTTATTTCTAAAGAATAAAATTATGAAAACCAACCTTTGATTTTCTTCTTGAAGCTAGCAGCAAAAATTTCCTGCCTCAAATGAAGTCACACCCAAGAGCAAGAGGAGAAGACAGAATTCCAGAGAGGCAGAGAGACAGGTGGCGCAAATTAGGGTTCCCCAGGGTTCCCTTATTTATAGCCTCCAGGTGGTACAGTCAAAACCCTAGAGGAGCCCTCTAATAGACAAGCATGTCACCCATTTGGACCAAGCCTCTAAACCTAATTAGGGTTTCGAAATTATGGAGGGTTCCTCCATAATCTCGTCACCTTTAAGGCTCCACTGGCCAGCCATTTATTCAACTATTGAATAATTACAAAACCAGTCCCTGCACCTTTAATTAATTAAATTAATCACCAAATTAATTCCAATTAATTCTAGATTAATTTCTAATTAATTAATATAGTTTCTAATTAATATATTATCACTTTAATATATTAATAAACTATTTATTTTATTTCTATTGATTTATTAAACCTTAATAAATCAACCTTTCTCTCTACTGAACTTTCTGCCAAACCTCCAGCTATGAGGGCAACCCAAATAGACTTTGCTTCTATTAATAAGATAAATACAATTTATAAGTCATGGCTTAGACACCTAATCCAACAAAACTAAGGGATAAAATATTTTTATATAACTTTTTGAAAAAGAAATTTTACAAAAGAAGAAAGATGTGATGCATACAGTCAGCCGAAGCTCAAGAAAGGAAAGTGATTCCCAAAGTACCAATGTTTATGCATGTGCTATTGATAGATATGCATGCTAGAATATATGCTAAGGTCACTCAAGAATTTTCCTAGATCATAGGATGCCTTACTGTCTTAGATGTTGCTAGTTATGTGTAATATATACCGGTTGCATGGCATTTCAAGGATTAACTCAGGAATTTTAGATCATAGGGATGCCTTACTACCTTAGATGTTGCTAGCTGTTTGCAATATATACGGGTTGCATGGCATTTCAAGGAGTATAGTTAATGATCTTGATCCTATTTTCCTAAGAAGCTTCCTGAAAGAGCTTTTTATACAAGTTAATATACACCTCCGTTACTAGACAACATACCATCCGTAATCGGGCGACCAAACTGAAGTGGTGAAACGATGCCTCTAAAACAACTTCTGTTCCTTTACAAGCAAGGAACCACACTCTTGGAGCAAGTTTTTGTACCTAACAAAATGTTGGGACAACACCTTGAAGGGTTTTATGCAAATATATGAACTAAAACCTTAAGTTCACATGCAACCTATGAAGATCTATGTTTTCTACTATTGAAGATATAAATATTTCCTAAAAGGCCACAAGAAGAATTACTAAAGAATAAAATTAGAAAACTAACCTTTTAGTTGTTTCTTGCAAGCTAAGCAACGCAAGTGCCTTGCCTCAAATGAAGTCACACCCAAAACTAAGGTTTTCGAAAGTTCCAGAGAGAGGGAAGAGTGGAAAAAGTCGTGGCTTTTATGGTGCCTAGGGGTCTCTATTTATAGTTTCCAAGTGGCCACCAGATAAGGCTTTAAAGATAAACCTTTTTGAATTCAAATAAGATAAACCTTTATCTATCAATTCGTATCTATTTATCCTAACATATAATAATCGAAATTATGGATAATCCCTCCATAATTTCGTTGGCCACTTAAACTAATATAATTGTTACTTACTCAACTATTGAATAATTACAATTCAGCCCCTGCACCTTTAATTAATCAAATTAATCACCAAATTAATTCCAATTAATTCCAGATTAATTTCTAATTAATTAATATAGTTTCTAATTAATATATTATCTCTATAATATATTAATAAACTATTTATTTTATTTCTATTGATTTATTAATCATATAATAAATCAATCTTTCTCTCTCCTGGATTTTCTGCTATACCTCTAGCCATGAGGGCAACCCAAATAGACTTTGCTACTATCAATTAGGTAAATACAAATTATTAGTCATGGCTTAGACACCTAATCCAACAGTCTCCCACTTGGATAAGTCTATGACTATAATTACTAATTTATCCTCTAATTGATCAGCAAACTGTAGCTTCCTAGAAACTACTGCCGAACTCTGACCCAGTCAGTTCTGTCCATAGATAAGTGATCATATGATCCTTCGTCCAACAAGATATTTTCAGACACGAGACATGGATTGAGATCAATCTCTGTCCGATACTCTGTTTCCCGATTTCCGATTATGCTTATGACTTTAGAACTTTTAATTGAACACATCAATTTAGTCCAGGCTGGCCAGCACTTTAGTCAACTTCAAAATCATCGAGAGGCCTACAGATATCTATTTTCCATCAGGTTCAAGGAACGAATAAGCTTCGACTCATATGCTTATATCTTTTACCAGTCACATTATTCATAACAACACGTTTTATAACATCGAGTTACCGATGCATTTTCGTATTATCAATGAACAACTGCCTTGTAAATTATAATTCATATCTCTTTACTTCAAGATAATAAGATATTATCATCTCAACATTGCTTGTGATATAATCCATGAAGCAATCTATTGAGCGTGGGTTTATCTAATACTCAACTCTCTATTTCTAAGTACTCATGAATGTTGTAGCAATCCTATTGCTATGTCAAACTCCTTAGACAGTATACAAACCAATTCATGACAATCTTGATTCAATACTTACTTCCCAAAGTATGAACGACTGTGGACCTTTCTGAATAATTAAATTATTCAGGAAGTAAAACATGCGAAAGCGAAACATAAAGATCTGACTGGCAGCTACTCCTGCTTATTACCAAGTCTCCACAAGGTAATCACCAAGTCGGATATTGTCATAAACTATTATCGGTTTCAAGATTTCTTTTAAACTTTCAATTCTAATTTTATAGCTATGTCTTTATCAATCTTACACTCTTTCTATGTATCCAAAATATCTTGTACTTATACACTTTATTGTAGATGATCCAATCGGATGCTCATCCGATAACATCTCAATATGTTATCTTGTCAATTTCTCTCCTAACTCCATCCCGGTAATGTGTACTATCACTTCCTATGGTTCTGGGGTCTTTAGTCTACTTGACTGCACCCTAAGACTATTTCAAGGTGTTATGATGTGCCGGTGAACCACACGCGCTCCATCAGAATACCAACGAGATTCTTTAACCATGAAGTCCTTTAACATCATGTCATGACGTTAATAATTACCACTTTGGAAAATCTTTCAACTTAACCCTATCACTTTCACCCCAATCATTTCCCAATGAATTCTCACTTGAGTTCAAATAATGCATCGAGTATTCCCAGCCAGACAATGTCCTGAATCCCACTAACTATGCCCTAAGCATCAAGTCATCAGGACATGTTCATGACATTATGATCGATCCAAGAAACTTGTGGAACCCGATCCAATCTTATTCCAAACCCTTTCGGAATCCAAAGATTATTTATAATCCTTGTGTCATGATTTTCAAAAAACTATTTCCTTTCAGAGACTCTTCTCATGCATCTTGAATCTTATCAAGATCATGCTTACAATGGCTAGGTCTATGCTGTCGTTTTCATCTATCCAATAGATGACTGTGAATTACATGAGTATGTTGCACATTCTTTATTTCTTTCATGCCAAGTCATCACACTTTGCAATGATAACAAACCCTTTCCTGGGTTTATGCATCTTGAATCTCATCAAGATCATCTTGGCAGAGTCTGGATCTGTCTCACAGACGTTTACAACCACCTGAGTATGTCGTATTTATATTAAGTCTTTTATAGCGATTCGTCTATTAACACCAAGTCATTACACTTTTTAATGAAAAGAGACATTTCTTAGAAACAGTATGTAAACCCCCCCCCCCCCATATGGAGATAGTAGATAACAGCGACACTCCCACTGGCTTTGACACGATTATGGACTATTCACAAAATCCAGGACTTTTGGCACATTTTGAGATTCCAAACCTTCTGACATCTTAATGGAAATCTTTCAGCCCTTTCTCAAAAATCCAATCCTCTGGCATATTTTTGAGAATCTGAATATCCTATCTTGCGAGATGCCCGTGGGGTAATCCCGGGCTCATGTACCTTTATACTGAGACACTCTTTGTGAGTCCCTATTAGTGTGCCGGTGATCCACACGCGCTCCACTAACGATTCACAATGTGCCATGCAGATTTCCTTTCGGATTTCATCTTCTATTGAGAGTGCTGTTCCCGGAATCAATTACTTGACTCTGAGTATCGTCTCACTCAACCAGATGTTCTGAAGGTATGTGTCTGTCCATGTCGCTTTCTTTTGATGATTCAGTTACTCCCACTGGTTATTAGACTAGGTGTAAAAATCAATCAATCACATAGACCGTGTCTCGCCCTAAGGTTTTCTTGTTTGGCAGCAACCGGGCTCACCAATGCTTCCAAGTAGTCGGATTGTAAATCCGCACCAACTATAGTGTTTTACCATCAATCGGTATGTCACCCCGATCATAACTACTTATGATGGTGATCAATACTACTGGTCAAGAGGAGATTATGTCAGTTGTAAAACAGAAATTTGATTTTTGCTCCAAGCCTAGTGATGACTAAAGGTTCTTTCATTTGGCTAATCCTAAACTCATTCAAGACTGTCCCAACTCCCACTGTTTCCTTAGACCATGAGTTCTTTCTGAAAGAGCTCTTCTTTTACATTTACAGTGGGATAGCCAATGAAATGACAATGCTGATCATGTTCAGGCTAGTCATGAGGTTCGAATGAACACTACAAGACCCTGGACTTCCTATGTATAAGTGGGATAATCCCAGCTTTACATTTCAGACAGTGTCTGCAAGACCTACTTAGTCTAGGATGTGGTCGGAATATGGTTTATATGGACTGACTGGTATAGTATTCAACTTATTGGAAACTAATGTATCTCATACATCGAGGATCAAACTGTTTCGACCAATGCTCCATTATCTTCCCTAAGTCACACTATAACTATTAATGTTCTTGGAAGAGAATGAACTGTGAAACATTTTTATGTTATCACTCAGGTTCTGTGGAACTTGTACTTCCTTTGAAGTCCTTGAACTGTTCAAGGTTTCAATTCAATCGCTTATCCCGATAAGCGAAGTCATATTCGTCATATCGAATGATAAATATCGTGAAGTACAAACAATTGTGTTCTATATCAAGATTCGAGCAATACACAGCAACAGGTGTGTCCGTTGCTCTTAATCTCAATGTCTTTTACATATCTATGTAAACTTATGACTTTGTTAACTTTATTCAAGACTTGCAATCTTCAGTTGACTCTAAGTCAACTGATTCCAAAATCCTATCCTCTGGATCTTTGGGTGATTCATTTCTTGCCACATGTGCTTTATAAAGAACTTAATCATCATTTGACTCTAAGTCAGATGATTCCAAAGTCCTGTCCAACTGGACCTTTGGTTGAATTGATTCTTATAACATTTGTATTAACAATCATAAATGACACAATTCTTGAATCCAAACATTTTGGATGCATCAACATTCAAGTTATTACTAATCATACATTCAACACATTCATATAACATTTCAAGGACAATTTCAGACAACAGGTGTTAAAAGAAAATTGACAATTTTATTAAAAACAAAAATCCTTGAACAATGTAATATATGATAGACAATGTCAAAATGCATTTAAAGGCTAATAACAAGATTTTAATGTCTATCTAAACTTCAAAACTGCACGAGCTGGAGATCCAATCCAAATGTGCTCCTATGCGCCAGAGTCTCGTGCCTTATTGATTCCCTGCATACAAACCAAAATGTGACTATCACATTATGTATCAAGAAATCTTGGAACAGGAGTTTTGAGGTTTTTAGATATACCTGAGCTTTCAAAAGATTTGGAGCGTCTTCCAATCTTTCTGTGACTGTATCCGATTTAGTGGATTCCCAGTTTGAGACATGTCCAGACGATCTCGACCGTTTCTTGTTACGTTTCTTCACTGGACTTAATCCAGAAGTAGCTGAGCCATTGAAGCTATGCCTGTCCAAGAGTGACTCATATAAAGTCAACAGTGGACGCATTTCCATGAGGGTCCTTTTCTGGTCTTCCTTTCTATACGTCTGAATGAACAGATCGTACTTGCTAGTCAACGAGGCGAGTAAAAAGTTAACACTCATCTCCTGACTTATGGAATAACCAAGTTTATACAATTCGCCTATGTACGATTCAATCTGAAGAACATACGAATTGATGCTACTTCCTTCTTTTAGCTTGCACTCTGCAAGTCTTTTGAAGATCCTAGCTCGTTCCTGTTCAACTGGCTTTTGGAACCTTTCCTCAACCAGTTGCATTAACTCATATGGCCCCAAGGATTCAAAATCCTTGCGGAACTCGGGGTCAATGGTCAACAGCATGAGGTCACGAATCTTTTTCGGATTCATCAACTAAGAAGTTATGCTTATCATAAGAACCTTTTATGATGACTTGTTCCGGTGGGACCGGGATCGGATACTCGGTGAGATGTAGCTTGCCAGCAATACCGAGAACCAGTCTCCAATTGTGAAGCCATTCCTTACAGTTGAGGCCAGTCAGCCTTTCCATATTTGGCAGGTGCATTCTGATGCTTTCAGAAATGGGTGAAGGAGGAGAAGGAGGAGAATTGACACTTGACATCTATAAAAGAAACAAAATTTATTAGTTTAATTGATCCTTTTAAATAATTACCCAATATGTTATTTAATAAGGCTAGGATCCAAAATACCCCAACTATGGTGTGAATAGGGATGCCGTAATCACAACATAATGGTCATCAAGGTAGATAAACACTTATCAATTTCATCTTATGAAATTCCTAGATCTGTTGAGATTCATTGAACTTTTCAATGGCATGTTTAATCTCGGATGTGCTCCACTGTTTGTGACTGGGATGCCGAGGATCACAAACTGGATGTGAATAACCATGCAAATTAACTTGGTACTCTCGGGTTAATTATCATCTCTAATTGATGTGCCGGTAAACCACACACGCTCCATCAACAATGATAACACCCGGGAAACCCATTGCAACTCTTTATGAACCCCTATTGGTGTGCCATTAAACCACACACGCTCCACCAATGTTTCATAAAGTGCAATGTGCAATTTCATGGATTAGCACCAATTCACATTTTTCCTAAAGTAACTAGATTTGGGTTTTATTAAGATGTTCCGGTACTTTGAATAATATCATTATATTTTTAATGAGATTAGGCGGTCCTATCAAACCCGTTCGGCTAACGACCCTCCACTGGTCAGGAGAGCAGTGAGTGAGAGTAGACACCCATTAGACCGCCATTTTATAGGCAGTCTCCTTATACCTTCTTTATAGACCAGCTTCGTGAATGAGGCCTACTATTGATTTGACTAACCATTTAATCTTATACATATAAAATTAACTTTTAATTATAATATATACATAAGATGAATTTTAAACCTTTTAAAATATTCCTGGTTTATCTTTTAATTTATTGGAAATTTAAACTATTAAATTTAAAATTAAATTAAACCTTTAAAAGATTTAATTCATATTTTAATTAAACAATTAATTAAATTAACTAAATCCAAATATTTTAGACTTTTAAAATATTCCTAGTTTTATCTTTTAATTTTTCAAAATTTAAAACTATTAAATTTAAAATTAAATTAAACCAGTAATCATCTTTTAATTAAACAATTAATTAAATTAATTAAAACTAGATTGGTATCACAAATTAATAAAATTAATTTAAACCTATCTTAAACCCCCTAATTTTTCGAAATTAACAAATAATGGGTTTAAGGTTATCCATTTAAATAATTAAAGTTACCAAAAATAGAAAGTCTTCTAAAACCCTAAGGAGAAAATCGAAAATCATATAGGGGAGGGGCTAGGGTTTCCAAAACCCTAACCCTAAAATCGATTAGGCTAAATTAGGGTTTATAAGCTTTAAACCCTGATATTTTTAGGAAAACAATTATAGCAATTCAACAAGAAAACAACCAAAAAGCTCTAATACCACTGAAGGGTTTTATGCAAATATATGAACTAAAACCCTAAGTTCACATGCAACCTATGAGGATCTATGTTTTCTACTATTGAAGATATAAATATTTCCTAAAAGGCCACAAGAAAAATTACTAAAGAATAAAATCAGAAAACTAACCTTTTAGTTGTTTCTTGCAAGCTAAGCAACGCAAGTGCCTTGCCTCAAATGAAGTCACACCCAAAACTAGGGTTTTCGAAAGTTCCAGAGAGAGGGAAGAGTGGAAAAAGTCGTGGCTTTTAGGGTGCCTAGGGGTCTCTATTTATAGTTTCCAAGTGGCCACCAGATAAGGCTTTAAAGATAAACATTTTTGAATTCAAATAAGATAAACCTTTATCTATCAATTCAAATCTATTTATCCTAACATATAATAATAGAAATTATGGATAATCCCTCCATAATTTCGTTGGCCACTTAAACACTATAATTGTTACTTACTCAACTATTGAATAATTACAATTCAGCCCCTACACCTTTAATTAATCAAATTAATCACCAAATTAATTCCAATTAATTCCAGATTAATTTTTAATTAATTAATATAGTTTCTAATTAATATATTATCTCCATAATATATTAATAAACTATTTATTTTATTTCTATTGATTTATTAATCATATAATAAATCAATCTTTCTCTTTCCTGGATTTTCTACTAAACCTCTAGTCATGAGGGCAACCCAAATGGACTTTGCTACTATCAATTAGGTAAATACAAATTATTAGTCATGGCTTAGACACCTAATCCAACACACCTCCCATCATAATGATATAAATACGCCCCTGATCTACGAACTTTACAATGAATTGATTCCTGACATTAATTGCTAATAACCGAGTGAATCATTGACAACGTTTGTTAATGTCACCCACTCGTACACAACTGTTTACATTCTCTATTAAAAGACAATCGATGAAGTTCCCAACAACAGAATGATCGACCTATTGGATCTATATGCTCAAGAATCATTATAAAATGATATTGCTAATAACATATGATCCTATAGGGTCATACCTTTATCAAGTTGGTACTTATTGAATATTTATTAATTATTTTAGAATTAATAAATAAATTCAACTCTTGTATTTAGTTAGAGAATAATAATTAAAAGGGGTTAAAGTAGTTATTATATCATATGATATGATATATTAAGTCATGTACATGTTTTTGGACACCTTAGGTTCCATTAATTAATACTAGACATATTAGTTTATTAAGGTAGAGTGTTGGACACTATTGTGTCCTTTTTGCCCCATGCTGGCAGAATGTTTGGTGGTATGGGTGGAGGTTGCTTGTCAACCTTCACCTTACACATCCCATACCTTTTAAGGACCATACACTTGTATTTAATGAAAGTATGGGCCATGGTACATCAATGTGGGTATAAAAGAGAGTGTTGAGCAAATGTTGCAAGAACTTTTCTCTTCTCCTCCTACAATCGTGGGCTTCATCTCTCTCTCTCTCTCTCTCTCTCTCTCTCTCTCTCTCTCTCTCTCTCTCTCTCTCTCCATCCATTCTCTTTTGTAAAAAAGCTTGTTGCAAGTTTGAGAGTTTAGAAGTGCTTCTCCTTTAGTGCTTAATTTTGTTAAGTACTTAAAGGCTTAAGAAGTTATTTATACAAGAAGGAACTAACATTCCAAGTGCCTTAACGTGGTAGTGGATACTTGTAGAGAAACAAAGCTCCTTGATTTTTGCCATCTACTTCAACTCTCCAATTCCAAGAGGGATCCAAGGCAACAAATGTTATCTTTTTAAAACATCCTATGTATTTTTATAATATAATTCTTACCCATGTAAATAGATCATTGATGATTTTATTTAATGACATAAAATAAACTAGTTATTTTAAAAAGGCTCCCGTTACCGTTTTAGCGTAAAACACTCTATTTTATTTGTCAAAACCCATCACGACCTAGCAAAACATAGCGCTCAGACAAAGACTTCCAAATGGGCAATATGATGTATTTTAGACTCTACAACTATCGCCAACACTCCATCAAGGTTCTTGAACGTTTTAGTACATTCACATACCAACTCAGTTAATAAAATCATAGGTACACCTGGTGTTCCATGTGTCCCTCCTCCGACATGCATTTGACAACCTACCACCAACACCACTACCTACATTCCACATACGGTGACTAAGTATTTCCAACTCAGAGTTTAGACCATTGTTTAGTCCTCAACACCGTTTACTCCTCAATAGGCTCCAATTCCTATTGTCATGGAAATATCATGACGAAGTAGAAGCCATATGGGAGCCACATGAAGAATTTCGTGCCTGTTTCCTAAGTTTTGCATACTAGACAACTACTTGATGCAACATGAGGACACGCTTGTTTTAAAGCAGGCCAGGGCCAATTGATATGGCGCATCGGGCCTAAGTAGTCTAACCATCACACAACGACCTAAAGCTTGCAAAGATGGACCGGTCCTCAAGAGAAAGAAGAAAGCCGACTAAGTTCATGGACTAAGATATATAAGCCCGAACCAGAAGTCATGTTACAAACTGCTACGATGAGTTGTTCCTGAAATGACGTGACGTCCCAAGGTAGTTACTTGTTCAAGTGCATTAAAGTAGGACCACATTTCCCTTTTTGCATGCATGTCTCATGAATTTATGCAAGTAAATTCTAATGGCCTTTTTTTTTTTTTTTTTTTTTTTCCTTATGTCTAGACTCGGTAAGATGACTGAATGGGTAATGATGTATGTATACATAAAGCAACGTATAGATTAAGTTTGTTTCTTTTTGAATTGAATATATACTGTATGAACAAATGACCATTTGCCCTTGTTATTCAAACATATAGTTTTCACATTTAGCCATTACTTTTTAGCAGTTAAACAAATGTATATTCATTCATTTAAGACGGGATATAAATTTAAATTATAAACACCACCTATTTTACATAAATAATTGAATGATTCTGATCATAGTTAATTATATATGATAACAAACTTGAATTGAACAAAATATTAAATCATAAAAATATTATTAACATAAAAAGCACAATATATTTATCATTGATAATTCTTTAAAATATCAAGTTAACTGGTCCCAGAAAATGAAACTTGATAAAACAACATTGTTTTGCACACTTATCCATCTTTGATCAATCTATAGTAAAAAGTAAAAACCTATACTTGATTTTTGATCATTCTTCAAATCATTATAGTGAAGTGATTCTAGAAAATTAAATGATCATAACTTTGCTTTAAATAATCAACCTTTAACGCGTACCTATTTTCAAAATTTTAGATTTATAACAATCCTCATTGGGAGTTCAGGTTTCAGTACGAAAAATTTCTCCTAAATATAGAGATAGAGCAACAACATTTATCCCAAACAAGTGATTATAAAGAGCATCAACATTGATTAAAAGAAGTGCAACAAAAACAACTGTTAGAGCAACGACATAGCATTTAACCACTTCTTTTACTTCATAAGAAAAAATACAACCATTTTGGCTAACCACAAATCAATCTTCATGATAATTGTTTATTCTAAATTTCACCAACATAAGCCCTCAATATTCAACAAGAAACAAACAAACTAACCAAGACATCGAGCAAGCAAAACTGGGGTTCAATCAACGAACCCCAAAAGTCCGGATTCATATGGACACTAACGGAAACCACACATTAGCTATACGCCAGTTTGATATATCAAGGGAGACGCAAAATGGCGAGCAGTGATGGAGAAGAATGGATATCGATGTTTGAAAACGTATAGTATAGAGAGAGAAAGAAGAAAGGAGAGAGAAAGAAATATCACAGTCATTATGACTTCATTGTATTGAGTTGTAAGGATACAGACATCTATATTTATATGTGTACATTCTGAGCTTATCAGTAACTAACTCTTAACAGTTACTAACAACTTCTCTTAACAGACTCTAACTGCACTAACTGCTAACCATATATTATCATCCCCCCTCAAGCGAAACGTTAGCAACAACGTGAAGCTTGTCCCATAAGAACCGAAATCTGGAAGCAGTTAAACCTTTTGTAAGAATGTCTGCAATCAGAGAATTTGTATGAACATATCAAACAAGAAGTAGCTTGGATAACACCATGTCTCGTACAAAATGCACATCAATTTCTATATGTTTAGAACGTTGATGAAAAACCGGATTTGCAGCCAAATATGTAGCACCAAGGTTGTCACACCAAAGTGTAGGGGAACTAGACTGTTGGATTTTAAGTTCACAAAGCAAGGAGACAAGCCATTTAATTTCAGCAGCAGTGTGTGCAAGAGCTCGATACTCCGCCTCTGTACTTGATCGAGCCACCGTATGTTGCTTTTTGGAACTCCAGCTAACTAGATTCGATCCAAAAAAGATGCAATACCCACTTGTAGAACGCCGGTCATCGGGACAGCCGGCCCAGTCCGCATCGGAATAAGCATGGATAGAATTTGAAACAGACTTGTGAAAAACAAGACCATGAGTAACAGTTCCTCGGAGGTACCTCAAAATCCGTTTGACGGCCATCCAATGTTTATCGGTAGGTTTTTGCATAAACTGAGAAACCTTACTAACTGCATAAGCAATCTCAGGACGTGTAATGACCAGATATTGTAACGCCCCAACTGTGCTTCGGTAAGTAAACCCATCTTGTAATGGAGTATCGGAAAATCTTGACAATTGTTGACCAGAAACAACAGGAGAGTCAAGAGGCTTGCATGTCGTCATTCTAGTATTATGAAGTAAATCAAGAAGATATTTATGTTGTGAAAGATGTAACTCTTCATTAGTAAAAGTCGCTTGTACCCCTAGAAAATAGTTTAATCGGCCTAAATCTTTAAGGGCAAATTGAGCATTAAGAGACTTTATTAAACCAATAAGAGCAGTAGAATCATTTCCGGTAACAATGATATCGTCAACATAAACCAAGACATAGGTGAGCATTGTAGACGTACTTCGAACAAAAAGAGAAGTATCGGAGACACATTGTATAAAACCAAGAGATAATAATGCCATGGATAGTTTGGCAAACCAAGCCCGAGGGGCTTGCTTAAGTCCATACAACGACTTTTTAATCAAACACACATGATTTGGAAATTTTTTATCCACAAAACCAACGGGTTGTTCCATGTATACGGTTTCAACAAGATCACCGTTTAGAAATGCATTGTTAACATCAATTTGACGAATGTCTCATCCACGAGAAAAGGCAACCGAAAGAACTAGACGAATAGTTGAGGGTTTAACAACGAGACTAAAGGTTTCCGTATAATCCACACCTTCGGTTTGAGAAAAACCTTTTACGACAAGACGAGCTTTATAACGACTGATGGACCCATCAGAATTATGCTTAATCTTGTAGACCCATTTACACCCTACTATGTTTGTTTTAGATGGACGGGGTACTAAAACCCATGTTCGATTGATATTGAGAGCATTTATCTCAAGTTGCATAGCATCCCACCATTGAGACCATTTTTGAGCTTGGTTAAACGTGGTAGGTTTAACATTTGGACACAATTGAGTTTGATACACAAAATCATTGTGTCGAACCGTAGACCTGCGAGTATGATCACGAGTCCGTGTGGTCATATGATGTGTTGAAGTAGGATTGACGGGTACCGGTGGAACAATTTCCGGTTGAACAATTTCCGGTGAAACAATTTCTGGTGGAGCTACAACAATCGGACTAGAAGACGAAGAAATTAAGGGAGTTGACGGGGCTGACAGCGAACAATTATTTGGAATAAAAGGAAGCACTACAGAAGATGTGGTTGGGTGCAACATTTGTGAAGAAGATATAGGTATGGTAAAAATATCTTCATAAAATGTAACATGACGAGAAGTATAGACTTTTTGTTTTTGAGGCTCATAGCAAAGATAACCCTTGTAATTAGGTGCATAACCAATGAAAATACAAGGAGTGGATTTGGGAGAAAGTTTATCGACTCGTGTGTCTCCAAGAAACGGATAACACAAACAACCAAAAGTCCGAAAAGAGTATAATTGGGTTGTTTGTGAAATAACAACTCATATGGAGAAGAATGTGAAAGTGTTTGTGACGGGAGACGATTAATTAGAAAGCTGCTGTCGCATAGGCATCAAACCAAAAGATTTTTGACATGTTAGCATGAAACAAAAGGGCTCTAGCAACTTCAGATAAATGGCGATTTTTACGTTCAACAAGCCCGTTCTGCTTTGGAGTATAAGGACAAGAAATGCGATAAGAAATACCACATTCAGACAGAAATTGAGACATTTGACCTTGAACTAATTCACGAGCACCATCACATTGGAAATATTTTATTTTTGAAGAAAGTAAGTTTTCAGCATGTGTTTTGAAGTGTTTAAACGAAGCTAGAGCATTGGACTTATGCGATAGAGGGTATAACCAAGTAAACCGACTATATTCGTCAATAAAGGTAATAAAATAACGATAACCGGAATGTGACGTAATTGGAGCGGGTCCCCAAATATCGGAATGTATAATCTTCAAAGGTTGTATACTACAATTTTGACTTTGAGGAAAAGATAAACGAGTTTTCTTTGCAACATTACAAGTATTACAAGGCTTTATGAAACTATTTTTATTCAAAAAGAAAAGTTTCGAAAAAAAAATATGAAGACGGATGTCCAAGTCTCGAATGCCAAAGCCCACTCGAAGAATGAGAAGCACCATCAGCAACAATGGTGTACAGATTGCAAGTACTATGCGGAATGTGGTGGAGTATTTGCCCTGTCCAATTCTTGATAAAGAAACCAAGAAATGAGAACTCAACAAGACAAGGATTATCTTTAACAAGTTCAGGAATTGATAAAAGACTTTTAGTCAATTTTGGCACTAAAAAGACTCTCGACATTTTTAGAGTACATTTTGGAAGATGTAGCATAAAATAACCAATGTGAGTAATAGTTAGAGATGTACCATCACCAACAATAACATGTCCGGAACCGGTATATGGTTTTGCGCCACTTATAAGACGTGGATTGGGAGTCATATGAGCTGTAGCACCTGAATCAGGAATCCATGTTTCAATAGTTTGACAAGCATCAGCCAAAGAAAACCCTGTGGACAAAGCAATATTTGCCGAAAATTTTTGATTATCTGCTCCTGAATTATGACCTTGGGAGTTGGACTGTGAGTGAGCCCAGTTTAAGAAATGAGTCGGCCCAAAATTTTGCATTTGATTTTTTCCAGATGCGTAGAAGGCTGACGGGAATTCTTGTGGGTTGGAGTAATAGGATGAGCCTAGTCCAGGTTGACTTGGATCTTAGGGGGGATGAGAAAAAGAATTATACGAAGAATTAGGGTTAGTCTCGACAGACGGCTTCCCCCCTGAATTGAACCCATCGGCTGCAGTTCCAAGATAGCCATTGTAGCTTCCATTATTTCCGGCAAAAGTACCAAGAACTCCGGCTACATTTCCAGAAAAATTTCCATTAAAACCTCCTCTTGAACTTCCATTATTGCCGTTCGAATTGTATCCTCCTCTTGAGAAATTTCCTCGTCCACGAAAGGGTTGTCTTCCACCCCTTCTTCCTCCACGATTTTGAGGAAAACCACGATAATGGAAGCATATGCTCGCATCATGCCCAGATTTACGACATATTTGACATATTACACTTTGCTTCTCAGAGTGTGGTGGTTGATTATTATTTAGAACAGAGGTTTGCATCGCAACAACCGGTTCAACAACTCTTTTTGACTGTCGAACAAGCCTTTGTTCATGAATTAAAAGTTTGGATCGTAATGTTGCAAAATCAGGAGGAGAATCAGAGTTTTCAATCATCATTACGAAATTGTCAAAAGAGGAATTTAGTCCATGAAGACAATGAAGAACCAGGTCAGATTCTGAAACATGATCTCCTACAGATTTTAATTGCTCATGAATTTGTTTAATTTTATCACAGAAGCACGCTATTGTGAGCTCTCCTTGAGAGACATTTTGAAGCTCGGTGCGTAACTGTGAACGTTTAGCAAAGGCTTGTTGCAGGTATGAGGTTTCTAATAACTTCCAAAGTTCAGAAGAAGTTTTAATACCTATAGCCATTGGTGCAACTGAGGCGTGAAGAGTAGCATTTATACATGCTTGAACATATCCATCTGTTTCTTCCATTGACGAAAATATATGGTTAGCAGTTAGTGCAGTTAGAGTCTGTTAAGAGAAGTTGTTACAGGTTGTACTATTGAAGAATCGACAAATGACTCCAAATCAAGTGTTTGTAGAATTGTCTGAAATTGATGCCTCCAAACCAAGTAATTCTCTCCATCTAATTGTGTAGACACAAAATTAGTAATATTTGTAACAGGAAATTGACTTTGTAATCTCCTGCTGTTTTGATCTTCACTTGTAGAAGAAGACATTATTGAAAGGAAGAAGAAAACAGTAGATTTGATGGAAGACTGATTTACAGTCTCCTTTGATCTGAAATCACGAAGATCAAGCAAGGTTCAAGAGGATAGAAAGAAGAACTATTAAAGCTTTGATACCATGAAAACGTATAGTATAGAGAGAGAATGAAGAAAGGAGAGAGAAAGAAATATCACAGTCATTATGACTTCATTGTATTGAGTTGTAAGGATACAGACATCTATATTTATATGTGTACATTCTGAGCTTATCAGTAACTAACTCTTAACAGTTACTAACAACTTCTCTTAACAGACTCTAACTGCACTAACTGCTAACCATATATTATCAATGTTAAACTGTTTCAATCAAATGGTTCTATTATAATATCGGGATGTGATGAACGACTTTAGATGGAGAAAGAGAAAAGAATACATGTCTCATGTCTGTTTCGAAGAAAGCATAGATAGGAGACGTGGATAAAGAGTGTAAAAAGGAACGTCTGAAAGCGTAAATGTGTGAACATCTCCTTTTACCGGTTAAGACTTCATTTATACATGCATTAAGTTAAAATGAAACACACGTATATATCTTTACGAATCAAGTGTTCAGTTCATTAAGTCCATTAAATTAAAAAGAAACACCACCTTAGCTTTATCTGTATAAATGAAGTCTTAACTTAATGTGTGTTTCTATAAGTTGCATGAGATGAATTAACCAGAAAATTGCTCCAAAGTCTCTTTCTTTTCCTGTTAACTTCTTGGGAGATTTGCATCTCGAATTGGCCCTATCACAAACCAGATTTACATATTTCTTTTTCTTTCTGTTCTCCACGATCCAACAGCCATAGACACTTCTTGCTAAAAGAAAATTACGAAAGATGAAAATACATCAAAGTTCAAAGACAGTGAAGGAAGTTTATTATATTTAAACATATTCATGACATTACAATGGATCTTATTTCACACGATACTCATACTTTTGCTAGTCGAGTTTCCTACTGTAGTCCAAGACCCTTTGCTGTGATGACGCAGGCAGCCCATGGAATCCAGATAAGAAAACACTCGAAGCAAAAGGACGTACAAACATACACGCAAATACCTTCAAACAAAGCACAAAAACCGGACACACAAACAATCACAAGTTTTTCAGCAACAGGACCTTATCAAGGGTGGTTACTAAGAAGATGGACACTTTTGCCCACAGTACCCTTCCGACCGACAACCTTTCCATAAGTAGTAGGATTAGGATCATAGCCAGCTTTGCAGCATGAAGTGTACTCCCCATCACAGCAAGGAATAGTGGGATGCTCGTCACCTACAGTTGTTGCAACAAAGAACAACATTATGATCCCAATCACACCCATTGTTTTCACAGCTGAAACCATCTTGGATAGAAACAACGATCTTTGGCAATTAATACTGGTTTGGTTTGTATATGAAGGTGATTATCGTAAGAGTGGTACATATATATAAGTTTCTTCTTACTCAACATTGATAACCTCCACATGCGGCACAAGCCTCCTGCCAAAAGTGATATGAAACATTGTTGGACTTTCCCTTTAACATCACTTTCCAGCATAGTTTGACAAATATTGATGTAAATCTTCTAGTTTAGAAAAGTATATATCAATATCGTTAGAAATTAGGCTTAATTATTTATTTGTGTATCACCAAACACACCCTCCTTATTTAGCAACAATTATGCTAGGGATTTGTGATAGTAAATTTCCCAT
>JAKNSD010000010.1:444911-484911 GCA_023525715.1 Cichorium intybus
GTTTTTAATTTGTCTAGGTTGATGTTGATGCTTATATATAGATAGAATATATGTTTTTTTTAGTTTAAGTAGTTGGAGCATACAGCATACATGGAGGCTTTACTCTGCAAGAAAAATGTTCGCTGAAGATCTGTCAAAGCTAACTGACGATGATGTTGAGTTCATCAAGGTGTGATTGAATGTATACTTTTGATATTGAAGTTGTCACATGAATATGATTGTTTATTTGTATTCGATTTCGTTGCTACTGTAGAAGAGTTTATCCGTTTGTGATGTGGTAATGAAGAGTGAAAGTTCTGAAGAGCAGCCGGAGAAGGTACGGTATGTGATTGAATAATAATGGTTGTGGTTTCTAATATGAAAAGTTTAAAATGTTGATCACTTGATGATAATGTGGGATGGCCGGAAGACAATTCACGATGATGTTGAGGTCATGAAGTTGCGTTTGAATGTATACATATGATGTTGAATTTGTCACAAGAATCAGTAATTGAATTGTTTTTTATTTTGTTGCTACTGCAGGAGAGTTTATCGGTGGATGGTGTGGTAACGATGACTGAAAGTTCTGAAGAGCAACTTGAGAAGGTACGTTATGTGAGTAACTAATAAAGGGCTGTGGTGTCTAATATGGAATGTTTAAGATTTTGTATGAATTAATGATGATGTAGGACGGTGGGAAGTCTGATGATGTAGCAATTGTTGAATATGGGGAAAGTTTAGGCCTTACCGACCACATTTTGAAAGGAAATTAAGTGAAGAGGTATTTTTGTGAATATGTTTTATGAGAATATGTGTAGTCTGAAAGTTTTTTGTTATTACTAGGAACTTATTCACACCAAAAAATTGAATCATTGTCACTCTCTTGCCAACTGGAAGTCGGATGAGGTTGTTGATTAAGACATTTCTAAAGATGCATTTTTAGATAATGTTAATTTAGAAAAAGAGGACTTATCCTACGAAGCAGCCATTGATGATGATGTTCCTATTGTGGTTGTTAAAAGCAGGAGAGGGTGTATGTCTGATGAAGAGTATTAACTTTGTTAATTTTCACGATATATTAGTTTTTTTTAGTTTAGACAATTTAGTCTGGATATCTTTTATTGGATTTTGAAAATATTTTCAACTGTTTATGGAAAATGTTGAGGTTAATTTACTTGCATTTTGGGAATTGCATCTTTGATTTATAATTGGCTTGCATGGAAGATGTAGGTCCTTTGCTGTGTCATTTTACATAGGAAGCTGTAACCGGTTGTATATTTTATAGAAGTCCAAGGTAAGTTTTTGATTTTGTTTTTGGTTTTTGTTTCTGATATGTTTGTATTGCAGGACCTATCAGATGTACTTTGTTCTTTTATACATAAGGTACTTTTGTTTAAACATTTCATATACTATGTGAGATACCTTCTATGTTTTGATGGTTTATGCTGTTGGAATTGTAACTATTGAAATCTGCAATTGATGGTTGGAATGTTTAGGTTAGTTAATGTTGAAGGTTCTGAGGACGTGCTGAAGAATCTGGAGTGGTGAATCGGATATGAGTGGTGTTTAGATGATGAGAATGATGTTAATGCATGTAGTAAAGTGAATAGCTATTTCATTTACGTATGCATGTATTGTTAGGATTCATATATTTGTTCAAGTATTTTGGATGATATTTATTTTATTAATAAACGTTTTCCAAAATATTTACATGTTTAAAATTGAGTTATGTTTATTGAATAAATAAAGGCCTAGATTCTATGTAAGTTTATTAATTTTATGAGTTTAAGGAATGTACAAAATCTTCCTTAAAGATATAAAATTATAATTTTTGAGTTTATTAAATCTATTTAATCTATGAACCATTATATTCTATATAAGCCACAAAAAGATGAAAGTTTTGATCATCAAAAAGCAACAATATCAGCCTTAACAAATTACATAAACCACAGTTAACATAAAAATAATCCAACAAAAGTTATACAAAGTAATTTGTCTCAACCAACATAAAAAGTAATATATCATTGCATTTTTCATAACCAATCGAAAGGCTTAACATCCCATAGACTTGACAACTGTAGCTTCATCAATTATTTAATCTTTGATCCATTTGTACTCATCTTAAAGGAGTTCTTTTCTTCTTTTGTCAAGATCAAAAGACAAAAGATAGTGAAAGCTCTCAGCAGAATCAACTTTCGTACACTATCACCGTAGGTGAAACATGTGATCAGTTGGAGCAATGAAAATTTCATTGGTCCGCATGAAACACATCTGCCCCTTTTCATCTATATAGAACATACCATGAACTGGTTCACGTATAAGCTTCAGAGCTACAGGTGCAATCCTATATGGACGAGAATTGTTGATATCTTTTGATCCAGCCGGTAGCAGATGTGTAGAATGGAATTTTGTTGACTTTCTTCTTCGTGCTGGATGGGACACCCTGGAGGAAGACGCTGGATCAAGAACAAGCTTCAGCTGCCTTGCTTTGTTGATCATTGACTCCATGGCCATTTGGAGCTCATGAGAGTGAATGCCCTTATGATATTTTAGAATGGAATCCATCTCCAACCATTCGTTGTAGCCATACATGACTAGATTTGTAATTAATACATCCTTAGGGTACTCAACATCGTATTTTCTTCTGGACAATTCAAGCAGAAGAATCTTTTCACCCTTACGCTTGATACACCTGGCCTTCACAATAGGGGTTCAATGAATACACATCAGCGTATTTATTGAAATCAATTTTCGTGTTCAGGTATTTAATTCTTTTGTTCTGATTGACCAGGTAATTAAACTGATCAATAACAGCCTTCTGCTGATCAATGCCCCCTTCCTTCTGAGCAAGCTTTTGAACAAACTTGTCGTCTTGAAGTGTGATAATTTGCTTGGTCACGACTAGGTTGTGTTCATCAGCAAAGTTCTTTACATCTTCTTCTGACATCCCCCATTCCACAGTCGTTTCTTTAATAGAGTAAACCCTCCTTGGATTTTTGGAAATGTCAGCTGTAGCAAAGGACTCAACATATCTCTTCTTAGATTGGACGTAAACATTGGATGTAAACAGGCTGTTGATGCTGGTTAACTACAGGCCTTTAATATTCATTAGGAGAAAAAAGTGTGTTCTCCTTCAGCTTTTGCCACTGGATTATAATTGAGACTAGAGGGACACTTAGATATGAAAGGTCAATAAGAGCTTTATAATCATCATCATAATTATCATCATCATCATCAGATTCATCCTGCTCCACTTGAGACGTTTGCTCCCCGTGAAACTCAGGACTCTTTGAAGAGGGTCCTAAATAATGATTGTCATTAGAAAGAGAAGAATCATTTACATTGTTATTTGAGTTCTCACCGTTTTTGGCATCAACAACTTGGGGAAAGGGAGTAGAAGTAGATGGTGGATTTCATTAAGAGGGAGGAGAAGGGGGTGGTAGAAGAGTTGTTCCAGCGGTTGGAGGAACTACAGTAGGAATGTTGGTGGAAAGAAGTCTTTTCATTACAGCAACATCCTTCTTCCCTTAAGGCATTGGCTCATCATCATCATCACAATCATCTTTCCCCACTTGAGACGTTTGCTCCCCCTGAAACTCAGTACTCTTTGAAGAGGGTCCTTAACAATGATTGTCATTAGAAAGAGACTTATCATTTACAGTGTAATTTGAGTTCTCACCATTTTTCCATTACCAGCTTGGGGAAAGGGATGAGAAGTAGACGCTGGAGTGCTTAGAGGCAGAGGAGAAGGTGGTGGTAGAGGAGATGGTGTAATGGTTGGAGGAACTATAGTAGGGATATTGCTGAAAAGAAGTATTTTGAGTTCAACATCATCATTCTCCCCTTGAGGAGTTGGCTGACTCTATAACTTAGGTTTCCCTAAAGAGGGTCCTTCACACTGATGTTTATTAGAATTAGAAGAATCATTTCCATTGTTATGTGAGTTATCCCGCTCTTTGGCATCATTGCCTTGGGGAAAGGGACGATAATAAGAGGCTGGAAGACTTCAAGGGGAGGGGGTGGTGGAGGAGTTGGTTCAGTGTTCGGAGTAACGACACTAGCAATGTTGCTGGAAAGAAGTTGCTTAATTTCAGCAACATCATTCTTAACAGCACCCATTTTGGTGTTGATGAGTCGACCATAGCCGATGAAAGTCTGTAAGCTCTTGGAGGAATGACATTACGAAATTTGTTGGAAAGAAGTCGTTTAATTTCAGCAACATCACTCTCGACAATACCTAGTCTGGTAGTTAGGACTCAATTATATCCGATGAGAGTCTGTAGAGACTGTTGAATCTGCTGCAGGGCGGAACGGTGATAATCTTCAGCATCATCATGCCTGGATAAGGATTATTATTAACGAGAGGGGATTGAAGATACTGGATGGAAATTCTGGACTAATAAATCGTATATGAGTGTTGACTAGATGTTTGAATATGGATTGGAAGCATCAACGTGATGGTTATCGTCATCTTGCATGTCATTTCCAGCAGCAAACGAAGCTGGATGAGGTTCAGGTTCAACAGGAGATGATTGGATTTGAGCAGTAGTAGCTTGGCAGGCGGCTGAGGGAGACATTTGTGACGTTGATGATGTTGAAGATGATGAAGAGTCTGATGATGCCACTGATGACTTATAGACTAATGATTTTAGAGTATTGAATCGAATATGAGTGCTTATTGGATGAGTAAAATCAATGTTAATGTTAGACGTTGGATTTGTGTCATCAGCTTGGCAGTGAGCGTTGGTGTTAAGATCATCTTCAACGTCAAAAGAACCTTGATCAGGTTGACTATGCATAGGAGGGAATTGAATTTGGTAATCAACAACTTTTGAGGCAGATGAAGTAGAAACTGCAGACTCTGAATATGTTGATGAAGATGTTGAAGGTTCTAAGGATGACGTAGAGGAGCTACTTGATTCATCGTCTGTTTTCTGCCACTTCTGATGGTTCTTCAGGGTGTGGGTGATGGCTAACAGGAATAACAGGGTGGCTATCCCTTGGCAGAAGGGGAGAGGAATATGGTTGATAAATCCAATACAACATCCATGGAGTTGGTGGAGGATCAATGCGACGTGGAGCAGCTTGGAAATTTTTTGAGGAGAGCAGTGGAGGAGGAATGGAAACGTTGTAACCCTATAAGTAGGCTGGACACTAATACTACAGTATCATGGCCAAGAAATGGGAAAATGTGACATATGTAGGTCGTCTCCTTCTAATCAGGGATACAAGTTGATCAAATATCATATGTCCAAAATCTAGGTATTTGTTGCGTACCATGGCATACAAAATACGAAGTTCAAACTGATTAAGTTGATCCAGACTCCCAATTTTGTAACCTAGACATTTTCCATTTACCCCTGTTAACAGTTTCCAACCAGGGGAGAAGACATTGTCGAAAGGAAAATTTGCCATAATCACGTGTCCCTTGACTGAAGGGCTCATACCCGATATTGGAAAGAATCGACTTACGTTGTTCTTCAGATGGAAAAGGTGAAAAGGATTCATATAGAGGAAGGCGAAGACATATGTGAAAAGGGTCTACAGGTACTTGAACGGCAGAGGATCCATCATTAATGGTCCCGTTGATTGTGCAAGATTCAACATCGAAATACGAAGAGTACTAGAATTCACAGACTGCAGCACCGTGTATTGCATGTGGGAAGTCCGATAAAGGTTAATGAAGAGGATGTCGATTTATGAATTTTAAAAATCTCCAATCCTTGACCAGCAAGTTTCGTGCGAATCTCATACATGACGGAGACATTGGTGGCTTGAATGACTATCGTAGTAGAAGGAGTGGATTCTGCGTGTATCACATTTGAAGAAGGGGTGTACGAAAACAGAGGTGCCATTTCAGAGAATTATGATTTTGTTTAGGGAGAGAGAGGTTTGAATTTGAAACAAGAGGTATGAAAGGAGGGAAATAATTATTGTTTAATATACCAACTTCCTTTGGCACGCACAGGAAAACAGATTAGTCATGAAAACGGGTAACATAAAAAAACTGTTCTCCAATTATAGATATGCATAAGAAAACCAAATTATAGATTGAAACTAAATATTGTTTAATATACCAACATTTATTATCACGCAAAGGAAAATGCATTAGTGTTGTAACCGGTTAAGATAAAAAATGTTATCCAAGTGTAGATATCCATAAGAAAATCATATTATCGATTTAAAACTAAATATCGTTTAATATAGCAAGCAAGTTGTATTACCAAAAAATTACACTAGCTTCACATATTTTTATAATTTGAGACATAATACTAGTAATGATTCTTTTGCCTCTCCATGTTTGCCTCAACTTTATCAATTAAGGACTTTAAATGTGAATCACTCTGATTTGCATTATCAAGGTAGATCATTGCATGGTTCGATATGTTTGTGCTGGATTTACCCTACACTTTTTGGATCTCATTAACCCTAGATTGTTGATTAGAGGCTAAACAATCCTTCTCGAGTTTAAAAATTGACTTTGTTTCAACCTGTTTCTTGATCTCCTCCAATGGATATGCTTCAATTTGTTCCATATACTAAAGAAGGTTGAGGTTTTTGTTCTCCATTGCTTGCCTAAATGATAAAGAAAATGAAATATATAAATAGGTATGTGTGTGTAGATAATAATGTATATAACGAATTGGTATATGTTAGAAGCATACATGGGTATTTATATATTAGAAGCATATATTGTAGTTTTATTTTAATGGGAATATGAAAAACCAGCCGTGTGTAACCAATAACTACTAATTCAATTTATTGTTTCAATCCCTCATACGCTGTCTTTATGAGTAGCTAATGTGTCCTTTCATTATCTACTGTAATGATTTTTTTCTAAAGTAATGATGGTTTTTTTTTCATTATATAAAACACATACCTGTGGAACAGATAACAAACATTACAAAAATTTATTTGATATTCAATAACCATATGTTCTCTTGAAAAAGAATGACAAAAGTGCGTTTCAAGTATAAGCTAGTCACTGAAATCGAAGATGATATAAAGAAAGATTCGAAGAAGCTACGACTGTTCCTGAAAGAATGTGTCAGACAATAGCCAGGTATGAGTTGCTTAATGACACGATCGACAAGCTTTGGATGTTCCCGTCTTGAAATAAAAGGACACCGGGACTACTTCCTTTTGAAGGTTGATTTACAGGTTTTTGAAGGTTGAAAGACCTTGAAGGAGCATGGATTTTGAAAGCAGATGGTTGAAGATGAAGTTACATAAAAGGTTGTGTTTTTTGTAACTGATATAAATGATTTATCTTATTTTGTTTCCCATTATTTTAACATTTTGTATTACATTATGCAACAGAAATATTATATAACAGAAAATTGTGTAATCGTGATAAAATCTTAAATTGTTGTAAAACATAATTGAAATACCTTGTGTTCAATGAAGACGACATCAGGATGAATAGAGCGTGTTTCAACGACTTGATAGACAAAATATATATAGAACTTGAGAGACAGAATATAGATAGAGAATACATAGGGTTCTTCACCGATGCATCGATTTGGGAAGGTTGTTTATGATATCTAAAATTCATTAAATACCCTCGCTAATATAACATATTTACGTTTTTGGTCGCAGAAGATAACTTTACTTTTCACATTGCTTAACAAAAAAGTTTCTTTAAATATTTGGTCCTTAATATTTATAAAATCTGTGTTTTTTTTAAAATAAAATGCTTTTAAATATTTCTAAACATTACCGTTGTGTATATTGTGTAAAAGGAAGTTGTAGTGTGCAAGCATAACATATATTAGAAAGTCCTATGGTTTCATCTGCATTGTGAAGTAAACAAGGATTAGTCTAACTATACCCACTTGGAAAACCCATAATACTTACATCTATTGTTGGTTGTTTGTGAATGAGTTTTGGATTTAGAAATTATGTGGCGGTTACATGTGTTTTGATGGATAGGTGTGTGGTAAAATTGCTTTTCATAGCAAGTATATCGTTTTATTAAGAAGGTGTGGGGTTATTAACTGTTGCACTTTCTACCGGTCCTTCTGGGTATTTGATTGTCTTGCAATGAGATTTTTTAAAATAGAAGTGCTACTTTTTGAATTTAGCAACCTACTATTCAAATTATATGATTATAGCATCCTGATTTGGTTTGTCGTAGGTAAGGTCCAATTTGACCAAGCTTTATTTAGAAGGTGTATTACTAAATTTCTATGCATATATGTATTACATTGTAACACCCCAATTTTCAAACACCTAAAATGATGTAATCGTTTATAAAAAAAAAAGTTGAAGTAAAAATTTCGTTCTTGCAAAAACTTTTCTTTTAGTCTTTTAACCGTCATTTAAAACATTTGGTCCCAATAAAACAATTTCATTTGGAAATAATTGAACAACATTGAGGGTTACAAAACCCATATCAATAGAGCCATAGTAAAGCAACATGACATCTCAAGCTAATGTCCCGTAATTACACAACAATTCTACCTAAAATTCAGCATGACCTTTGGGCTAAATGGAGAAAATCCATACCGACTCGACTCAAAATCAAAATAGCCCAAAAGTATTATGGTACATTGCAAAACTTTATAATATAACTACAAGGGTTATTCTAAATCATTACCATCATATCACTCAACTATACATCATATCATAACTATACCGCATTAAATGTAACTCTATATTCTGTTCCTATTTTCTATATACATTCCAAATGGCAGCTTCTAAGTCATTTTATTCTATCATCTGGTAATAAGCTTCTTGTTCCTGAGTACATAACATTAAAACAAAGATATGTAAGACAAATATGTCTCGTGAGATACATGAGTTTTAGACTCAAAGCATTTATAAACATAAAATATATATCATTTTCAAAACCTTTCTAATCATATCATGAATTGACATTTTTTGTTAGATAGTTCATAAACGAATCATATCATAATACTTGTTGTCAAAACCTTTATAATTGAAACACATTATCATTTTTCTTGTAATTCCATAACAAATTAAGTAACAATCTTACCAACATAAAACTTTCATTACTTAAACTTGACTGGTACTCAATCATAACTGGATTTTTATACTTAGGGCATTACTCGCCAAAGATGATACCCTAAGTCTAGACTAGGATCGAAATAACGAAATCAGTCCAACCTAGTCTCATAAGTTTTAGGACATCTACTGTGAAGGGGTCGGTTGTTGGATTAGGTGTCTAAGCCATGACTATAAATTGTATTTATCTTATTAATTGAAGCAAAGTCCATTTGGGTTGCCCTCATAGCTGGAGGATTGGAGTAGAGTTAAGTAGTGAGAAATGTTGTTTTATTAATTGATTAACAAATCAATAGAAATAAAATAAATAGTTTATTAATATATTTAAGTGCTAATATATTAATTAGAAACTATAATAATCACTACTAGAAAATACCCTTTTAATGACATACGAATTATGACAGACAGTGATTTATGACTGACAAAAATGTATGTCATAAAAAGAGTGTCATCGTTTGTAAAATGTAAGTGAATTACGACTTACAAAATTGTTAGTCATAAAAAGGAGTCATCTATTGCAAAATTTATGACATACATCATGATTACAAAATACGCGGATGTCGAATTCGCATTTGAGTCCCGCTTTCTTCCTCATCTTTCCCGCTTCCCCAAATTTTGAGTCCCGCTTTCTCCCCCTTTTCACTCTCGCATTCCTGCTAAACCTAATTTCAGAATCACACTCAACTCTTCTCTCTAAGCTTACCCCGCTGCCTCACTTCATGAAGAACTCCATTGCTAGGTTTTGTGCTCGTAGGTGAAAGAATAGGTGCGAACTCCTCCGGACTCGCTTCAACACCGCTCGACCAAACCCCTTTCACGTGATTCCATCTCTACTGCTCACGTGTTCTCTCAACCTTCCTCTTTCTCTTTGGTTCTTTACCTTCTTCTTTCTCTTTGGTTCGTCATTCTCCTCGTTTCATTCCCGTTAACAGGCCATTCATCGTTTCATTCGGTTCAATGTCGACTACAGCTTACGATTTCATCAATGGCACATCTCCAATTTCGGTTGGTTGGTCTGATTGCAGACATCGATTTTGCGATTCGAAATGATTAATCGATTTGTAGGTTCGATTCAAGGTCGAGTTCGTCTTCGTTCAATGTTGAGTTCGTCTTCGTTCACTAAGAAAGCAATTGAGTTCAATGTTCGATTTGTAGGTTCGATTTTAGGTTCTGATTGATTGCAGGTTGCAGCTTTCGATTTTAGGTTCCGATTGCAGGTTTCGATTCCAACCGTGAATTGATTTCGAGTTTCAATGAAATCTAACCTGTCGACATAGATGAAAAGTAACCTAGTTCCAAGTTGTTTGTGGCATGTGGAGCAGATTTACAGGTCATATTTGGATGTTTAGGTTTAAACATTTCATCTAAAAAGACCACAGGGTTCCAGCAGGTATGGGCCGACTCAAAACATGTTGTCTTTTATTGTTTGTTGTGATGCTTATGAACTTTGATTTGATCTCTCCAGTTCTCACAAGGTTGATAAGTGCTAAGAAGAAGGATTGTTCGAAATGGTTTTTTTTTATTTCAAACAATGCATCAAATCATCACGAGAAGTAGTGAAGAAAATATACGAGTGGAGGCAGTTTCTATCATGAATATCCTTCTTCTAAGAACTGATGCTTATACAGAAAGGGAGATGTAAGTTTCATTATTTCATCTTCTCTATTTTTATACAGTCGAGCGTAATAATTTATTGTTTTTAAGATATGTATGGTGAGGTGGCAGTCTTTCAAAGTATATCTCAGCTGTCAAGAAAAAAAGACACATAACTTTGAATTTTTATAGTGTGAAGCAGTCGGCAGGGTTGCAAATATAATTCAAATTCCTGCATTTTTATGTCGACAGGTCATATTTCAACTATCGTTATCAACAAATCTCAAGTTTTTTTATGAAATGAATAAGTTTCTGCATTATAAATCTCAAGTCCAAATTCTTTTTATCTTTTTCTTTTTTCTTGCAGATTGATCTCCTAGTTGCAGCCGCAAAGACGGGAAAATTTGTAAATATAAAGAAAGGCCAATTCTGTGCCCCTTCTGTAAGCTCTCAACTTCATTGACCATTTGGTAAAAGATAAGTTTCAGATCCATTGAATTTGACTTTTCAGGTGATGACCAATTCAGCAGAAAAAGTTAGATTGGCTGGAAATCAAAATGTTATGGTTTATGAGATATGTACTTCTTCCCATCTTTATGTCTTCGATTTTGGATTACATGCTGCTACTGCAATCAACCTTGTTAGGCTGAATTTGTTGCATGGTACATAACGGGACAAACTTACTACTACAATCAACCTTGTTAGGCTGCATTTGTCCCACTCCAAAACACTCTTCTGTTATGTTTTCTCTTGTGTATATTATATGACATAATAAGTTACTGGTATAACATCATGAGATATGGGCCACAAAGAAAATAGTTATGACTTTCCTTTTGGATTTCATTCTAAATTCATATAGTATAAAGTGATTATTTTTTTTCAGGCGAGTACGTAGAGACCAGATATATGGAGTGTTTTATCATCAGCAGCTAGCTGCCTTAAAGAAGCTTCCGCTGGACCGCCACCTGTCAACCCGTAATGTACAGATGTTGATATTTATGATCTTCGAGAAGAATGGGCGGCTTTTGTAACAAACTTTCTTTATCGATGATATCTTTTGTAGCGACAAACAATATTTTTGATAGACTTTGGAATACTTATTGATATTTGAAATGACATTATCTTATGCAATGGATTGTTTTTATATATCGAGATTGTATTTTGTAGTAGCATTAAATTTGGTGATTTATTTTGAATTTTAGTAAATTTAAAAAATTATATTTTTTTTAGAAAACATAAAATCATGACATACAAATTGTGAGTCGTAAACGTAAGTCGTAAACATCAGTCGTAAATGTCTGTCATAACTTATGACAGACAAATGTCTGTCATCTTTCATTTATGACTGGACTTTCAATGACAGACATTTGTCTGTCATCTATACCCTTTAATGACTGACATTGTCAGTCATTAAAGGCTTTTTTTCTAGTAGTCAATTAATTAGAAATTAATCTAGAATTAATTGGATTTAATTTGGTGATTAATTTAATTAAATAAAAGTGTATGACTGGTTTGTATTTATTCAATAGTTGAATAATTGGCTGGCCAGTGGCAGGGGCCAAAGTTGGCGCCAATATTGAGGGCACCTTCATAGTTGGCGAAACCCTAATTAGGGTTTAGATGCCTTGGTCCAAATGGTCAAGAGGCTTGCCCATTAAGAAGGCTCCTCTAGGATTTTGACTGTAACCCTTGGAGGCTATAAAAGGAACCTCCTGGCCACCCTTATTCCTGCGCCATCTTCACCATCTCACTTGAACTCTGCTGTCTTCTCTCCTCCTGCTTGGGGTGACTCCATTTGAGGCAGGAAAGCTTTGCTGCTAGCTTCTAAGAATCAAAGGTTGGTTTTCTTGATTTTAATCTTTAGAAATTATTGTTTGGCCTTAGGTTTTGTTATATGTTCATAAGATAGAAAAAATAGATCTTCAATTAGGTTGCATGTGAACTTAGGGTTTCTAGTTCATTGTTTGTGCAAAACCTTACAGTGGTATCAGAGCTTTGGCTGTTTTTTCTATGTGAATTGCTATAACTGATTTTTGTCTAAGGGTTTTTGCAAAAATAATAACCCTTGGAGAGGTCTTGTCGATCTTGGTGGCTAGGGTTTCGAAAACCCTAGCCTCCTTCCCCTTTTTGGTGATTTTATACTTGCCTTGGATAGTAGGTTGTTAATTTTGGTAATTGTTGATTAATTAAATAACTAGAATCCTTTATCCCATGCTTGCAATTTTCAAAATCTAGGGGATAAAGATAGGTAATTACTTTGATTAATTTGTAATGACTATCTTTGATTTAATTAATTTAATTAATATTTTAATTAAAAGATAAATTAAATCACTTAAAGGTTTAAATTTAATTTTTAAAATTATATGATAATTTGCGAAAATTAAAGGATTAAATCTTAAATATTTTAATGAGATTAAAATACATCTTATACATAGTATAATTAAAAGTTAATATTATTTGTATAATATTAAATTGGTTAGTCTTACCGTTAGTAGGCCTCATTCACAAAACTGTGCTATAAAGAGGGTATAAGGTGACTGCCTATAAAATGGTAGTCTAATGAGTGTCCACTCTCACCCACCGCTCTCCTGGTCAGTCGAGTGTCGTTAGCCGAACGGGTTTGATAGAACTGCTTAAGTCTCTTAAAAGTATAATGCTATAATTGAAAGTACTAGAACCATTAACAAAATCCCAATCTAGTTAATTTAGGTTAAAAATGTGAATTGATGCTAATCCATGGAATTGCACATTGCACTTTGTGGAACGTTGGTGGAGCGTGTGTGGTTTACCGGCACACCAATTGGGGTCCACAAAGAGTTGCAATGGGTTTATCGATTTTACCAGTATTGATGGAGCGTGTGTGGTTAACCGGAACGTCAATTTGAGATGGTAATTGACTTTGAGAGTACCAAGCTAATTTGCATGGTTATTCACACCCGGTTTTTGATTCTCGGTATCCCAGTCACAAACAGTGGGGCATTCCTGAGATTAAAACATGCTATTGAACAGTTCAATAAATCTCAAAAGAAACTAGGAATTCCATCATAATATGATTATGTTTCCGCGGTGGAATTGGCTGAATCGTCATTCACCTACCTTATAATATTTACAATAAAGATTACGGCATCCCTCTTCGATATTGTGAATTGTTATTGTAGGATCCTAGCCTTATATTTATTCTTGGGTTAATATAAGGATTACTTATATGTATCTAATTAAAACTATCTTCTTCTTTTATAGATGTCTTCTGTTGACCAAACCGTTCCCCACTCAAACTCTGTTAACGTCACTTCAATCTTGTCATTATGTTCCAAAGTGACGTTGGACGACACTAACTACAATGACTGGATCCGTAGCATCAAGATGGCTCTAAGGTTTGAACACAAAGAGTATATTCTCGAAACCGAGCTAGTTGAAGTTGACCCAGATACCGCTACTCTCGAGGAAATTTCCTCATACCAAAAATATTCAGATGATGCGACCAAAGTGGCCTGCATCATGATCGCTACCATGAACCCTAAATTGCAAAGAATTTATGAGGATTACTGGCCCTACGGGATGCACAAAGAGCTTGCGGAAAAGTTCCGCAAGCAAGAGCGTATCGAGAGGTGCGAGGTGGTCAAAGACTTCACAAACAGCAAGCTTAAGGATGGAGAGTCCATCTACACACACGTGCAAAGGATGCAAGGTTACGTGGATCAGCTTAGGAAGCTTGCGATGCCTGTACATGGGGAGTTGGCCGTTGACATAGTGCTTAATTCCTTACCGAGTTCTTATGACCAGTTCAGACTGGCGTATCATTTGAACAACAATCAGACCACTTTGGCTGAATTGCATCGCATGCTCCGTACTGCTGAAAACAGGATGAAGGGTAAAAGCGTACCCACAGTGAGCCAGCCCGTCTTGGCAATTGGATCTGGCAAGGGAAAGAAAAGGAAGGGCCCTCCTAAGCAAAATTGGAGGGAAAAGGTTCATGTCTGGTCATCTAGCAGTGCCCCAAGAGCCAAGTCTTCCGGCGTTCCGCATGTCACGAATCCCAAGGAAGCCGATTGTTTTTATTGCAAAGAGAAGGGTTACTGGAAGTGAAGCTGCCCCAAGTATTTGCAAGATATCAAGGATGGCAAAGTAAATCCATCACAAGCAGGTACTTACACTATATCTAATAACTCATCTTCTTCCTGTTCTTAGGTCCTTGACACCGAATGTGGTTTTCATATCTGTTCTGATTTTCAGGGCCTAGAGGAAAGTAGGGTGTTGGAGCACGGTAGATTGAACCTGGTCATGGGCAATAGGCGAACGTCACCTGTTACCAAGATCGGTGTCTATAGACTAGTGCTTAGTAATGGAGTTAGTTTAGATTTACATAATTGTTGCTATTCGCCAGATATGGCCAGAAACATAATTTCTTTTCATGCACTGTTCAGACAAGGTTATTATTATACTTGTGTTAAATTGAATAGTTCAATTTCAGTTTTTAAAAATGATGTTTTTATCTTTAATGCTTTGCCTTGTGATGGTGTGTATGAGACTATTATGTGTGTTGACAATTTTGGTAAAAATGTATTACATATTGATTCTTCAAATGGTATAGAAAAGGCGTGTTTGTGGCACTGTCGCCTTGGTCATATTAATAAGAAACGCATCACCTAACTCCAAAAGGATTGATTGTTGGAATCATTCGACCTTAAATCGGATGATGTATGTGAATCTTGTTTATTTGGCAAGATGACAAAATCACCATTCAAATGTTCCTTTGAAAGAGGTGAATGTTTGTTGGATATCATACACACAGATGTGTGTGGTCCCTTCAGAACAACCACAAAAGATGGCACGCAGTTCTATGTGACTTTTACTGACGATTTTAGTAGATATTGGTATACCTACTTAATCAAGTACAAGTCAGATACCTTTGAAAAGTTCAAAGAGTTTAAAAACGAAGTAGAAAATCAATTGGGCGGAAACATAAAGATGCTCAGATCCGACAGAGGCGGTGAGTATCTTAGTATCGAGTTTCTCGATTATCTTAAGGAATGTGGAATACTTTCATAGTTGTCGCCTCCGAGAACACCATAGTTGAACGGTGTTGCTGAGAGGCGAAACCGAACCTTGTTGGACATGGTTCGTTCCATGATGAATCAAGCTTCACTTCCAATCCATTTCTAGGGGTATGCCTTAGAGACTGCCGCCCATATCCTTAACCTTGTCCCAACCAAAAAGGTTGCTAAAACACCTCACGAGATGTGGAGGGGGAAATTTCCCTCGTTAGCACACATCAAAGTCTAGGGTTGTGAGGCTTTCGTAAGACGAGAGACTCAAGACAAACTCGCAGAAAAAAGTGAGAGGTGCTTTTTCATCGGATACCCAAAACAATCATTTGGATACTTGTTCTACAGACCAAGCGAGGACGTGGTCTTTGTATCTAGACGAGGTGTCTTTCGAGAGAGAGCTCATTTGCAAAGAGGAAAGTGGGAGTACAATTGAGCTCGAAGAGATTCAAGAAACACCCGATGAAACAACCTTAGAAGAAACTAGCCACCAACATGAGGAAGAGGTTCCTGTTGGACAAACTGACATTTCATTATCTCTTAGGCATTCGGGTAGAGTTAGGATGCCGCCCGAGTTTTATGGTTTCCATATAACTATGGATGGTGACATGTTTGTCAGTGATCGTACATTGACAAATTTGGATGAGCCAGCTAACTACCGTGAAACGGTGGCGAGCCCCGAGTCTGCCAAATGGAAAGAGGCGATGGACAGCGAGATCAAGTCCATGTATGACAATCAAGTTTGGAACTTGGTTGACAATCTGCCGGGTCGAAAGACAGTCAGGTGTAAATGGATCTTCAAGAAGAAGACCGACATGGATGGAAAGGTACACACTTTTAAAGCTCGGCTGGTCGCGAAGGGATTTACTCAAACCCCGGGGGTTGATTATGATGAAACCTTCTCACCAGTAGCCAAGATTAAATCAATTAGGATAATGCTTGCCATAGCTGCGTTTCATGATTATGAAATCTGACAGATGGATGTCAAAACCGCTTTCCTTAACGGGAAGTTGACTGAGGATGTTTACATGAATCAACCAGAGGGTTTTGTAGACACAAAGCATCCTAATAAGGTGTGTAAGTTTGAGAAATCAATCTACGGATTGAAACAAGCTTCTCATAGTTGGAATCTTTGCTTCCATGAGAAAGTCAAAGAGTTTGGCTTCTCTAGGAGTGAAGATGAGTCCTGTGTATATGTCAAGGCTAGTGGGTGTACAGTCACTTTTCTGGTGCTGTATGTGGATGACATACTGCTCATGGGAAATGACGTTCCGACCTTGCAAGATGTCAAGTCTTGGCTCGAGAAGTGTTTCGCCATGAAAGACCTTGGATAAGCTGCCTATATTCTAGGGATAAGAATATTAAGAGATAGAAAGAAAAGACTCATAGGTCTTAGTCAGTGTACATACTTGGAAAAGGTACTAAAGAGGTATAGTATGGAAAATTCCAAGAAGGGAGTGCTACCTATCCAAAGTAATGCGAAGTTGAGTAAGACTCAAAGTCCGCCTACTGATGAGGAAATAGCTGAGATGAGTCGAGTACCTTATGCTTCGGCTGTAGGGTCGATCATGTATGCTATGACATGTACTCGCCCCGACGTATCCTTTGCACTAAGCATTGTTAGTCGGTACCAGGGAAATCCTGGTAAGGCGCATTGGGTAGCGGTAAACAACATACTTAAGTATCTGCGAAGAACGAAGAACATGGTGCTAGTCCTTGGTGGAAGTGATGACTTAAAGGTGAGTGGATACACAGATGCCAGCTTCTAGACAGATAGAGACAATGGTCGGTCTCAGTCGGGCTGGGTGTTTCTATTAAATGGTGGAGCGATGACTTGGAAAAGTTCCAAGCAAGAGACGGTGGCTGATTCAACGTACGAATCAGAGTACATAGCAGCGAGTGAAGCGTCTAAGGAAGCGGCTTGGCTGAAGAACTTCATCCGTGAACTTGGAGTTGTCCCGAGTATTCAGGAGCCGATGGAATTGTTCTGCGATAATGAAGGAGCAATCGCTTTGACAAAGGAACCGCGAGATCATGGAAAGTCCAGGAATATCGATAGAAAGTACCACTATATTCGACATCGGGTAGAAGAAGGTCACCACCTGGTTAAGAGGGTATCATCAGAAGACAATCATGCAGATCCTTTGACTAAGGCTCTGAGTAGGATCAAGCACAATCAACATGCTCGGAGCATTGGACTGAGGGATGATATTAGTTTTAGTAATTAGATAGGTTGAAACTTGTAACAACATAAATGTAATTGACTTTGGCGATTTTATAGTGGAGATTTATAAATAAGTATTGTTTACTGCTTCTGTCAATTGTTTAATATTGTGTTTCATTTTTGCATATTTAACTTCCTGAGTAAATTCGATTATTCAAAGTTCCACAGTCGCTCATACCTTTAGGGAGTAAGTATGAACGAAGGCTGTCATGAACTGTTTGTAGATTGTCTAAGGAGTTAGACATTGCAGTGAGACTGGTACAACGTTCATGAGTACTTAGAAATAGAGATTTGAGTATTGGATAAACCCGCGCTCAACAGATTGCTTCATGGATTATATCATAAGCAATGTTGAGACGATAATATCTTATGATCTTAAAGTGGAGAAATATGAGTTGTAATTTGCAAGGCAGTAGCTCATTGATAATGCGAAAACGCATCGGTAACTCGATGTTATAAAACGCATTGTTGTGAGTGATCTGACTGGTAAAAGGTATAACCATATGAGTCGAAACTTACTCGTCCGTTGACCTGATGGGAAACAGATATCTGTAGGCCTCTCGATGATTTTGAAGTTGACTGAAAGGGTTGGCCAACCAGGACTAAGTTGATGTATTCAATAAGTAGTCTTAAAGTCATAAGCAAAATCGGAAATCGAGAAACAGAGTATCGGACCAAGGTTGATCTTAATACATGTCTTGAGTCTGAAAAATATATTGTTGGACGGAGGATCATATGATCATTTATCTTTGGACAGAACTGACTGGGTTAGAGTTCGGTAACAGTTTCTGAGAAACTGAGATTTGTTAATCAGAAGATAAATTGACAATTAAAGTCATAGACTTATCCAAGTGGGAGACTGTTGGATTAGGTGTCTAAGCCATGACTATAAATTGTATTTATCTTATGAATTAATTCAAAGTCCATTTGGGTTGCCCTCATAGCTGGAGGATTGGGGTAGAGTTAAGTAGTGAGAAAGGTTGCTTTATTAATTGATTAATAAATCAATAGAAATAAAATAAATAGTTTATTAATATATTTAAGTGCTAATATATTAATTAGAAACAATAATAATTAACTAAAAATTAATCTAGAATTAATTGGATTTAATTTGGTGATTAATTTAATTAATTAAAAGTGCAGGGACTGGTTTGTATTTATTCAATAGTTGAATAACTGGTTGGCCAGTGGAAGGGGCCAAATTTGGCGCCAATATTGAGGGCACCTCCATAGTTGGCGAAACCCTAATTAGGGTTTAGAAGCCTTGGACCAAATGGTCAACAGTCTTGCCCATTAAGGAGGCTCCTCTAGGGTTTTGACTATAACCCTTAGAGGCTATAAAAGGAACCTCCTTGCCACCCTTATTCCTGTGCCATCTTCACCATCTCATTGGAACTCTGCTGTCTTCTCTCCTCCTGCTTGGGTGTGACTACATTTGAGGCAGGAAACGTTTGCTGCTAGCTTCTGGATCAAGAATCAAAGGTTGGTTTTCTTGATTTTAATCTTTAGAAATTATTGTTTGGCCTTAGGTTTTGTTATATGTTCATAAGATAGAAAAACATAGATCCTCAATTAGGTTGCATGTGAATTTAGGGTTTCTAGTTCATTGTTTGTGCAAAACCTTACATCGGTAGCACCCCAGTAGACTCCTCTACAGTCCCTTGTGGGAATCTCATCGCCAGGGCACAAAGAACCATGTTCTTTGTTCATACTGACTTGTATTGCTGCATTCATTCATATCTCAAATACCAGACATATAAAACATCACATTACATGACATCAAATACTCATTTGAAATCACATTAAGGCTAATGCCAAAAAATTCTTTTCAAATCATATTTAGCTTAATGTCAAATCATACTTTCAAAACATAGTTGGCTTAATGCCAAATCATACTTTCAAAACATAACACTAAACTTTCATAAGCATGACATAAATGGTAAAACTTGCATATATATTCACATTTAAAAGCCATATAAAGCTTCATAAATACTTGCTAATTCAAGCTTTAAAAACCATTTGGAAAACCATACTCATAAAATATTTAGTATAACATTTAACATAAAACATTCAATATTTAAAACTTGTTGCTATGTACCCACTAAAAATCCTCATGTACTCACCTTGGTAGCTAGGTATGTCTAGCTACAATAGTCCACTCCTTTAAACTTTTACTTCTCCCAAACATCCTTCAAAATCTATTGATTTAATAAGAGGTTAGTATGTACTACAAAACTAAACACATAATATTTATCAAATCATACTTAAAATCTTTCTAAATATCATCTAATTCCATTCCAAAGATTAAGTGTGGTTCTTAAAACATAATACTCATTTTGTACACTTTTACCCTCTTTTGTCCCAAATTTGACTAATTGTGAATTTCTTGGGTTCTACTAAGTTATGTTAATGAGATTCAACTTAATTACTTCTTTATAATTTCACTTTGATGATTAGATGCGATAACATCCTTTACTTTACCCTTTTATGTCATTTTGACAAATACAAAACAATAAAGTTTCTAAATATAGAAATCATTATTAAACATAACATTTTTCGTTCCCATAACACCCATACATTCCCAACATTTCATAATGTCCATTTAGTTATATTATACGTTTACTTTCACGTTATTCTTGCATGACCAAAATTGTCTCATTAAAGTTGGAATTCATGATTCCAATCCAATTACCAAGTTTTCTTTTCTTTTTCCCCATTAACATGACTATCTTTCAAAACAAATTACAATTTACCGTAAAGACCAAATCTCATTCCATTCATCTATTGACTAATGTATCCTTAATTTCATTCTTTTATCCCACCCGGGGATAAATTGTTTCAATCAATGTATTCAACACATTCCATGCCAAGCATTATTCCATTTTATTCCAGTTCACTTTTCATGTTCATAATTGTCCCCAAAACAGAAAAACGATAATCTAGTAGCATATTCAGAAATTTCAGCTTTTAACATAATCCATTTTTCACACAAATATTTGATTTTTAAATCTAAATGCACAACATATGTAAATTTGAGCATGAGCTTAATTCCATAAACTTTTATCTTCAATAACACCAAGAAGAGCTCAAACTTTTGAATATCAAACATGCATTGATAATTTTGAACCCCTAAAGCGATAAAAATCAGAAAGAAACTTGAATCCCAATATGTATCAAGAAATTTTCATATTTACCAAGCTAGGGTTCAAGAATATAGATTTTTACCTTGAGATTTCTGTCCATTTAGGAGAAATTGAAGCTTTTTTGTTGTTGCAAAAGTAAAGTCAGACCAAAATGCATCCTCCCTACCACCGGCGACCACCCCGACCAGTGATAACCTCCGCCTCCAGCCAACAGCGGCTTCCGCTGTCTCTTCCGCCTATTTCTATTCGGGAAAACGCATCAACTGTTGGAATAATGTCCAAGGTCATTGACAACGCCTAGTAATATCAAGTATTTTAGTCGTTGTTGAGCCCTATTCTTAGTGAAATTATATCATATATGCTTTGGTATTCTCACTTTTTGTCAGTGCTTGTTTGGAAAGAAATGATATAAACAGGGCCAAAAGCGTACAAAGAAGTTTGAAGACAAAGACAAATCAGTCGAATTCACATGCGCGCCACGGGATTCACAAAGGTGCGACGCGGTGATGAGGCGGTGGAGAAGATTCAAATGCCGAGAAAACGGGGATAAACCCATACGCGCGCCGCGGATTTCAATTGTGCGCGGCGCGGCCGCTTAATTTTTGCAACTATAAATAGAGGGGTTTAGGTCGAAAAATGCAACAAAGACCTGGCATAGGAACGACTCCCAAGGCTTCTTTGACTCCGAGTTACAGTTTTCAGCAACCATAAATTGGTATTTTATGTTTTCTCTTTTAATTTCCAATTAGTTTAGTGATTTCGGTAGATTTAGAGAGTGTCTTTAGGTGTGACAACCATTGGCACTAGGTTTTAGTTTTTGAATTTGATGTTTACTGTTTTGAACCATTGGGATCTGAGTTTTTAATAATAATCATTCGGTTAGTGTTAATTTCTTTGTTTTCGGTATTTTATGCTTTTGAATGGATTTTGGATGTTTGATTGTGTTGAATGGTTGGCTTTGATCTTGCTTACTTCTGATTTTGAATTATACTTCTGATTTCAGTAGGTAATTAGGATTAGTTATTGGTTTTAGTTAGTTGATGCTTAAGTTAGATTTCTTGATTTGTGATTTTTGGGATTATTTTGGGTATAAGTCGGAAACTAGATCCTCTGGCTGTAGAAGTGACACTACAGTTGGTAATCTGTTGCCTACCTTGACCACGTAACTCCTGTGGATCGACCTTGACTACCACTATGCTAAGTGAGAGTGAGGTTATTTTACTATTTTTGACCTCATGACGACCGTTGCGATGTCAAATTTTGGCGTCGTTGCCAGGGAGTTGTGAGCTTGAGAGTAGGTGATCTGTAGGATTTAGTTCTGATTTTTGATGTTTGATTTTATTTCGCTGATTTTTGGTGTGTGTACGTCTTCATAATGGGCGATTACATGTACCCGGATCAGTATTATAAGTATTATGAAAATCCGGCCGACACCTATTACGAGGATGATTGCTACAATGGATCATTCGATGAGAATGGATGGCGGACCGAGGAGTCATCTCAACCTGAGAATCCTGCAACTTGGGCCCAACTTTGGGTACTCATGTATAACACCTACGAAGTACAGAAGGACCAGGCTGATGCTCTTGAAAAATCGCAAGTTTCATTAGATAAGTTAGAGGAAAACTGGAAATGTTCATCACCCTCGCCAGAACCTGAGGCGAGTGATTTTTATACCAATGATATTGTGTGTGAACCTGCATCACCTGAATATGTGATAGAAGGGCATACACTTAGGGAAAGTCAAGAGACCATTGAGATGGTCGAAACAGTTATTGAGGAAGAGGTTGTAGGTGACAATGCTACCTCTGACTCAACAACCTTTGATGTTTTTGATGTTTTTGAAAGTATTAGTAATGTTGATCTGGTGATGTGTGAATCTATACCATCACCAGACAATTTGGTTGATGAGGATGTTGTGGAGGGGGCTGTAAGTGACAGTACAGATCCCAGCCCAACGATTCCTAAATATTTTGAAATTGTCAATGTTTTTGGGGAAGGGGTGTAGATGACAATATTACCCCCGACCCTGTAATTTTTGAAAATTTTGAAAAAGTTGAAAGTAAGGATTTAGTGATGAGTGAATTTGTACCACCACCAGATAATGTCAGTCGCTCACTCTTGGTACCGATCCACCTGTTGGACGATGATCAAGAAGATGATGTCGACGGGTTGGTTTTTGAAAACAATAAACATGATTTTATCGTCACTCATGATCCATTCATGAATGGAAAATTAGATGTGATTAATACCATCGATGAGGACATATGGAAGCATCTCGATATGTTGCCTTCCGATCCCATTCGGTTGAAAATTTTTTATTGGTACTGCAAGCCAAAATTGCAAACTGGAGATAACACGCAAAATGTGAGCAACAAACGAGGCGCAAAACAACTACTGAGAGCGGCATTGGGGAAGCTCCACATCAAACCGGTAATTTTGAAGAGATACAGAAGGAAGGACCGAGCTTGGAGGTTCAAAGCTACCTCTAAGCATTCACGGGAAGTAATTAGAAGACGGGGACCGGGCAGCAGCAGGAGAACCGGCAAGCCATTCGACCCAGGAAAGTTTGAGGAGCAGTGGGTCAACAAAGGGACGGTGGTGACTGAAAATCAGCGAAGGAAGAAGGCATACGATCCACCGTAGCTGTAGAAGGACTCTCCTTCTGGCTGAAGACGTTAAACTTAGCGCTTGTTGGGAGGCAACCCATCTTTCATAGGTTAGGTACTGTATTTATTAGGAGTAATTAGGAAGATTATATCATCGTCATTGCAGGTGTAATTGGTCCAAGGCAAGTGTGGGGTTGTTATGAAGGAAAATTGAATTTTTGAAGACAGCGCCGCGGTCAGGCGATTTGCGCGTCGCGGGATCGTAAACCAACCTGATGCGCAGGGGTTGATTTGGGAACACGCACGCCGCGGTTCGCTCATATCCGCGCCGCAGGAATCGATCGGTCGGTTTCTTCCATTAAAAATGTACGCCGCGTCACTATTCACACAACCCACGCCGCAGAGCTCTGATCATCAGAAAATTTTCTCGCATTTTTCTTGCTCATTTCATTACCGCTATCGAGGTACGTCATTCTAACTAGTTTTTACTTGTTAGAACTAGCGATTAGGCTGCGAAATTGGTTGATTTCTCCAAAAACTCAAAAACATAGAAATCGAGAATGTTGACTCGTAGGGTGTTTATTTTGTCAAATAATGACCCTAGATGAGTTAGTCAATGCTTAGGATACCTTGTAGTGCATTTGGATTGAGTTTAAACAGGTTAAATCGCGATTTTGGGTTTGAAAGTCGAAACAGCCGCTCTTGGGCCGCGCCGCGGTGCGGTGGGGTTGATGAGGACTAAAATTGCAAAAATTTTTGAGGATATTTTCTTTTATGCAGATGTCTTTCAGACTTGACCACCCTTTTCTCCAGTTCCCCGAGGGACCGGAGAGTTCTGTCGAGTATGTCGCGAGGAGAGATGCGCTTATGGGTCGCCGCGTTCTCGAGGCGACGGTTATAGATCGAGATATTTTGAGGGATGCCGGGCTTTGGGCTGATATTGAGCCGTTTCTTCACCGCACGTGGTCTCACGGGGATGCCACATTCACATGTCGTGGTTGGGACAGGCTCATGGCCACCCAGGACGACACCGTGTATACCGAGCTTCTTCTGGAGTTCCTATCCACGGTCCGTTTCTCACCGGGTTCGATGGAGGCCAGATCCAGGCTGGTCTGATTTCGATTGGGGGAAGCCCCCAGGGAGTGCAGTCTTCGGGAGTTTGGGAGACGCACGGGCATTTACACGGAGGCGGACCTCCAGCACCGACACTTCACGCAGTTCTTTCACGTGTGCGTTCAGGGGCAGCCCGAGAGGGATGCCAATGCAGTTGTTTGGGCACCTTTGTGCAACGTGCACTTTGAGGCGGGGTCGGCCAGGGAGAGCCAGCTCACCAACCCACTTCACCGGCTCATGTACCGTATATTCACCACCTCTATCATGCACAGAGAGGGGGCGAGAAGGTGTCCGGTAAAGACATGACGTATCTTTGGGTGCTCCTTGACCCTACCAGGTTCCTCCACCTTCCGTTTGCCTTAACCGTCTCTCTATCCACCCGTGCGACGGGTGCATCGTCTAGCAGTCCTTTGGCCCGCGGGCACTACATCACCCGCCTGGCCCGTTCTTACTAGATACTCACTGCTGCGACCATAGCCTCCTTGACTGCTTTACCTCCAGTTCGTACATCGGTGTTAGCCCTGGAGAACATGGGGCTGATCGAGCAGCAGCGCCCAGGCCAGTATGTGAGGGTGGCGGCTGAGGCACCCCAGGCTCCCCAGCCAGCCTACGCCCAGCCAGGCAGGAGACGTCGGAGACCGGCAACACCAGTAGAGCCAGAGCCACAGCCACAGCTATCCGATGTGCTGGCGGCTATCCAGGATCTGAGCCTGAGGATGTCTGCGAGGGAGGCACATGACCGGTGGATGGCGGAGACACAAAGGATGATCATGCTCCGGATGCAGATAGATGACATTCCACCTCACCCCTCTGGAGGAGATGATGGGGCAGGTCCATCTGGGGCCCGCCAGGATGACGAGTGATGTATTTTTCTTTTCTTTTGATATACATGTACTGTACTTATGACACTATTATCTTTTGTTTGCGTATATTTTCTTTTACCTTTTATTTGCATTTAATATTTTTGGAGTTATGCATGTAATACCAAATGGAGGAGTTGTTTCAGGTAAGTGTGGGGTCACCGTGCCCCTTCCACTTGCTCTGACCACCGGCGTGTTTCACTGTTGCGCTACAACTCCTGAATTCTGAGTCGAGGACTTTTTGTTCGTGTTTGTGTACCTGTGACAATCAAACAGTCTACCGTCAAAGGGGTAACTCTTTCTCCTTAGTTCTAAAATATCTTTTATGTACAACGGGGACGTTGTACGGTTTTAAGTGTGGGGTGTGGACAGTCGAAAGAGTTTTTTTTTTTGAAACTTTTGCAGGAAATTACCAGTTTTCAAAATTTTTAGCAATTTTTCAAAAATTTTAATAGATTGTAATTTTGAAACGAATAGTTTCAAAATGTTTTAGCATTGGTATTTTTCGAGAAACACCATGTAGTTGTATCATGCTGTTAGTTTATTCAAATAAGTTGAGTTTTAAGAGTTAGACGATTGGAGTGTTTTAGGATTAGAATTTAGGAAGAAATTGTCAATCAGTGGCCTTTGTTGTTCGAGCCGGTAGGGCCGAAAAGGGTGGCCTCGAAAGAGGCATTTAGGCATCTTACCACTTAAGATCGTCTGGTTTGGGATGGTATTTCTGAAAGCTCGTTACACGGACAACATCGAAAATCATGGACAATTTTTTAATGGCCTTTAGAATCTGAATGAGTACGTACACTTCATAGTGGACAGAAAATTTGTAATCAAAGGTTCTTTAGAAAGTCATGAATTCCAAAGAATATTCCATTTATGTTTTCACAAACTATTTCAATCTAACTCCTAGGGCAATAAGCTTTGAAATTAAACGCATTCAAAAATTGTTTGAGTCTTTATTAAAATCTGTTAAAAACTCTCTTGCTTGGGGACAAGCAAGGCACAAGTGTGGGATGTTTGACAACGCCTAGTAATATCAAGTATTTTAGTCGTTGTTGAGCCCTATTCTTAGTGAAATTATATCATATATGCTTTGGTATTCTCACTTTTTGTGTCAGTGCTTGTTTGGAAAGAAATGATGTAAACAGGGGCCAAAAGCGTACAAAATGGAAGAAGTTTGAAGATAAAGACAAATTAGTCGAATTCACATGCGCGCCGTGGGATTCACAACGGTGCGACGCGGTGATGAGGCGGTGGGGAAGATTCAAATGCCGAGAAAACGGGGATAAAACCATACGCACGCCGCGGATTTCACTTGTGTGCGGCGCGGCCGTTTAATTTTTGCAACTATAAATAGAGGGTTTTAGGTCGAAAAATGAAAGGTTTTCTGCAAACCATGAACTAAATAACCTAAGTTCACATGCAACCTATAAGGATCTATGTTTTCTTCTAATTGAACATATAACAAAACCTAAAGGCCATAAGAAAATTAACTAAAAGAATAAAATTAGAAAAACCAACCTTTTAGAATTTTCTGGAAGCTGAGCAGCAAAATTATCCTGTCTCAAATGAGATCACATCCAAGCTAGGAGGAATATGGAAATCGAAAACCTTGAGAGAGCTCTTGGAAATTGGCGAAAATTATGATGCCTGGGAACCCCTATTTATAGTTTTTCAAATGGCCAGTTGATAACGTTAGAGATAAACCTTTTTGAATTCAAATAAGATAAACCTTTTATCTTATAATTCAAACTCCTATTTATCCTCTTATATCAATTTCGAAATTAATATATATATATATATATATAATTTCGCCAACTACTGGTCACTCTACACTGCCACTTACTCAACTATTGAATAATTACAGTTTTAGTCCCCGTACCTTTAATTAATTAGTTTAATCCCCAAATTAAATCCAATTAATTCCAGATTAATTTCTAATTAATTAATATAGTTTCTAATTAATATATTATCACTTTAATATATTAATAAACCATATATTTAATTCCTGTTGATTTATTAATCCCATAATAAATCAACCTTTCTCTCTACCGGATTTTCTACCAAACCTCTAGCCATGAGGGCAACCCAAATGGACTGTGCTTCTATTAATTAGGTAAATACTAATTATTAGTCATGGCTTAGACATCTAATCCAACAGTCTCCCACTTGGATAAGTCTATGACTATAATTACCAATTTAGCCTCTAATTAATCAGCACTTGTAGCTTCCTAGAAACCAATGCCAAACTCTGATCTAATCAGTCCTGTCCATAGATAAGTGATCAGATGATCCTCCGTCCAACAAGATATTTTTCAGACTCAAGACATGGATAAAATCAATATGGTCTGATTCACTGTTCCTCGATTTCCGATTTGCATATGACTCTTAGACTACCAATTTAGTCCCGGTTGGCCAACCATTTTAGTCAACTTCAAAATCATCGAGAGGCCTACAGATATCTGTTTCCCGTTAGGGTCGAGGGACGAATAAACTTTGACTCATATACTTATGTCTTTTACCAGACAAATTACTCACAACAATACATTTTATAACACCGAGTTACCGATACGTTTTCGTATTATCAATGAACAACCGTCTTAGTAAATCATAACTCATATGTCTTAGCTTAAAGATCAAAAGATATTATCGTCTCAATATTGCTCGTGATGTAATCCATGAAGCAATCCATTGAGCGTGGGTTTATCCAATACTCAAATCTCCATTTCCAAGTACTCACGAATGGTGCAGCAATCCAATTGCAATGTCTAACTCCTTAGACAATCTATTACCAATTCATGACAGCCTTACTTCATACTTACTCCCTAAAAGTATGAGCGACTGTGGATATTTGAATAATCCAATTATTCAGGAAGTAAAACATGCAAAATGAAACACAATGATATATATTGACAAAATTAGTAAACCATTACTCATTAATAAATCTCTATTATTAAATCACAAAAGTCAAATATAATAACATTGTTACAAGTTTCAAAAATCTATCTAATTACAAAAACTTATATCATCTCTTAATCCAATGCTCCTAGCATGCTGATTATGCTTAATCCTACTCAGAGCCTTTGTCAAGGGATCTGCAGGATTATCTTCCGATGATACCCTCTTTACAAGGAGGTGACCTTCTTCTACCCTATGCCTGATGTAGTGGTACTTTCTGTCGATATGTCTGGACTTTCCATGATCTCGCGGTTCCTTTGTCAAGGCGACCGCACCTTCATTATCGCAGAACAGTTCCAAGGGCTCCTGAATACTCGGGACTACTCCAAGATCACCGATAAAGTTCTTCAGCCAAGCCGCTTCCTTTGACGCTTCACTTGCTGCTATGTACTCTGATTCGCACGTAGAATCAGCCACTGTTTCTTGCTTGGAACTTTTCCAAGTAAATGCTCCACCGTTCAAAAGGAATACCCAGCCCGACTGAGACCGACCAATGTCTCTATCTGTCTGAAAGCTGGCATCTGTATATCCTTCAACTCTCAAGGTATCACTGCCACCGAGGACTAACACCATGTTCTTTGTCCTTCGCAGATACTTGAGTATATTTTTCACAGCTATCCAATGTGCCCTTCCAGGGTTACCCTGGTACCGACTGACCATGCTTAAAGCAAAAGCCACGTCAGGGCGAGTACACGTCATAGCGTACATGATCGATCCTACAGCCGAAGCATAAGGTACCCGACTCATTTCAGCTATTTCTTCGTCTGTACTCGGACTTTGAGTCTTACTCAATTTTGCATTACTTTGGATAGGCAGCTCTCCCTTCTTGGAATTTTCCATACTAAACCTTTTCAGTACCTTTTCCAAGTATGTACCCTGACTAAGTCCAATTAGTCTCTTCTTCCTATCTCTCAATATTCTTATCCCGAGAATATAGGCAGCCTCTCCTAGGTCCTTCATGGCGAAACATTTCCCAAGCCAAGCCTTGACACCTTGCAAGGTTGGAATATCGTTTCCCATGAGCAGTATGTCATCGACATACAGCACTAGAAAGGTGACTATACTCCCACTAGCCTTGACATATACGCAGGACTCATCCTCGCTCCTAGAGAAACCAAACTCTTTGACTTTCTCATGGAAACAAAGATTCCAGCTGCGAGAAGCTTGCTTCAATCCGTAGATTGATCTCTCAAGCTTACACACCTTATTAGGATACTTTGCATCGACAAAACCCTCTGGCTGATTCATGTAAACATCCTCAGTCAACTTCCCATTAAGGAAAGCGGTTTTGACGTCCATCTGCCAAATTTCATAGTCATGAAATGCAGCTATGGCCAGCATAATCCTAATAGACTTTATCTTGGCTACTGGTGAGAAGGTCTCGTCATAGTCAACCCCTGGGGTTTAAGTAAAGCCCTTCGCAACCAGTCTTGCCTTGAAAGTGTGTACCTTTCCGTCCATGTCGGTCTTCTTCTTGAAGATCCATTTGCACCCGACTGTCTTTCGACCCGGTACGTTGTCAACCAAGTTCCAAACTTGATTGTCATACATGGACTTGATCTCGCTATCCATGGCCTCTTTCCACTTGGCAGACTTAGGGCCCGCCACTGCTTCCTGGTAGTTAGCTGGTTCATCCAAATTTATCAGTGTCCTATCACTGACAAACGTGTCCCCATCCGAAGTTATATGGAACCCATAAAACTCGGGTGGCATGCTAACCCTACCAGAATGCCTAAGAGGTAAGGATACATCTGTCGGACCAACAGGAACTTCTTCCTCATGTTGGTTGCTAGTTTCTCCTAAGGTTGCGTCATCTGATGACTCTTGAATTTCTTCCAGATCAATGGTACTCCCACTGTCCTCTTTGAATATGAGCTCTCTCTCTCGAAAGACCGCTCGTCTAGCTACAAAGACCACGTCCTCGCTCGGTCTGTAGAATAGATATCCAAAGGACTGTTTGGGATAACCAAGGAAGAAACACCTTTCGCTTCTTTCGGCGAGTTTGTCTTGAGTCTCTCGTCTAACGAAAGCCTCACAACCCCAGACTTTGATATGTGCCAACGAGGGAACTTTCCCCGTCCACATTTCATGAGGTGTTTTAGCAACCTTTTTAGTAGGGACAAGATTGAGAATATGGGCGGCAGTCTCTAAGGCATACCCCCAGAAGTGAATGGGAAGTGAAGCTCGACTCATCATGGAACGAACCATGTCCAACAGGGTTCGGTTGCGTCTCTCTGCGACACCGTTCAACTGTGGTGTCCTGGGAGGTGTCAACTGCGAAACTATTCCGCATTCCTTTAGATAGTCTAGGAACTCGATACTTAGATACTCTCCGCCTCTATCGGACCTGAGCATCTTTATCTTCCTGCCTAATTGATTTTCTACCTCGTTCTTAAACTCTTTGAACTTTTCAAAGGTGTCCGACTTGTGCTTGATCAAGTAGATATAACCGTATCTACTAAAATCGTCGGTAAAGGTCACGTAGAACCGTGTGCCATCCTTTGTGGTTGATCTGAATGGACCACACACATCCGTGTGAATGATGTCCAGCAGACCCTCACCTCTTTCAAAAGATCCTTTGAAAGGTGATTTAGTCATCTTGCCCAACAGACAAGATTCGCATACATCATCCGACCTGAGGTCGAATGATTCCAACACTCCATCCTTTTGGAGTTGGGCGATGCGTTTCTTGCTGATGTGCCCGAGCCGACTATGCCACAGACATGCCTTTTCTACACCACTAGTAGAATCAATATAATTTACACTATGTCCTAAATTGTCAACACATTCAACAGTTTCATACACACCATCACAAGGATAAGCAGTAAAAATCAAAATACCATTTTTGAAAACAGAAATCGAGCCAATTTTATTATCAAAAGAAAATTGAAATCCTTGTCTGAACAATGCGTGAAATGAAATAATGTTTCTTGCCATTTCTGGCGAATAGCAACAATTAGGTAATTCTAAACTAACATCACTACTAAGCACTAAACTATAAACTCCAATCTTGGTAACAGGGGACGATCTCCTATTGCCCATGATTAGGTTCAGTCTACCGTGCTCCACCTCCCTGCTTTCCTTTAGGCCCTGCAGATCAGAACAAATGTGAAAACCACATCCTGTATCAAGGACCCAAGAATTAGAAGATGGTGAGTTTTTAGAGATAGTGTATATACCTGCTGTCGATGGCTTTACTTTCCCATCCTTGACATCCTGCAAGTATTTGGGGCAGCTTCTCTTCCAATGGCCATTCTCTTTACAGTAGAAACAATTGGCTTCATCGGGGTTGGCCACACAAGGAATGTGGGAAGTCTTGGTTCTCGAGCCATTACTAGATGACTCGACCTGAACCTTTTCCCTCCAATTTTGCTTAGGAGGGCCCTTCCTTTTCTTTCCTTTGCCACTTCCAATGGCTAGGACGGGCTGATTAACCGAGTGTACACTTTTACCCTTCATCCCGTCTTCAGCAACTCGAAGCATGCGATGCAACTCAGTCAGGTTAGCCTGATTGTTGTTCAAATGATAAGCCAGCCTGAACTGGTTATAAGAACTCGGTAGGGAGTTAAGCACTATGTCAACGGCCAACTCCTCCGGTACAGGCATCGCAAGCTTTCTAAGCCGCTCCACGTAACCTTGCATTCTTTGCACATGAGCGCAGATGGACTCTCCATCTTTAGGTTTGCTGTTCGTGAAGTCCTTGACCACCTCGCACCTTTCGATGCGCTCTTGCTTGCGGAACTTTTCCGCAAGCTCCTTGTGCATCTCAAAGGGCCAGTAGTCTTCGTATATCCTTTGCAATTCGGGGTTCATTGTGGCGATCATGATGCAGGCCACTTTGGTTGCATCATCAGTATGTTTTTGGTACGAGGCAATTTCCTCGGGAGTAGCAGTTTCAGGGTCGACATCGACAAGCTCAGTCTCGAGAACATACTCTTTGTTCTCGTACCTCAGAGCCATCTTGATGTTTCTAATCCAGTCATTGTAGTTTGTCCCGTTCAACTGAACCTTGGAACACAGTGAGAGGATAGAGGGAACACTGGAGTTTGATTGGGGAGCGGATTGATCAGCAGAAGACATCTATAAAAGAAGGTAAGTTTAATTAGATACTTGTCGGTCCTTATAATAACTAAATATAAAATAAGGCTAGGATCCAACTATAACAATTTGCAACATAGAAGAGGGATGCCGTAATCTATAAGCAAATTTTGTAAAGGTAGGCGAATGACGATTCAGCCAATTCCACCGCGGAAAAATAATCTTATTATAAATGGAATTCCTAGTTTCTTTTGAGATATATTGAACTGTTTAATAGCATGTTTAATCTCGGATATGCCCCACCGTTTGTGACTGGGATGCCGAGGATCACAAACTGGGTGTGAATAACCATGCAAATTAGCTTGGTACTCTCGGGGTCCATTATCATCTCAAATTGATGTGCCGGTAAACCACACACGCTCCATCAACAATGATAACACCCGAGACACCCATTGCCACTCTTTATGAACCCCCATTGGTGTGCCGGTAAACAACACACGCTCCACCAACGTTTCATAAAGTGCAATGTGCAATTTCATGGGGTAGCATCAAATTCACATTTTTCCTAAAGTAACTAGATTGGGATTTTGTGTAAAAGTTCTAGTACTTTGATCATTATACTTTTAATGATTAAGCGGTTCTGTCAAACCCGTTCGGCTAACGACCCTCCACTGATCAGGCGAGCGGTGGGTGAGAGTGTTCACCCATTAGACTACCATTTTATAGGCAGTCTCCTTATACCCACTTTATAGACAAGCTTCGTAAATGAGGCCTACTATTGATTTGACTAACCAAACTTATCTCATATATATATAGTATTAACTTTTAATAATATATATAAGATGTATTTTAAAACCCTTTAAAATATTCAAGGTTTATCTTTTAATTTTACCAAATTTAACAATTAAATTTTAAATTAAATTAAACCTTAAATTCGATTTAATCAATTTTAATTACCAATTAATTAAATTAATTAAATCTAAATATTTTAAACATTTTAAAATATTTTTCCCGGATTTTCTATTAATTTCGCAATATTTTAAATTAATTAAATCCTTTTGAGTTATCTTTTAATTAACAATTAATTAAATTAATTCAAATGAAGATAGGTTTATCCAAATTAATCAAATTAATTAAAACCTATCCTAAATCCCCTAAAAACGAATTCAAATAATGGGGTTTAAGGTTATCTATTTAATTAACAAATAAAGTTACCAAAAATAGAAAACCTTCTAAAACCCCAATGGAATTTCGAAATTGGCAAGGGGGGATTAGGGTTTCCAAAACCCTAATCCTAGAAATCGATCCTGATTAAAATTAGGGTTTATAGGCTTTAAACCCTAAAACAGTTATAGCAATTCAACAAGAAAACAAAACAGGCTCTGATACCACTGAAAGGTTTTCTGCAAACCATGAACTAAATAACCTAAGTTCACATGCAACCTATAAGGATCTATGTTTTCTTCTAATTGAACATATAACAAAACCTAAAGGCCATAAGAAAATTAACTAAAAGAATAAAATTAGAAAAACCAACCTTTTAGAATTTTCTGGAAGCTGAGCAGCAAAATTATCCTGCCTCAAATGAGATCACACCCAAGCTAGGAGGAATATGGAAATCGAAAACCTTGAGAGAGCTCTTGGAAATTGGCGAAAATTATGATGCCTGGGAACCCCTATTTATAGTTTTTCAAATGGCCAGTTGATAACCTTAGAGATAAACCTTTTTGAATTCAAATAAGATAAACCTTTTATCTTATAATTCAAACTCCTATTTATCCTCTTATATCAATTTCAAAATTAATATATATATATATATATATATATATATATATAATTTCGCCAACTACTGGTCACTCCACACTGCCACTTACTCAACTATTGAATAATTACAGTTTTAGTCCCTGCACCTTTAATTAATTAGTTTAATCCCCAAATTAAATCCAATTAATTCCAGATTAATTCCTAATTAATTAATATAGTTTCTAATTAATATATTATCACTTTAATATATTAATAAACCATATATTTAATTCTTGTTGATTTATTAATCCCATAATAAATCAACCTTTCTCTCTACCGGATTTTCTACCAAACCTCTAGCCATGAGGGCAACCCAAATGGACTGTGCTTCTATTAATTAGGTAAATACTAATTATTAGTCATGGCTTAGACACCTAATCCAACAAAAAATACAGCAAAGACCTGGCATAGGAACGACTCCCAAGGCTTCTTTGACTCCGAGTTTCAGTTTTCAGCAACCATAAATTGGTATTTTATGTTTTCTCTTTTAATTTCCAATTAGTTTAGTGATTTCGGTAGATTTAGCAAGTGTCTTTGGTGTGACAACCATTGGCACTAGGTTTTAGTTTTTGAATTTGATTTTTTCTGTTTTGAACCATTGAGATCTAAGTTTTTAATAATAATCATTCGGTTAGTGTTAATTTCTTTGTTTTCGGTATTTTATGCTTTTGAATGGATTTTGGATGTTTGATTATGTTGAATGGTTGGATATGATCTTGGTTACTTCTGATTTTGAATTATACTTTTGATTTCAATAAGTAATTAGGATTAGTTATTGGTTTTAGTTAGTTGATGCTTGAGTTGGATTTCTTGATTTGTGATTTTTGGGATTATTTTGGGTATAAGTCGGAAACTAGATCCTCTGGCTGTAGAAGTGACACTACAGTTGGTAATCTGTTGCCTACCTTGACCACGTAACTCCTGTGGATCGACCCTGACTACCACTGTGCTAAGTGAGAGTGAGGTTATTTTACTATTTTTGACCGCATGACGACCGCTGCGATGTCAGTCATCAACTTGTTAGAATACTTCTGATAAAAGGTAGAGTCGTTTTGGGTTGTCCTCAGAACCCAGAAAAACATTCAGAGTCAAATAGAGGAATGGTTATTTAGTTAATTAATTTATAGAGAATAAAGTAATTGGAAACTAAACGAATAATAATAATTTAATTGGTAAATTAATCTAGGATTAATTTGGAACCAATTAAGGGGATTGGGTTGTAATTGATTAAAGATATAATCAATGGAACAAGTCCAGGGGTGCGACCGCCAAAAGGCTCCTATGTTTGAAACCCTAGGAGCCCCTGCACTATAAATAGAGGCCTTGGGGTGACACCTTAAGGCATCCCCCTTTGAGCTACCAACTCCCCTCCTCCCTCCTCCCTCAGAGAAAACTCTTCCCTCTCTAGGGTTAGAGTTCTTTGCTATTGATCTACCTGGTTTTCTAGTTGTCCTTGGGTACAAGCCACTAGAGGGATTCATATTTTGGATCTTGATCATCCCTACAATCATGGCCCTGACTAGATAACAAAGGCAATGACTTCTTGATGTATATTCTTTAAGTTTTATAGTTGCTATGATCTGCTATGAACTGATATGATCCTGAATTGTGTTCATGGAATTTATGTAGTTTGATCTTATTTGTCTTCCCCTGCATGTGTTATATGTTAATGTGATCAAATCCCAACACCAACAACATCACATTACTTCCCTGCTCGCGTCTGACCTCGATCTCGCCATCCCGATCGATCCTTCTTTCACGTTTCAGCTTGAATCGCACACTTTGTGTGCGTGTTTGTAATTTTCTTGCTTACCCGATTTCTCGTTCTAGAATACGCACAAAAAGAAGGTTCCCGACCATACGTGATAATCAGGTTTAAAGCTGATTTAACTTAGTTCAAAACTCACAAATTTGCAAACTACCCTCATCTTAAATGACTTAGAACAATTTTTCAGCTTTTTCCTTATGATTTTTCTTAAACTTCACAATACCATAACTTCCCCATAAAATATCCAAATTTTACAAATTGTATACCTTTAAAAAGGCAGAAATGAGCTTAACAACTTTCCCCTACTAACATAATTCTGAGTCTTTATAGATTTTTACGTTACACACCCTTAAACATAACCCTTTAGCTATTTTTGTCACTTTTTAACCATCTTTAACCCTTCATAACTTCTTCGTTATAACTCCAAACTTAATAATTATTATTATTATAATAACAAAGATTCAAGACATTGTTTAAGGATTAAAAAGGAATAAAACTACGATGGGGGACCTAATATGTCAAGCTACATAACTTAAACTATTAAACTATTTAGCCTAAGGGTCAATGTGACAATAGTGGAAACTATGAGGATTGAAATGCAATTCTTGGAAGATCTCATGCAAGCCATCGGGAAGAAACAGAACCGACTCATCTATGGAAGTCCTAACGCATGATTAACCTCCATTAAATCCTAATGCAATCATGAATTAAACCTAGTCGATTAAAACTCCATTCAAGACTCTTGCTCCCGTTCTTTCCTTCATCAAAACGCGGGAGAAGAGAGGTCCGAATTGCTGCCAACGGTTGGCTTAACCGGTGATGGTTTCTGATAACATTTTGGTCACGAACTAAGTGATGGTGCATTCCAGCCTAGTTTTCAATCGGTGATATCCCCATATAGCTTGAAACACCGAAAGGCCAATGTGGGGTTTACAACCCAAACCATTATGAACTTCGACAGGAGGGAATGAGAGACCAGTTGGCCTCCGTCAACATCTCCAACAATTACTAGCAGTCTTTAATTCATATACAATCTCATGCCGGTGAACCTCGAGGTAGAATTCTAGCAATGGGTTGCATGTGGTGACTGTAGGCGGTCACGAAGCTGTGCAATCGTTTCTGTGAGTATATGAGGTATTGATGTCATGGATTACGATTGGTATAAAAAAAAGAGTAAACTCGATGTGGTCGATGTACAAGGCATCCTCGTTAAAGGTGGAGCAAAGTTCTTTATGACTTGGTGTGGCTGAGGTTGTAAACCTTGCTAATGAGGTTAGTAGGTAAATGGCTTGTTATTTAATTAGCTTTTCACAAATACGTTAATATTATTGGTCCTAAAAAAATGAAAATATAGGTGTGCATATTACGTGGCTACTATTAGTCAGGAGAGTGTATGCAGGCCTTATACACAAATGCTTCATGATCATACGAGAATTAAGTTTGACAAACCGGTTGACTTTTATCTTGGAATTATATTCAAATACTAGTTAACCTAATTTATATTAGATTAACTAGAGTTATGTACATTTGGTATTACCAACACATGCTTCGGTGGTGTAAGTATGTAACTATAATTTATATTAATTAAATTAGGTTAGTAAATATTATAATCCACTTAGATATTAGACAAACAAATATTACGTCTATACATTTTTGGCATTCCAAATTACCATTATAATATTATGACTACTAGGTTAAAAACCCGTGTGTTACACGGCTTGATTTATAAATTCGTGTGTTAAACGATTTGATTTAAAACTCATCAAAAAATTTCAATTTTATGGTTTAACCACTTATAATTTATTTATCTAATAATTCATAACAACCTAAGTATAAACAAATGTTATAATAATTATTTATTGTTGATATTTTAATAATACATTTTATTAACTTTTAATATATATATAACCTTTTACATAATAAATGGCATTGATCGTAACTCTGCAAAATTAACCCTTTCCCGTTTAGAAATAAAAACTATTTCTTCATCATTTGAATTTTAATCATGTTTCTAGACCGTTGACACAAAAAAGACATAAAAAACTAATGTTCCTGAACTCATCAATCTATTTTTTAGTTATCAAAATAGATTATGTTTTTACGGAGAAGAAACGACAAAATAGTCATATTTATAAAGATGGTAAAATAAAACAAATATGCGTAAATTGGGGATACATTAGAGTATGGCATACATAATTGAAAGATGAATAATTTCCTATTGATTTTTTGCAGCTCATTGAAGTTGAGATCATTGAAAAGAGTTGCAATATTTATAAGCAAGAAAAAACACCACAATAAATTAGACATGCCTTCTTTCCTGGTTCTTCCTGGTTCCCATGTTCAAGAGCTCATCAACCTATATAAAAAATAATAAACAAAGACTATCTTAAATTAAACATTTCCCAAAAGATTCAAGCACAAAGTAATTGTATATAATGTTACATTTTACAAAAAAAATCAAGCTTTAAAAGATAACATTGTCAAAATAAGGAAACACAAAAAATGGATATTTTTACAAACCTACGTCCTGTTTTTCCCACATTATAATGAACATGGCGCTAGTTTGAAGCAAAAAATATAGGAACAATTAAAAACGTCCGTTCACATATACAATGTTGATTATAACTTCTTCATCAAAATTATTATTAGTTTGCAATGTTACCAAATTGAAAGGATCGAAGAGATCATTGCTAAAAAGCTCATAATTATATCCCTAAAATATCAGTTAAATGGGACAAAATTAAATCTTTCAATTCATCTCACATATATTTTGTAAGAGTTGCCATTTTTCAAGAAAAAATGTAATCAGAAAATGAATAATTATAACTTGAAAAACTTATAGTTGTAAAACAGATGGAAATAAAAAATTGTTGTTTATTTACTTACTATTGAATCTTGAAGTCTAATCATGGCACATGAAATTTTTGTGGTTAAACGCTAGATTGCACTCTCACAAAAGCCTCCATGATGTGCAACATAGTTGCTGCTTGTTTTCTCGCCATATATCCTCTCACTAATGCTTGAAGCTTCACTAATCCCTATAATGCACTTAATGCTTTTATACACTGTTTCGATTCCATTCATCTTTGCGTGCACAAATAGCAAAAACTTATTATGATAATCAAGATTACAAAACTCACTCAAGCAAATGATCGAACACTTGGTGGGCAAACGAAAATCCAAGATCAACTGCAAAAGTTGATGTCAATAACACTAAAACAGATAGATAGCTAAAAGACAATGGAAGAAAATGATTAATAGGAAACTGTATGTGGGATATTAGAAGAGCTATATGAAGAATTCAAATTTGATTGCACAATTCACGGTACCTGATAATGAATGATGGGGAAAACATGATTCCACAAAAGAACTAACATTTGCTACAGGCATTAAATTTGTTCTGATTGTAGATTGTAGATGAACAACTTCTGGAAGTGCCTCCAAACAGAAATGATCCCTACAGTAGCTTAAAACTTGTTTAAAAATCAGTAACTCAAAAACATGATGGGACGTCTTTGCTTGATATGTGTGTTGGGTTTACACTTCAACAGCATAAAAGTGAGGGGAAGAAGTTCAGGACACTCTTTTTCATGGTAAAGATAGGATGAAGCAAGGAAACCTGATACAAAGTTAGATCTGTGGCGTTAAAGGGAGGAGATTTTGAGAGAAATAATGAACTGACTTCGCTTCAGCCTCTAATAACTTAATCTACCCCTTCTCCCTCTGTAGATTCGATGGAAACCCCAAGCGACAGCAAAAAACCTAAAAACCTCGAATTAAAAAAAAATACCTGAGGATTTACATAAACGAAAATGAACACAAAACCATTTCGATATTAGGGTA
>JAKNSD010000010.1:487411-503554 GCA_023525715.1 Cichorium intybus
GACTGAGACTGGTCTCAAGATCAAATTCCTTAAATCTGACAATGGGGGAGAGTATATCAGCAGAGAATTCGTGATTATTGTACTGAGCACAGGATACGAATGTTGAAGACAGTCTCTAAAACCCCACAGCAGAATGTCATAGCGGAGAGAATGAACAAAACTCTAAATGAAAGGACAAAGAGAATGGGTTCAAAATTCCTAAAGACGAATGGCAGGGTCGTGAGATTTCCTTCAAATATCTTAGGGGTTTCGGATGTGTCTCATATGTCAAGACAAAGGACAGTGAGAGAGACAAGCTAGAGGCCAAGTCAAAGAAATGCTTGTTTATTGGGTATAGTGTTGATAACATGGGTTACCGATGTCGGTATAGCCAGAGCCGAAGCTTCATCCGAAGTCGGGACGTGGTATTCAATGAGAACACCTTGTACAAAGACAGTTTTTAGAGGACTGTTGGTCATAGCAAACCATCCAAAGACAAGGAGCAAGTTGAGTTTGAAAAACCATCCGAGTATGATTATGCGAAGACTTCCAAAAAAGAGTCAAGAAGGGTCTCTGGAAGTAGTGGGAGAAGCGAAGAAGCATTTGGTAGTACCGGAGACAGTGGGAGTTCATCTAAAGAGGAAGGAAACCCTTCGGATCGAGGCGAAGATGATGAATCAGAAGCTGCAGCTTCAGGTATTCTCAAGAGATCCACTAGAGAGAGAAGACCTCCAGTACGTTACCCTGCGTCAGCAAGTTACCTATTGTTGACCGAGAATAGGGAGCCAACATCCTACCCTGAAGCCTTAGGGATCAAAAACTGTACAGTGGAAGAAGGCGATGGAGGATGAGATACGCTCACTTGACAAAAACAAGACGCGATCCCTTGTCAAGTTACCAGCAAAGAAGAAGGCATTATCTAACAAGTGGGTGTTTTGGGTCAAAGATGAGGCTGATGGGAGCAAGAGATACAAAAGCTCGATTGGTGGTCAAGGGTTTCCAACAAAAAGAAGGTGTTGATTACAATGATATTTTCTCTCTAGTTGTAAAGATGACGACAATCCGAACCGTACTTGAGATCGTTGCATCCGAAGAATTCCACCTGGAACAGCTACACGTCAAGACCGTGTTCTTGCATCGGCGACCTGAAGAAGACATCTACATGGAACAACCAGAAGGTTTTGAGATTGCTAGGAAAGAAAACCTGGTGTTCAAATTGAAGAAAAGCATGTACAGATTGAAGCAAGCTTCAAGGAAGTGGTACTTAAAGTTTGATGACTTCATGAAGATAAATGGGTTTCGAATGAGTGACAGCGATCACTATTGCTATCGGAAGCAACTCAAGTATTTATACATCACCCTGCTTCTCTATGTTGATGATATGTTGGTGGCAGGTGCCCACATTTAGGAGATCAACAGACTGAAATGGTAGTTTTCTGAAGAGTTCAAGATGAAGGACCTCCGACCTGCCAAGTAGATATTAGGCATGAGCATTGTCAGGAACCGAGCTTCGGGCGAAATTAAACTTTCTCAAGAAAAGTACATCATGAAAGTTTCGGAGAAGTTGAAAATGACAAGTGCTAAGGTCCGAAATACCCTGCTTGGGAAACATTTAAAGCTTTCAAAAGAGCAAGCCCCAAAAACGGGTAGAGACAAGAAAGAAATGGCTAAAGTCCCGTATGCATCCGCAGTTGGCAGCCTCATGTACGCTATGGTATGTACTAGGCCAGACATTACACATGCAGTGGGAGTTGTTAGCAGATTGATGTCGAATCCAGGAAAGGAGCATCGAGAATGAGTCAAGTGGTTGCTCTACTACTTGAAAAGAACCTCGGACGTGGCCTTAGTTTACAAAAGGCAGAAGCTGGTCCTTGAGAGTTTATTTTCTCCACAATCTCTACTGGTCCAATATTTTTGGCTGACAACTTGTTTGTGCTCACCAACCGAAAACGATCTTTAGTAAAAACCTCCCAAACAAAGTCACCCACGTCAAAATCAACTTGTCTCCGTTTTTATCTGCATCGTGTTTGTACTTAGAATTGGCGTGAACCAAGTTGACATGAACAACTTTATGAACTTCATGTAACCCCTCAACAAAATCCTACACTTTCTTGGGAACAAAACCAGAACTAGGAAGTGACATCAAATCAAGTGGTCCCCGTGGCAGAGCATAATAGACCACCTGAAACGGACTAAATCCAGTACTTTAGTTGACAGCATGATTATGAGCAAACTCAGCTTGACATAGCTTCTGATCCCAAGCCTTCACATGATCACCCATTGAAAATCGTAAAAGATTACCAAGGGATCAGTTAAAAACTTTTGTTTTCCCATCTGTTTGAGAATGATAGGCACTACAAAAATTGAGCTGAGTGTTCACCATTTTCCACAAACTACGCCAAAAATGACTCAAAAATCGAGTGTCTCGATCAGATACAATAGAAGATGGCAAGCCATGCAAACGGTATACTTCCCGAAAGAATAACTGAACCACATTAACTGCACCTGCTGTCTTTTTGCAAGGGATAAAGTGCACCATCTTAGAGAAACGGTCAACAACTACGAAAATTGAATCGTTACCCCATTGTATACGTGGTAACCCCAACACGAAATCCATGCTGATATCCATCTAGGGCTGCAAAGGAACAGGTAAGGGCATATGAAGTCCAGCATTGCTAGATGTACCATTTGATACTTGACAGATCCTACACCGTTTAAAAAATCTTTCCACCTCTTTCCGCATAGTAGGCCAAAAAGCAGATGATTGCACCAACTGTAAAGTGCGATCTCAGACAACATGCCCCTCACCATGCAGTTCTTTGATTATTTGAAGGTGAAGACTCGAATCAGGGATACATAATTGATTCCTTTTGGAAAGGAAACCGTCATGCACTAGAAAGTCTGACCTCCATCCAGATCGTACATCTTGCAGAACAACAGAAAAATAAGGATCAACTATATGATGTTCCATTAGGACATTCAGCCCTGGCACACCAAGCCTCGTAGAAACTAGCAAGTTACTCCTCATACTTAAGGCATCCGCTATCCGATTCGAAGTTCCAGACTTGTGTTGCACAACAAAAGTAAATTTCTCTAAAAAATTCATCCACCGCCCATGCTTATGAGACACCTTATCTTGGCTGTGAATGTGCCTTAAAGAATCACGATATGTGAACAAAACAAACTCCTTGTGGAACAGATAGTGTCGCCAATGCTTCACAGCTTGGACCACTGCATAGAATTCAACATCATAAGTGCTATAACATAAGTTTGGCCCCACCAATTTTTCACTAAAATAGCGAACAAGTCTCCTCCTTTAGCTAAGAACTGCCCCAATCCCAACCTTTGAAGCATCTATGTGCAACTCAATGACTTGAGAGAAATCAGGTAATACTAGAATCGGTGATGTTGTGAGCTGTTCTTTTATCAGCTGGAAAACCGACTTTGCTGCCTCAGTTCAGGTAAAGGCATTCCCTTTCATACAATCGGTCACCGTTGCCATAATAGAACTAAAGTGTGGGATAAATCGCCTATAGAATGAAGCAAGGCCATGGAAACTGCGTACTTCAGTGATGGGTAGTTGGGGTTGGCCACTTCTTGACAACCGCTTCCTTAGACTCATCCACCTGTATTCCTTCGCCAGAAACAACATACCCCAAAAACAGGACTTTGGGGGTCATAAACACGCATTTCTTCGTGGCTGAATACAAACTATCCCTACGAAGTAAGGTCAAAACCTGTCGCACATGGCTGACATGTTCACTAAAAGTAGCACTGTAGATAATGATGTCATCAAAATAAACGACTACAAACATGCCAATAAAGGGGCTGAATAACTGGTTCATCACACACATAAACGTACTAGGAGCATTAGATAAACCAAAAGGCGTTACCAACCACTCATACAATCCTTCACGAGTATTGAAGGCTGTTTTCCACTCATCGCCAAGCCTAAGTCGAATCTGTTAGTACCCACTCTTCAAATATAGCTTTGTGAAAATAGTGGCATCACTGATTTGATCAAGCAGGTCATCAAGGCGAGGGATAGGAAGTATGTACCTAACAGTGATCTTATTGATGGCGCGACTGTCAACACACATACGCCATGTACCATCCTTTTTAGGAGTCAACAAAGCAGGCACAACACATGGGCTCATGCTCTCTCGAACGTGGCCTTTTGAGATTAGGTCCTCCACCTGTCGACGTAACTTTTCGTGTTCCCCAGGACTCATTCTGTAGTGTGGTCTATTTGGTAATTGGGCCTCGGGTTCCAAATCAATATGGTGTTGGATGTCACATAGAGGTGGCAAACCATCCGGCAACTCACTAGGGAAAACATTAGCAACTTCCTCGAGCAAAGGGACCATAACATTAGGAATTACAACACCCTCCGTCACTTCCTTGCCTATCAACACAAAAACATCGTCTGTTACATTCACCTCACTTTCAAACTGAGTAAAGGTAAAAAGAGTACCAGAAGGCTTGGTGACTAACTCCTTTGGCTTACTTGGAACCAATGTTATCTTCACACCATCAAAGAAGAAACTATATGTATTAGACCGACCATTATGATCTATATTGCGATCATACTCCCAGGGCCTGCCCAATAACAAATGACATGCATCCAAGGGGACCACATCACACAAAATATCATCTTTATACGTCGTACCAACAGAAAAAGAAACAAGATATCGTTTAGATACCATTACCTAACCGCCCTTTTTAAGCCACTGGAGCTTGTATGGTTTAGGACGGTCTTCTGTCTTCAAAGCCAACTTTCGAACTGCCTCTTCAGATATAAGATTGTCACAACTTCCTGAGTTGATTACGAAGGTACAGACCTTGCCTATAATACTACAGGTTGATTGGAAAATATTATGCTTGAGCCAGTCATCTCCAACAACTTTCGGTGTAAAGCAAGAGCGCTTTACCACTAAATTCACCCCCACATCTCCATTTACGACTTCTTCTTCGTATTGAGGCTCGTCATCATAAATTGGGGCTTCCTCATAGCGCTCATCAACATCTTCATCTTGCCAACCCTCAGCCTCAGCAAACAGATGTCGTTTCCCTGCCTTTTTTGCATTCAGACTGTCGGTGACCAGTCTCCCCGCAATTGAAACATTTCAAGCCACTGGTACTGGCCCCTTTAAGGTTTGGTCCAGCACTACTACCCCTGGTTTCTGCTGATTTGGCGGAAAATGAGGCACCATAGTACTTGAACGAGAACTTCCTCCAGCAATAGCAGTTGAAGATGAACCGCCCACCCGACGATTTTGTTTCTCAAAAGCCAACGGTCGTTGGTGTGCCTCAGAAATGGATACTGGGTCAAAGAGATTCACAGAATCCATTATCTAAATCCTTAAACCCCCAATATAATGAGCAACAAGTTGTTCCTCTGTCTCTTGAATATCATTCCGAGCGATCAATTGGTAAAACTCGGTTGCATAATCATCAACCGATTTGGGTCCCTGCTTCAGATTCTGCAAACGTTGGTACATCATTCGTTGGAAGTTATGGGGAAGAAAGTTGGATTGAAAACATTTTTTCATCTTCCTCCAAGTCAAAATTTTCGACTTCCCCAGTCTGTCAAGTATCAGTTTCAATTGCTACCACCATGCAGATGCTCTACCATGCAGCCTAGTAGCGATCAACGAGACTCGCTTGTTCTCAAGCACCTCTATGAATTCGAACACCTCCTCAACAGTAGCTAGCCAATCGATGAACCCTTCTGGATTCAATCTAACCCCATCAAATTCTGGGATATCAATCCTCATTCCAGCCTCCCAACGCCTATTATCAAGCCCACATTCATGCTTGCGCTTCCCTTCCGGATTCCCTTCGGAAGATGAATCGTCATTATCACCGAATGGATTTCCCAACTCATCATTATCCATCTGCAAATGAGTTTGAGGCCCCTGCCTTCCACGATTCATCAAGTCGACCATCCGATCAGTCATTTATTCAACCACTTGATCCAATCGTTCGTCCATTCTTGCCATAAGAGGCTACTCTAGGTCGTGATCATGGACGTTATTGAATGGGCTGTTTCTCCTTGGAGGCATTTTTGAATCAGGAATTCAGCTTTGATACCAACAGATGTAGGGTACAAACACAAAACACATATTAATCATGTTGATTCACCGAATACCAGGACAAACTCTTCTAACCAATGTTAATTCAACAAATCACGCAGTTAGGCTCAAATTATGTTCAAACCAAGAACAAGGAATTTGGGGTAAAATACTGAAGTTTCATAAAAATGAAGTTTGAACGGCTAGGGTACATAAATAAACCCTAAATAAGAAGCAAAAATTCGAATGGGCCTAAAAAGAGTCATGGGCTAAACACAAACCCAAAAACAAAACCCAAAAAATATGAAAAAGAAATAAAATAGCCCATAAACTCATCCAGAAGGGATTTTCTGGGCTCAAAATGGTTAAGGCAAGATGTTGTGCTCCTTGTTCCAAGCTTCGATTCGGCTGGTCGCAGGCCCAAAACGGAGCCCCATAGCCAAAGTTATGGCCATTTCCGTGAAGCTCCTTTTGTCACACGATCTTGGGCGAAACATAAGGGCCCGTTCCTCCACGCTAGGGCGAGCATCAACTAAACTCAGTCTACTTGCAAAATTGAGTGGCAAAGCGCTTTACATAAATCAATCTTAGTGGGACAAATTTGCACAAACATGGCAGTCTTTGACTCTACCTATAATCTTGAAACAAATGAGTGTGCTTCGACTTTTCTTGTGAGAAAAACATGAATGGTAACCGCTTAATAGGCTTAAAATATTACAACTTGCAAACCAAAAACCATAGAAACTTCAGTACCTTGACGAAATATGGGAGCTCTTTCCTTGATTTTGATCCTTATTCTCGTCATTAGCCCATGTTTCTTGGATTAGGTGTCGGCACACTTGTTTGAAGTGAAACTGAAAGGCATATCAGTTTGAAGCAGTAAACATAACAAATGGAAATTAGGACAGATCTGATAATTTGAAATGCAAAATCAATGGATTCTCCTAGAGACATAAATACAACGTGTTTTTCTATGTTTGTTACTTGTTGAACTTCTAATGGGTTTGAAAAATATTTTGGAGAAGAATCATTATGCTTCATATCCTTTACCAAGTAAATATTAGTCTTTTTTGGAGCTTAAAAGTCTATCTCTTTAAAAAAAACGTGTTGTCTGAATATCCTTACCCATCAGGCTTTTGTGTGGACATGACTCATTAAAGCCTGCGGTATCGATGACCCCATGAAGATCGAGAATCAACTATTGAATTTTATTCTAAAGCGGTTTAGACTTTAGGTTATAAGGTTTCAGGAATCCAAGACCCACCGAGCCTATGTTCATTCAAAGATTTCGATAAAATCATCACCCATGAACAAATTGCTGGAATATTTAACAAGAATCCAGTTGGTAAATGCTTAATGTTTGAGGAAACATTAAGAACAACACAAACTTTGCAGAAACCTTCTTTAATATAAACATAGTTTCAGAAAACAAAAGGTTACTACACTGATACACAAAGGGAGAGAAGGAAGGTTCTTGAACACCAAACCACAATTTTTTTGACTACTACAAGAAGGACTATTACAAAGTTACATAAACACGTATAAATGCATGTCAAGCATCGTGACTTTTCATTCTAACATCACAACCCTTAAATGACAATCCTGACTCTTAACCAACCGTTGCACCCATTCATTTTGACGGTTAACTAAAAACTTTCAGAATTAATTACTCATTACCTAACTTATTAAAATTAGTAAACTAACCCTAAGTCTAGATTAACTTTCTAACACTTAATACATACCAACATAAACCATGAACAGACAATACGATAATGGGTGATGGAATTGATGCAAATACTGCCCTAATATTACCTGCAAATTGAGTTCAACCATGAAGAAATCAATAAAAACAATCTTGAATTTTGAAGAAAGGATTTTGACTATTACGGAGAACAAAAAAGAGTTTTCTTTATCAAACAACAAATATAATTAGACATAAGAATAGTACGTGTATCTCTGCTAGTTGTTCTCCCAAAGTAATGACTGCAAGTGCAGAAGCAAAGACGATGTAAGCCGCTGGAGCTAATATCCTACAATGTCATTGAAAGTTAGAAATTAAACAAAAAATTACCAAATGATCAATATTATCCAAAACACTATATCAAATTCTTTTTTAAAAGTTTTGGATGAGTTAAATGAATATATTACCCAAATCTGGACCTAATAACAACAATCCAATCTCGTATGTAACAAGACGCTCTTCCTCTAATGTTCTCTACTATCCCTCTAAATAGAGAATTGATGTTCTCCATCCCTGATATCACTGAAAAAGAAATTTATTCAGTTATTCAATAGGTTCAAGGATGATTGGATTAAAAAATTATATGAAATCATGTATAGTTATCGAGCTATAAAGTTAACAACAAAAAACGAATGTGTCGTTATCAAACAATTGAGTCAATGTATACAGTATACTGTATATACTATAACTTTAGCAATTAAAAAGTAAAATCATTCACGCATTTGAGCATGTTCGATTAAAAAAGTTCATATGAAATAATCTTATGAAATTTTAAACCAATAAAACTTTCATCATGGTGTTTTTTTTCCACTTAATGCACTTAATGTGTAAAAAATTAATGGATTTAGATATTTACATTTGTTTCTTTTTTACTTAATGTTAAAAGATTATCTTAATACATTAAGTAAGAAAAGTTCACTCCTTGAATTTTATATTTTTTCCCTAAAATACCCTCATTAAAATCACGTTTCCCCCAAAAAATACGAAACACTTTCTCTACTTTTTTTTAATCCAATCGACGTCCTCTTTTATTTTCAAGCAACAATACGTGAGTTTTGGTCTTTGTTTTTTTTTAAGTGGGACGTGAGTTTTGGTACTTGTGTTAGTATTTCCCTAACCGAATTCTTATTAGAATTTTGATTCTTATTTCACAAGCACAAAGAGCACAATCAAATTTAGCACTATGTACTACAAAGTTCCATTAATGACGTCTTCTTAGGCTACACGGTGTAGCGAAAGATGAGGGCGGGTTCGGCTGCGGGTTCGTGTGGCACCGGCGGAACCGTTCGGGTTCCGCCCTCCAACGGGTTCAAAGAGGAGACACAGCGGGCTCGTGAAGCCGCTGTGCGTCGAAGGGAAAGAAGGAAAAGGGGTTGGAGGTGGGTTCGGCGGGTTGGAGGTGGAGGTGGGTTCGGCGGGATCGACGGCTTCTACCCCGTCTGGTTGCGGGTTCCGGCGGATTGAGGGCGGGCTCGGCTTCCAGCAGGTTCGCCTTCCATTACTCCGTGCACCCTTAGGTAAAACGCATATTTAACTCAATTTGTAATTGTGTTTTATAAGTTACTGGGTTATGTGAAACAAATATTGGAATTAAATTTTTAAAAGTTAAAATAATATTAAACCTTTAACTCATCCATACATCTCTTTACTTTTGGAAAAACAAAGTCTCACCTCTACTGTTACTTATATTTTTGTTTTAATTTTATTATTTGTACTTATCTCAAATTTATGTTGCTTGTCATGATAATTTTTTATTTATTTTTATTTTTATAATTATTTAATGTGATAATGTGCGTTCTAAATTCATAAAGATTAGCGAATATATGATTATTATGTTATTTGTCATACTTAAGAAGAAGGGTAAAATAATCATTTATTTAGATTCAGACATTGTATTCAGTGAAAAAAGAAACAACATTTATATCAACATTTATATCAACAATACTTTATCTATTCAGATTTCATTATCCATTCAGTAACTGTATCAGTTCATAGAAAAAAAAAAAAAAACAAGGCCATAATGTACTTACGGATGAATTTTTACAACAGAGAAATGTGACAGTATGTCCGTTACTTTGGGGATGAATTTTTATCTATCAATATTAATTATGTGAAAGTGTGGTGAATTATCATTTGTGTAAGTGTTGTATATGCACTTTCTTTTCATTACATTCACCACATGCCACATATCAAACGAAAATATAGTTCATAACTTTGATACCATCGGATAAAATAGCATAAAAAATTTGGCGTATATCTACGGCTGAAATTATTATTCATCATAAAGCAAGTTGCTATTAAGGAGGAATTTTTTTTTTTTGAACAACAACATTATATTCACACTAAAACCGAAATGCTAGCAAAAAACTAACAAAATTAGAAAAAGATTTAAGTCATGACACTACAAGAAATGCCATCAATACCGGCGTCACCTTTAGCGGCGACAGCCGGTATTAGCGGCGACAACCAAAACACGCGTTTGGTGTCGCCGCTAATACCTGCTGTCACCGCTAAAGGTGACGCCGGTATTGATTATTCAGCGATCCGCGTGTTGTTTAATCCAAACCGTCCACCAAATGTTTGATCCGACGGTGGAAAAAGTAGCGGAAAATATTCCCACCAAAGGCGTCTCCGCTATTGCTCCGCCTGTCGCCGCTATTGCCCTGTCACACGGATCGCCATCGTCACCGTCCATTGCGTTATGATCTAACGGACCATGAGAAAAGCGGCTTTTTTAGTGTCGCCGTTATTGCCATGTCGCCGCTAAAGGTCTGCGAACAGAACAAAACCCATCGCCATTCTCTCATTCGGCTGTTACGCAAACAAAATCCCATTTCCGTTTTCTCTCGAACTTTCCGGCGATTGAGCACTATTTTCTGACCAAAACCACCTCAAAACATCCTCCAGTGCACTCTTACACTTCTACCTCACTTCTACCGCGAATTTCTTGGATTTTACCGGCGATTGCTTCTCTTTTCCGACGATATCTCTTTTCCGGCGATTTAAGTGTTGTTTTCGGCGATTGCTTCTCTTTTCCGGCAAGATTTATCTTCTATTGTGTAAGTTTGTTGATTTCCAACTTATATTGTGTTAAAGTTTGATTTTTAACTCAGTATTTTTCTTGTTAGAACCACCACCACCACCACCACCAAAACCACCACCCCGAGGCTGCCGAAAAAACGCCGCCACCGACCGGAAAAACGCCGCCACCACCAGAAACAACATCTAAAACCCTAAGTATGTGTTCTTGAATTTTGCAATTTTGTTAAAGTCTTGATATGTTAAGTTCTTAATGTGTTAAGTTCTTGAAAAATGACTTATTATAAGCTCTTAATGGTTTATGAAAAAATGTTTAATGGTTTTGATATGTTTTGGAAGTGATGGTGTTAAGTTCTTAATATGTTAAGAACTTAATTTTTAAGTGATTAAAGAATAAGTGCTTAACATGAAAATGATTTTGAAAAAATATAATATGTTTGGAAAATGATTTGGGAATTGTAATATGTTTGGAAAATGATTTCGAAAATATACCAATGATTTGGAAAATGTATAATGTGATGGTGTTAAGTTCTTAATGTGTTAAGTACTTAATTTTTAAGTGTTTAATTATTAAGTGCGTAATTTGAAAAATGATTTGGAAAATATAATATGTTTGGAAATGTTTTTGATAAGTGCTTAATTTTTAAGAACTCAATTATTAAGAACTTAATGCTTTTGTTAAAAACTTAATTATTAAGTACTTAATTATTAATTATTTGATTTGTTATATGTTTTGTCAATGATCATTGCAAATGTAACGTTTAGATCGTTTTAAATATAACATTTAAATCGTAATTCTAAAAAATATAATGTTTAAATCGTAAATTATAAAAAATATAATGTTTAAATCGTAAACTTAATTATTAATTACTTAATTATATAGATTATTTAAATCATTTTAAATATATCGTCTAAATAGTAAATTATAAAAAATAAAGTTATATGTTAATGTAACGTTTTAATAAAATTATCTAAACCCTAACCCATAAACCCTAAACCCTAAACCCTAAACATAAACTTATTTAAACCAAAAAACTTAAACTCTAACCCCTAAACCCTAAACACTAACCAATAAACCCTAAACCCTAAGCATAAGCTTATTTAAACCATAAAACTTAAACTCTAAACCCTAAACCCTAAACCCTAAACATAAACTTATTTAAACCATAAAACTTAAGCCCTAAACCCTAAACCCTAAACATAAACTTATTTAAACCATAAAACTTAAACCCTAAACCCTAAACCCTAAACCTTAAACCCTAAACTGTAACCCCTAAACCCACACCCCTAAACCCTAAACATAAGCTTATTTAAACCATAAAACTTAAACTCTAAACCCTAACCCCTAAACCCTAAACCCTAAACCCGAAACCCTAAACATAAACTTATTTAAACCATAAAACTTAAACACTAAACCCTAAACCCTAAACCCTAAACATAAGCTTATTTAAACCATAAAACATAAACTCTAAACCCTAACCCCTAAACCCTAAACCCTAAACCCTAAACCCAAAACCCAAAACCCTAAACCCTAACCCCTAAACCCTAAACCCTAAACCCTAAATATAAACTTATTTAAACCATAAAACTTAAACTCTAAACCCTAAACCCTAAACCCTAAACCCTAAACCCTAAACCCTAAACCCTAAACCCTAAACCCTGAACCCTAAACCCTAACTGTTAAACCCTAAACCCTAAACCCTAAACTAAAAACATGAACTTATTTAAATCGTAAATGCTATAATGTTTAGGTACTCTGAAACGTAAACTATATGTTTACATTTCTTCCTTTCAATCATTAAAAGCTTAGAAATACCCGCTCGAAATTGATTTAGTAATTAATTTCGGGTAGTCCCTGTTTTAGGACTGCTTTTTGAATACTTTATCTCATCTAGGTTATGAATGTGTATTACATGATTGTTTGTTTAAGAAAAATTTGGTTGTCATTTTCTCTTTGCTCCTCGGGTATATACTTACAAATATACCTAGGAGCTAAGGGGAAATGCTGCCGAATTTTTCTTAAACAAACAATCATGTAATACACATTCATATATGAGATAAAGTATTCAAAAAGTGGGTGTAGAAGCCTACCTTTGCAAATACTCTATCATCGTTGTCCGATTATCTATTCCCCTTCCGATGATAGTTTTTGAATTATCCTTTCAACGATCTAATTGTATAACACTTTATTTCCTATACAAATACTTTATCCTTTTTAAACCCTAATATATGTTCCAGTTGCATAATGCCTATCGATAAAAGTTGGACTACTAATCCAAAACGTAACTCACCTTAGTTCGAGCAAGGCCTCGAATCTTTTGCCAAGCACATGCCGATAGCAGAGGTTTTGTCAGATGTGCATGTAAAAATTTCATAACACTATCTTATTGCCTATGCATCTAATGAAACATCATACGCGAGTATTTGGGTTCTCTCGGTTTTACAAGAGGTGGAGCTATCACGGTGAAACTTCAGATCCTCCAGTTGTGGATGATGTGGCACCAAGAAACGATATGATTGATGTTATTGAAGACGTTATGGAAGAGGTGATGGAAGAGGATAGCAACATCGACGAAGGGAAATTGGATACAGAGAGTATTGGTGTCCGTGATGATTTTGAAGACCTATTAAAGGAAGTCCAATCAAAGTTATATCCTGGGTGTGCTAAGTTTTCTTCCCTCGACTTCATAGCAAAACTTATGCGTATCAAGGTGAATCACAAATGGAATAATAGTTCATTTGATGAACTCCTTGACTTGTTGCAGTCTTCATATCTGGAAGGCAACAAGATCCCCTCGTCACATTATGCAGCAAAAAAGACACTAAAAAGATAGGTTTGGGGTACGAGTCGATACAAGTGTGCAGAAATGACTGTGCTCTCTTTTGGAAAGAATATAGCTCCTTGCAGAATTGTCCTGTCTGTAACGAGAGTCGGTGGATCGATGAAAAGACAAAAGGTAAGAAGATAGCTCACAAGGTGTTACGTTACTTTTCTGTGACCCCCAGACTCCGACGTTTGTACTGTTCAAGGCACACAAGAAAAGATATGATCTGGCACAGTACCGGACGATCAGAAGAAGGTACGATGCGTCATCCTGTTGATGGGTCTTCGTGGAAAGAATTTGATCAAAACTACCCTAAATTCTCGAGGGAACCCCGGAATGTTTGCCCAGGGCTTGTAACTGATGGTTTTAATCCATATGGCAACATGAGCTGAGTTCATAGCACGTGGTCGGTTATACTCACTACATACAATTTGCCTCCATGGCTATGCATGAAAGAGACATCATTCATGTTATCCTTGTTGATTCCTGACCCTAAATCACCTGGGAAGGACATGGATGTTTTTCTTAGGCCGTTGGTGGAAGAGCTCAAGCAGTTGTGGCAGACGGGGGTTCGTACTAAAGATGCAGCGACCAACACGTTCGTCACTATGAAGGCGGCATTGTTATGGATGATAAACGACTATCCAGCTCGTAGTAGTTTATCAGGTTGGAGCGGACAAGGCTACAAAGCATGTCCCACTTGCAATGAAGACACTCCTTCCGTTAGTGTAACAAATAAAATCGTATATGTTGGTCATCGTCGATTCTTAACTGCTAACCATCCTTTGAGAAAGAATCTGAACTTTAACGGGAAACATGAGATAAGGCCCCCTCCGAGACAATTTAGTAATGCAGATATAAAAGCTCAACTAGATCGTCTAATATTTCGTAAACCAGGCAAGCATCCTCGGTTTGGATTAAATGAACCCGATATGCAGGACTTCGAGTTGAATTGGTCCAAACGAAGCATATTTTTTGAACTCGAGTATTGGTCTTCTCTGCAGCTGAAGCACAACCTAGATGTAATGCATGTTGAAAAAAAATATATGCTGCAGTCTGTTGAGTACGCTTCTAATGAACGACAAGACTAAAGACACCTCTAATGCGCGGTCGGACTTGGAAAAGCTAAATATCTGGAGGCCGCAATGCTTGCAAAAAAGGAGTAACAAGTTCTTCCGACCACAAGCAAAATACTCATTCACAAAAGAAGATCAAGAGCTTTTTTGTCAATTTGTTAAAGACATTAAACTGCCATATGGGTTTGGATCCAATATCAGTAGTACAGTGTCAGGTAACAATAAAAACATTACGGCGTTGAAGTCTCATGATTATCATATCCTTATGCAACGTTTGATGCCTATTGGAGTATGGGGGTTTTTGAACAAAGATACCTATACACCGATAGTGGACCTTTGCATGTTTTTTAAGCAACTTTGCTCAAGAACACTATTGGTGAAGGATATGAAGAAAGCCAAGAACGACGTTCTTACAATCTTGTGCAAGTTAGAGTTGATTTACCCTCCAGCCTTTTCTGACATTATGATACATTTAGTTTTGCATTTACCTGATGAAGCTCTTTGCGGAGGTCCAGTATATATGAGATGGATGTATCCGTTTGAAAGGTATATGAAGAAAATTAAAGAACTATGTCAGAAATAAGGCAAGGCCAGAAGGTTGCATGGCTGAAGGTTATGTCGCTGAAGAAGCTCCAACATTTTGTTCAATATACCTTCGAGATGTTCAGACTCGATTTAATCGCCCCGACAGAAACGAAGATGTTGTTGTTGAAAAAACAAAGTTCTAGAGGTTTGAGTCTAAATGTCGCCCGACTAGCGCAAGGCGAAACAAACATCTTGATCCAATCGAAAAATTAAACATTGAATGGTTTGTACTAGACAACTATGCAGCAGTCAGAGAGTATATGAAGTAAGCGTTTCTATCTTTAACTTTTTGTTATATGTTAATTATATATTTCCATGATATCTTCTTATATATTTTTCTCATCAATGTAGAGAATTCGAATCCGAACATCCTGGAAATGATATTAAAACGAATTTTCCTAAGTGGTTTCTTCGGAAGGTCTACTCGATGAAAATAGAAAATTCCCCAGATTACCACGAAGAGTTGTCGGCTATTTCAATGGGTGCGAGAATAAATGCCTCTACTTACACTGCTTGCATAGTCAACGGTGTTAGGTTTATAGTACTTGATCGTGACGCACAACGAAGAACGCAAAACTATGGGGTGCTAGCGGTCGGCGAGAAAGGTGAAAAATATTATGGCCAGCTAGAAGAAATTATTGAGGTGCAATATACGTATGAGTTTTCGGCTGTACTATTTTGCTGCAAGTGGTTTAATACTCGAACAGAAAATAATATCACCAGTATCAACACAGAACGTGAAAAGATTGGAAACCAAAACAAGTGTTTTTTATCCGAGAACCTTCTCGAAGAAACCAAAACAATCATCCTTGGTGGGTCATCGA